>VYXH01009546.1:186822-198381 GCA_013397275.1 Burhinus bistriatus
TTTTTTTAAGTTGTTTCTTCTTCCCTCTCCCTTTTACTTTTCTATCACTGATTGACAGCTCCCTGATAACGAAGTCTCTCAGTTGGCAGGCATTTTTTGTAATGTTTCATTCGTGGCACTGCAAACTGGATGGTCCCTCTATACCTCCTCCAGTTTCTCTCCTTTCGCAATCACCTCTAGGACCGATAGCAGCAAAGACTGCAGAATGGAAGGCAGTGCCTCTACACACACCGTGTTGCTACAGTGGCGATAAAGCAGATCAGTTTCCTAACATGTAAACCCTCCAATGAATGCTTCTACAATGACCAAAAAAAAAAAAAGGAGCAGAAAAACTCAGACTAATGCAAAGGACAAACGACTAATTTGCTCTAAGCACGAGACGTGTTTCTCTCCCAGCCTGGGTCACTCTCAGTGTGGGCATCCCGGGCACCACCAGCCCCGCGGTACCCCAACACGGATCTGCAGTTCCAGAACAGTGGCAGCTCTAGAGCACAGCATAGACAGTTCATGTTCTAAGCTTACTGTATCATTTCTTAGGCAACCCAAGGGATCTGAGCACTCAAGTAGCAGATTAATTCAAATCAAAACTGATGGGAGATGAGAAGATAACCGTACCATTTATTTTGTGGGCAAACAGCAATTCCTTTTCAGCCTTGATCTCAATAAAACACTTTCCCTTTGTTGTGCAATCACAGCCTGAAACGCAAATTCAAAAGAGGCTCAAAATAAGTCCATATTTTCTGTAAGAGCAATTTCCACAAACACTGTGTTTTCCATGTTTACTTTGTTTGCCAAAATTAGATGTGAAAGCCAGAGCAGCAGGATGGGAGACACTCCCCTGGTTAGAATTACTTCCATTTTTCCTTGGGGTTTCTTACTGACAGTGTAAATTTGGGGCTGGTTAACACATTACAAGACATCAAGCATCACACAGCTTTTGCTTTTCAATCTGCTTTTCTGTGTTGCTTAGTTATGGTGATGGTTTAAATGTGAGCAGGAGGGAGGGAAGCCTAGATAGTGGGAATGCTGGCTGCCTGTCTGTGCTGGTTTTGCTTTCAGTTTCTAAAAAGGAGAAAGAAAGGTCCTTTCTAAATAACTGGAAGTCATCCCGACTATCAGACTTGGAAGCTGGGACCGCAGAGAGACTGGTCGTTTGATTCAGGGAAGTCTCTAGTCATGGAAAAGAGAGGAGGGGGGTTGTGTTTAGCCTGCTAAACCCGACTTCCAGGCTCAGCTCCCTGCTTTGACACAGAACCCGATGAGATACTTCAGGTAGCAACTTTGAACCACCCCTTTAAAAGGATTAAGCTACTAAAGGCCTCAGTAGAAATTAGGCACCTAAATGTCTTCAAGGATCAGAGCGTGGTCTACAGCCAGATGAGATTTGTAGAAATTTCTGTGCCTCAGGCAGCGGACAGTGTCTGATGAGACTTAGAGCACACACATCGCAAGCTGCCCGAACTCAGCTTGGCACTCCAGCTTCCCATCAGGAAAATTGGAGATAATAGTACTCTCTTGTCTTACTAGGGTGGAGGGAGGAGAAAGACATTAAAGATTGCGTGATGCTCACCTAATACAGCCCTAGGGAGCAGATAAGTGAGATTTTTCTCAAGTTTTTGAACAGAGAATAGCTCTTCTGACATCAGTGGTGAAATGGAGCCAATTTGCACAGCCCAAGGATCTAGCTCTTGATGCTTATCTAAAGCTTCTAGGACTACAAATGAAGGCTGCAGGTATCACAGACACATCCTGCTGTTTGCTGCTATGAAGCGCAGCACATCAGCACATAAGCAGTCGTAATAGCAATGCGAAGTTTCTGGTGACGCTGCCCTCAAGGTAGGTAGCGCATGGCGCGCATTGCCTTGCTGGCAATGGATAACATAACTAGTAATAATTTTTCTGCTCATGGTCGTGGACAAGCCCTTGGCAGGGTGGGAGGAGTCACAGAGAACTTGCTGTGGAATTTCTGCATAGGTTTAAATCCAGCCTCAGAACAGGTACTGTAGCCTTCCTCACTTGTGTTGTTAGGGCAGTTTTTCCTCCACATGACCTCCTGGCATATCACAGTGCCAAGAGAGCTGTACAAGACCTTGGAGTTTGTCGTGCATCTCAAATGCAATCAGATTCCAGACCTTCCCCCCAGCTTCAATCAGAGCCTGCAGCCTCTCCATGGTCCCCAATCAAGGCAAATACTCTCTTTCCAACATCTCACAATAAGTTGAGTCATTTTTCATCACCTTTCCCCTCTACAAAGGCCAAGGCTGCTGTTTCCAGTCAGTTTTCCCCCAAGCTGTGTATTTGCCTGTATCTTGGTAACCTACATACTGATCCGTCTCATCCCAGTGTTTCCTACTTCCACAGATGCTACCAAGATCTCCACTGAAGATCTCCTACCATCTACAAGAGATTCATTCCTGAAGGACACGCAACTGCCAAAGAAATCATGCCCATCCCTTAATGCCAGCCTCATTCCCAGACTTTTCAGTATGATCTGTGGGTATGACCAGCACTTCCCTCTGCACAAGAAATAATCTCTCTTGGCCATTTCCAGCAATACTCTTACTGCCCATCAAGCCCTTACACAGTCAGCAGTTAGGCTTTTTTAATGGTGAGTATAGTTAAATAGCCAAGAGGAGAAAACAAGAACAACTCTCTAGTCTTGCAGTTAGAAACTAACATCGGAAATCTGACTTCCAGCTGTTTTCACATTCAGAAAGATTTGACACTAAATCCCACATGTCACAATGAAAAACCTTAATCCCTGAGCTGTACGAGGGAAAAGGGAAGACAGGGAGATATAGATAGGATGAAATCCTGGACTTCAGAAAGTTTGGACTACACAGAACATTTCTGCAAAAAAAGGGCACACTTAGCCAACTGCGGGGCATTAAATCGATGCCTGATTCAGGACTGAATGGAAATGGAATATCCATTGAAAGCTAGGACCAGCAGGGACATATTCTGCAGGTGGATAAGAACAGGTTGCTCTGGCTAATTACTAGGTAATCAGATCCAGTGTAGCAGTTTTCTGAGCAGTAACCAATTTACCCTACATAAAAGGTTTCCCCTGAGGTATCTCCTTGCTCATAGTGGAGATTTCTTGATTGGAGGTTTTTCAGTTTAGCAAAGTAGAAGCAGCTGCTGTTTCAACTTACAAAAAAAAAAGTCTGAGAACATATCAAGGGCCCAGCATGTGGTTGGTGGTTGCAGAGGAAAAAAGGAAGTCCATTCAGGCTCAAATGCAAGGTTGGACCGGACTTAGAGGAATCATTGAACGCTTAACCCTCTAAAACCCACTCTGTCCCCTTTCTGGCCAAGACCACTGTGACAGCTAACTCCTGAGTAGTCTTCCATGCCCAGAGAGGTATGGCTTGAAATAATCCATCATTTATATGCAAAATCTTTTTTTTTTTTTTTTAAAAATGCACAAAATAAAGTAGTGCAAAAACGACAGCTGGGGAAAAAAAACAAAAGCACCCAGACAATTTGATACATATTCAGTGTTGGAAAGTGCTTTCCCACCAAGAGGAACTTCATACCGCTGTCTGAATAGGACAAGGGAGAACAACTGTAGCAAGCCTAAAAAAATGGTTCCTGAAAGGTGTCTATCTGCAGGCTGTGTATTGCAGCTGAAATGCTGATGTTAGCTTCATATCAAAGTGACAGGGCTCCTAGAATAATCATTTTTAGTACCAAGCTGATATTCAAATATGACAGGGCAGGTAGTCTTCCTTGAGAGGACTCCTCGCGCAACAGAAAGGAGGTGAACTCCAAGAAGCCAGCAATTTTTCTGGGAAATGGGGGTGGATGGAGAACAAGGGGTGGGGGATCGATCTCCATTCTGGAACTGCTCTGGACTTGACAGAAATATGAATGGGATTTGGTTTAACCGTTGTACAAATCTTGGAAGAGTTTAATATAGAACTAGAATGAATTCAGTTAATATAGGGGATAACGGGAAGGACCAGTTGGTACCTATGCTGTTTTACTTGACATGCCTTGGATAAGACTCATTGCATTTACTAACCCTTCTGCTCTGAATGGTCAAGTGCCCCGTCCATTTAAACGTAGCCTCTTTCTTCAGCCTGAAGACATAGTTCGGTAAAGCATACAAGAGGCATGCCACCATAAATATATATCTTTTGTCTCTGCAGCAGCCTGGAGCTGCCCCCAGTCAGTGCACAGAGAAAAACTCAGAGACTTATCAAGTGGCTCAGCTCCAAGCTGGCACCGCACAAGGTAACAGAATTTCTCAGACAAGCACACAAGGTCTGGGGAATTTTAATATCTTCTTCCCCTACAAGTAATTTCCAGTGTTTATGCTCTGTGGAGCTCCTTACGAGTGTCAGAGCAGAACAAATGTCATTTTTAATGGACTTGCTAAATCATAAAAACCGTTTGCAAAATTGCATCTGATTAAAACATGAAAACGTTCCATTATTCACAGAAAGATCCCAGGCAGCTTGCAACAGCGGCAGTAGTGGGCTGTCTGAAGAGAAATCTTGGCCCGCAGGACTTTACCTCGGTAACAAAAAGTAATCCTATAATGTACTCTAGCCAAATACAGAAGCATTTTCCTGGAGCGATGGAACAAAGCTTAGCATTCATCATTACATCATTAATTCTTGTAGCAACATATAAAAACGCACGACACAATATGCATTACAATGTACGACTCGGCAGCATGCATTGTCATTGGTAATACTCAAATGCTTCTGAGATGTAGATCACAGTTCCCTTTGGGAGAAAGCCAGCTCTTGGACAAGCCAGAATATTTCATTTCTAGGGTGGTTGTCACTGAAAGAGATTCCTATTATTTATCCCTATTCTAACCTGCCCACATTCACCCAAAAAAAGCCTCTTACTCCATTTGGAAGAGGAGTAAAAATTGAGAGTTCTTTTCCATATGGACGAAGCAGATGTAGCAATAGAGCATATACTATACATAGAGGCTGCTTTAGAGAGTAAATAGCACTAAAACCAGAAAGGATAGCCATCAAAATTATCATGTTATACCGTTTACTGGCAAGAACATAGAGGCTTAGTTCTGACTGTGCTCTCTAGATGGTGATGCAGAGTAATTACTCTTTCATTTACCAAGCATGTAACCTTTGGTAACAATATATTCTGAAAAGTGACAGAAAATGATTTAGCCAGACACGCCACATCTAGGTAGCTGCCTACATCCTAGATGTCAAACAACACATCAATCAACCTTTTACTGTTTAGCTTTTATTTAATTTTCAGGGGATTCGGGAACCGTGTTCCTTCCCAACAGCATATTTTTTATTTTATTTAACTAAATAATGCAGCTTCAGGGAAAGAGGTAGGAAGGTAATCAACATTATGTTCTGGAAAGGCAAAAAAAGATCATTTAAACACATCCAAAGCCAAAACATTTCATTTCAAAAGGATCCAAACTTTCCATTGTGCATGTCTACAAATAGCAGATTAAGTTCTGGTTTCACAATGGCATTTCCATGACAGAACTGATGTATGCATTCCTTTCTAAAAGAACCGAAAAGCATGAATAACTCCATCATTGAAATGGTTTGTTGTGAGGTTACCAAAGCTGATTATTCCCCTTGTGGGTGCAGATACGCCCCGATCTGACCACGTTAGCACGTCTAGTTTCAGCATTGTGCCAGGAGATGCAGGACCACTTGCTGCACTGACTGATGCTGATGAGATGGCAGAGGGGATATACTCTTTTAGTGCCTCCAAATATTCCATACACGCAATAGGAAACAGACATCCATTTACAGACTGGAAACATCTACTGCAGTCTTTGCTGTACTGAGAAATTCAGCTGTAACATCACCTGGTAAAGACCTGACCAGAGCCAGGTGTTGTTGCACGGATAAATTAAGGCAAAGGTGCTTTGAAATAGTTGGATTAAACTGTCAAGTAAGAGTGAAAAAAAATCAGGCTATCGGTGCTGCTGCAGTATTTTCCCTATATACCAGACAGTGTCAGAGAGATGCTGAAGTTCAGCTTAGGCAAATTTCCTTCCATTGTGCAGTACAGTTTTCATGCAAAGGTTAATAACTCCTAATACGTTCTGTGAACTCAGCATTTCTCCCGAATTTCAGCTTGATATACTGCCCTTTTCACCATGAACACATTTCTTCCTGCCTGCCTTCCTTTTGCTAATCAGTTTTATCAACACAGCCTCAGGTGAAGAATGGCTTTCAAGATAGGTGGACTACTAGATAGAAATTCTTGCTTAATGCAAATGATAACAGTCAACAGAAGCTTATTAATAAGTTACAGAAATCCAGCCATGGCCCAGAATCGCAGCTGATGTAAACTGAAATAGCAATGTCAATTTACACCAGAAGAGAGCCTGGCCTTGCAAGTTGATAAATCTCAATGCTCTTTAAAAAAAAAAAACACTAAATCATTTTGCCCGAGAGATGAGAATATCAATTATATTGCTCTATATCCTTCACCATAACCATTGATTTGTGCTTCTCTATTTCATCCTAGGATTTTCAGACACAATAGAAAATTTACGGTTCCATGCTATAGAGAGGAAAACTGAGAATCTTGTGAATTGCTGGTGGTTGCTCAGCTGTGAGAATCCAACTTCCCATGTTTATCCCAACAGAGTGCAAATGCCACTCTCACCATCCTGAAAAACTAATCCCTTATAGCTTAAGAGCTCAGTCAGCAGTGTTGAAGGTGCTTGTTTTCACAATCACACTGCTTGACAATGTCTCAGCAAGTCTATAAAGAGACCTTGTGTCTCCTGCGGAGTTTGGAAGACGCCAGCATAACGTCTCATCTTCTGGATTCCCTGCAGTGAATAGCTCCAAGAGGATAAAATGCATTATATTACCATACAATTCCGCAGGCACTACACTTAATCTTTCAATCCTACCCAACGAACAGTTTCTCTTGAATTGTACGCAGTTTGGTGTTGGGCCAGAGCAAAAGAAGCTCATTGCGAGATCTTTCTTCTCCTGCTAGGCTGGGACACGAGTACCCTAAATGCTGCCAAGCTTGTTCTCCAAAAGGTCACCAAAAGGCTTTTGCTTCATGGCAGACATATGTTGATTTCGCCGAGATTAATATATGTACATGTCAAGCTTCAGTCTGCTGGTGCCAGGGATTCATCTGATTTCAGGAATTACAGGAGTAATGTATTTGTATTCCCTCATCCTGAGCAGCATTCCGCTGCTGCCGAGGACAGGCCCTTTGTTATCCTGGGCAGGCGGGGATGAGGGGGGACGGGACACAGAGCAGGTTTCCCTCCCAAAGGACCCTGGCAAAGGGACGGACTGGTTCTGTAAAGGTTGCAGTAAAGCAACCGTAGCTGCATTTGATTAGAAGTTATATTAATGTTTAGCTCTCACATAGCATTTGTCATCCTGAGACTTAAAATGATCAACATAATCAAACCTTGTTTAGAGCGTGAAAAAAAGTGATTGGCTGAAGGTCATGTAGAGTCTCAGGGAAGGACAAGGATTAGACCTAGGTTTTTGACTGAAAAGAGCACTGAAGAATATTCTGCTTCCTCCCTACTTAAGTTTTTCCTTTTAATCCAGCTTCTCTGGGTCTGCAATTGGAAGGGCAGTCTTCTCTGTGCAACAATCCCGGATGTTATCATGGTGATGAATGCCTTTCTGGATCTTTCTTTCTGATCCCAGAGGTACATCTGCTATGCAGACACCCCCAAACCTAAGACAGCAGGTGAGTAACAGAATTCTCCCAAATGTCCAAGCATGTCTGGAGCGACTTTACCTGCACAAGACTAAGGTAAGGATAGTTCCTTCCATGCAGCATAATACTTGAAGGAGTCAAAATAAAAAATTAATCCCATCCTACGATCAAGGGGAAACTGTACGGAAAGGCTCATGTTCATCAACTTTTCCAGCTCTTAATCAAGGACAGGAGGTACTCAACTGTATCTTTACAGCAGTACAACGCCTTTTCCCAAGGAAGGATGGGCAGCCAACACATCCCCATCTGCCAACGCTTTCTCTGCAAGGTGCTGTTAGAAGCCACACTTCTCCTGTGATGGGGACACCCCACAGTGACCCCTTGCTCCCCAGGTTCTCAGCACAGCCAGAGCAGCAGCTGACCGCGGTGAGGGGCTAGAGTCACATCCCTTAAGCACAATATTAGATAAAAACAATAGGACAACAAGCAACAGCCCTTCCCCTATAGAATCTGTTGTGGAGCTGCAGCTCTGCTCTTTGCAGGACACTGAGCTTGGGACAATCAGAGCTAAAACCACAAGCCTTTCCCTGCTGAGATAAGCAATTAGTACTTCTCAGCTCCCTTCTTGACTCCGTGTTGGTCAGGTGGGATTACATTCCCTAGAAACTGAAGTACTTCTAACTTGACATCAAAAGATATTCTCAGCTACTGCAAAAATGTTCTTCTTGTGACCCTAGCGTGTTGCCAGCTCACCCCAGCCGAGAAGTTGGTCCATTGCAGACATTATTTGCAAAACATTCGTTCTTTGGTTTACAAGCACTGAGACAGTTCATGAGCAAATGAAAGTGAATCACTGCATTAGATAGTTTGGTTGTTTTCCCCACACACAGCCTTCCCTGTGA
Source organism: Burhinus bistriatus (assembly GCA_013397275.1). NCBI lineage: Eukaryota > Metazoa > Chordata > Aves > Charadriiformes > Burhinidae > Burhinus > Burhinus bistriatus. The sequence continues at coordinate 195,390 of VYXH01009546.1, forward strand.
AAGGTTTACAGCAACATTAATTTAAAGTCTCTGTTAAGGTCACTCACTGCCATGACTAGAACACAGAATGTTGTGAGATACATAGAATATGTTGCACAAGGAAAAATTACAACCCATAAAGACAATAAGAGCCAAAATTGCTTGGGCTCTTTAAGGTCTACAGAGGTATGTAGCAAGATACAGAAAACCACTTTTGGTATGGAAACTCCTTGGCCCTAGGTAGCAAGTAGCATCTTGTATTCTTGCTATAGGTTTAAGTTAGAATCAGAAACCAGAAAGAAAACAAACAAAAAAGTAAAGATGAGTTTTTCCTGCTGATTCTCCTGACATCCTTGCTGGCGTATTGTGTGACAGGAGCTTCCTGGTGGATGCTACACGGTCTTGTCACAGGATGGCTCATCACTCCTTTTGTTAAGCCAGTAATTCCTACGATTTCGGCACAAACGCTGAAGGCAGGAATGTCTCCAGGCAGACCTCAGGAATTACTTCAGTGAGGCAGAACCGAGAGCCAGGCCATAGATTAGGCACTGCATACCTCCCAGCTAACGACTGCCGGGGATGAGCCAGTAAACCTTTTGCAAAAAGAAGTGAGATGACCTCCATGAATATGAGGGTAACAGTCAGCCAAGAACATACCTGCTGCAGCTTTGAAAGACCGCAGCCAGAGGCAACAACAGAACTGAGTGGACAATAATCATAATTTCTCTCTTCTATATTCAATCCATAAAACTTACAAGCCAATGGCTTTTCAGCTCAAGCTGCGGTGAGTCATTACTAGAGATCAACTTTGTCCAAAATGGAAAAAAAATAAGGGCTTTCTAAAGATGCAAGAAACTAATTATACGACTAACTACACTGTAGAAGGCATCAGCAGTTTTCCTTTTAACTTCCTGCCCTCAGTTCCCCAGAACTCCGGTTAATTTTGAGCCAAAGCATTTCAAAGCTCAATTCTTCTGCAGAAAAGCCTGATGGAAACTAATTGATGTGAGCAAAATTCAAGCATGAAACAGAAAACGCCTTTCTCCCTATATATTATTCACACTTCATGTGAAGGAACCTCAAAAAGGGTAGTGGGAACTTCTAGTTCATATTGTTAGCATAGACTTGCCAAATTCTGACTCTCAAGCCACACTTTTTTCCCCTAAATGGCCAACAGCCACAGGAAAAGAAAAAAAGAGAGAACATACAAAGTCTCAAAGGTTTCTAGTAGTAACAGACCAAAAGGAATAGAGCTGGAAGGTACAGAAAAGGAGAATCTTTTATCCAGTACCCCGGCTACAAAAAGCATTTTCTAGAAATCACCCTCCAAGCTAATGTAGCTAGCTCATGGCACCGAAGGGTCTGACCTTTTCCTTCTCCACTGCTCAGCAAGTGCCACTGGGTGGGAGGAACTGACATTACGGAGCTCAGGGAGAAATGCTGAGCAATAGCTTTGTGCCTTCTGCCAGGCGATCGTGATCAGACTGCAGTCTGCCCATTTGCTTTCCTCCAAATGAGGAAGCTCTGTTTTGTTTTGTTTGTTCTCTTTAGACTAAAAGTCATTAACAAGCCAAGAAAACAGATATAAATGTCCACAACATGACAAGATTATGCCGCAGAGCTGAGATGTGGGAAAGTGAGAGAGAAGAAGATGTACTGGTAACTCTTAATAGAAACCACAGCCGATAAACAGTAAGGAACAGGGAAATCTGTGCTTACTTCTCACAGCCTTGTTTATGCTAACAAAGGTTTGGTAATGAATTACTGGTAAGTGGCCTCCTTGCGTAGGAAATTACTCAAGCTAAGCAGGTGCAGCTTAACAAGCATTTATCTTCCTCTGGCTGCAAGGCACTCCAGGAGATGTGCTAAAGGGACCATAAGGCATCTGCTACCTGTACAGACACCCCCAGTGGGCTGCGGAGAGGGGGCGACACGCACAGGCAAGAGACTGCTGGGTGTACGTGGGGAGGGAAGGTTGCATCTGCTCAGGCATCCGTCCCACGCGATGCAAGCGCCAGCCCTAAATTCAGCATCCCAAACAGTACAGCCCTTGATAGCTTGCTGGCCTCCATAAAGCTTATTTTATCACTCTGGGAAGCCCATTCCCAGATTGCTTGAAGAACACGAGGAGGGGGGTTGAAGCCCTAAGCTAGGATTCGGGGATCTGAGTTCTGGGTACCAGTGGCTTTGCGTGCGACTTCTGGCAAGCCCCATCAGGCCTGACTGGGATAGTTTTGCAGTCATCTCTTTCCCGGGCTCTCGCATCACCTCAGTTCCTCTGCTTCGCCCATGCTGGCAGCTAAATCCCATTTTTGCTTGCAAAAGGCTCAGGCACTAATACAGCGCTCCTCATTTCAGTTCCTAGATGGATAAATACTCTAACTGCCACTCTAAGCTGTCACAAGGATTTGTATCTGCCTTCATTACATCCCTTCCAGTCACAGTATAATTAAATCCGATGTTGCTTTAAGTCTCAGTAAGCAAAGGAAAATTCAAGAGATTAATCAGAATATTTTTCAAAAAGAGTTCTAAAAATATTCTAAATAGACCAGAAAACCAGATGAGTGGCATTCTCATTTATTACTGAGCCAAGCTCTGGATACAACAATCAATTGACTTGATAGATAACACAGATCTTCTGCTCTCCTATTTCGTTCTAGAAGCTCTTATTCAGAGGCAGATCAAGATGCAATTCCCTCTATTATTGTCTCTCACTCACTGGAGTTTATTTTTGGATGTGTGTTTTCAGCATTCTCTCAAGGGGTGTGCTGTTGTCATGATTTTGAATTAGGTTTTTCCTTTCTCATTGTCCCCATCCTGTAATAAATTTTTTTTGGAGCACATGCGTTCTAAGATACTGTTCAATTCTGTCCTTCCAGAAGCCTATGAGAATTTTGTTGATGCTTTCAGGGCAGTCACGATGTAATTGCAGACATGCAATAGAAATTTCCCATATGGTTCTCAAGGCTTTTTGGTTTTTTTGTTTTTTTGTTTTTTTTTTTTTTCAAAACCT
>VYXH01009546.1:198414-211129 GCA_013397275.1 Burhinus bistriatus
ATAAAGGGTTTTTGTTTTTTTTATTTTTTTCTTTTTTTTTTTTTTTTTTAATACAAAGTCTGGGACCACTTTCCACAACCTGATGTTTACTAAGCAGTTGTAGCTGTTTAAGCCCCTCAGCTGTTTGCTCCTGGGCACTTCAGCCCTGATATAACTGATCACCTTTCTACACCAAGTGAAACAGGTTCATCTCTGCCATGTTTAAGTAACTCCATGACCTTCTTGGCAAGCTAATGTTCCGACTGTATCCTGGCGTGCTTTTGTCGCAGTGGCATAAGTCTACTGACTGGGCAAAACTTACAGCTGACTTACGTCAAGAGCACAGGAACAAAAGCAGACACTTGTCATTTGCAGCTGGGCTGTACAGAGGGGATGTAAATATTCCCACTGGAGCAACCAGAGAGATCTGATCCAGGAAAATTTCAGCACTTAGATCAGTGTCACTTTAGCTGCTACCGAGAACATTTATTACAAATATATAACGCAATAAAATAAGGCACTTGCTTTTCATGGTGTAAATGACCTTGCAAAGGCATGAGGGGATGATGGAGGAGGGCAATCACTCTCTGCACCTCGCGTGTGAATTCCTGCTCTGATTGAAAAACATTAACTCCTGAGAAACACCAGATGCCATTTGCTGACCTCAGGGCAGCAGCTCTGCAGAGCCCAGGCTGCCAGAGGTGGTGCCACCTCAGCATCCTCTCCACACCTGCTCCCCCATTCCCGTTCCACAGAAAGGCCTTGGGTCTGACAAGCACCGGTCAGCTCGCAACCGGAGAGGAATTCAAAGCTCCTGACATACCTGACTGTTTACGTGGCTGGAATACAGCCCCCAGGAGAGGCAGCTTATTCAGAAATTAAGAAATAAACAAACCAGTGTAAGCTCCAGAGGAACCCAGCCTGCAATAGATCGCCTGAATACACTATGAGCAAGGGGAATGCAAGATAGCAACGTGCCTACAAGATGGGAATTACATGGGGAAAGAGGTAGGTAGCACTGGAGGAAGGAAAGGATATTAAAAACAGAGCATCATGATTCAATGCCAAAACTATTAGGAAAGCTAAGGAAATATGCTAGAAAGCAGCATAATCCATATCAGTCACTGGATGCTGTTCCACTGGGGAAGACCGGAGGTGCCAAGGTTGAAAAGCCTGCCATTCATTATTTTTGATTTAGTGCTGCAGAGACAAGAAGAGCTTGCATGATGCATTGGTTGTATATTCTTCTATTGATCTCTCAGACTTAGTTTCCTAAACTTACCATCCATCACCCCCACCAGTCCCACTCAAATTCCCCTTGAGAGGAGGCTAAAAGAGAAGCAACTGTCCTGTCTCTCAGGGCCACGATCCAAATGGTTTATGAGAGCCAAGGACATATGGGAACCTGGGTTGATCCACCACCTTTATGATAGATTGGCAGCATTTGCAGATATTACTTTCTCCCTACTAGGATGGCTCTTCCGAAGGGCAAAAGAAGCCTCGAGGAGGCTGCACTCCCAATCCTGCTTAGGAGAAACAAACTGATCATGAGAGAGGAAGAATTCACCTCCAGCTCATGCACCACTCACTCCACTAACACTTTATTCCACCTCCATAGAAATGAACTCTGAAAAACCACCTCCCTCCCAGCATACAGATCAGAGCTCTCTTTCTAGCTTGGCCACAACCTCACCATTAGGTTTTGAAGGACACATCACTTCACAAACTGCACCACCCCTTGTTCAGCCCATACCGTCATTTACCAAGGAGTAGGTATGTCCCACTGGAGGTACAGAAGGAATGAGAAGCCAGCTTGTGAAACAAATGCAAAACCCCCATGTACACTTACTTACCTGCTTTCTCACGTGTTATCCTTGCCAGCAAGTACTATTTATGGACTGTGTTGGCCTGGCTGGGGAGGGCTAGGTAGGCAGAGGAAGAACTCATGGTACAGGCAGCAATATAATCTAAAGCTAAAGTTAAGCTAGTGTAAATTTTGAGCTACAGTCACATTTTTTGTGAGCGTAATTTCTTAACTCTCAGATGATGGGATAAGACTTAATATGGAGGACAGATTAGTGTTCATCTTTTGAGAATTTTTTTTTACACTTTCACCAGAACAATTTAAAACTAGCCTTTGTTAGAGAAAAGATGGCAGCTCCCACAACTCAGCTTTCATTACAGGCTTCTCATCCAGTCTATGGAAAGAGGAAGGCTCTTTTAGAGCACCAGTGGCAAAATAAGGTGCTATGATTATCCTCTACATATCCAATAGTTATGTCCCATCCCAAGCAAGAACTACCCCTGAAGTCAGTACCAGACAAAACTCATGAAAAGCAGCGGCAGTTTTGCCCCAAGCAAAGACCAAGAAAGAAAACATCAAATAAATTGTTCCAGGAGTCATCTCCCACGTGTCCGGCTATCATTTTCTTTTGCTGTGCTCTGCAACGTGTCTCACAAAAGCATTGATGGATCTGACAGTCTTGAATCCATCATCTTAATTCTTATAGAAACTCCAGAAGGATCTTATAAAAATTCTCACAATGCTTCTCCCCCGCCCCTTTCTTGTAAAAGATGCAGATGTTAAGAACACAAAGCATTATTCATTTCCTCCCTTTCTGACATTTCAGGTATAAAAAAGAAAGCCAGATATAAAGGGGACATATAGGTTAAGAGCAATCTGTCTATGCTCAATAAGAGATGGGAAAAAAGAGAAGTGAAATTGTACATTATTAGATGATGTTCAGTTGCCCTCTCAATGCAAAGAGCAGCAGCATTAGGAAACAGGGAGTGTTTAAAAACCTGTAAATGGCTCCAATGGAGAAGTGCTCACTGGGGGAGGGAGAAGAGTTACTGCCTAACAGGTTACATGCCAGGAAATCTCAAAGTTTAGAAGAAAGCTGAAAAAGGCTTTTCAGAAAGAGGTCTTTAGACAACTACACAAATTGGGTCTGTGTTCCCTCTCTCTGTACGTGGGTTAGTTAACTAGCCTACAGTGAACCCTCCCACGTCAGCACAGCACGCACACGGCAGGAGTCCCAAACACACACTCTGGAGTTAAGTCAAGCACCAAGCAAGGAGGAGAGAAAGCAGATGCTACCTGTGCATTCTGATGCATTGGCCCAGAAACACACCATGGGCTCAAGATAAAAGTGCATCCAGAACATAGCCAGAAATAACGTTGTCCGCAGGAACAGCCATAATATAAGCCTTTAGGTTCAGAAAAGAAAGATCTGTTTACCTATTACTAAATAGCTCTACTATTAACCAATTACTGAGAGTTAGCTCAGAGCAGCAGTGCTTGCTGCCTTGACTATTATAGTTGAATATTTCAGGGCCTGCTAATGGGAGATAAATTCATCTATGGGAAATTGGATGCAATTAGAGTCACTTTAGCAATAGTTCAGAATAGAACTGACCTTTGCTTTCACATGTGGGGTCCAACAGAGATAATACGTTTAATATTTTATTTGTTGTGGAAGAAAGCTTTTGTGTTTGCAAGTACCAAAACAACTTAACTAAGCAAAGAAAAACATGGTGTGAACTAGGCTTTAGCGAATGGTCCAGGATTTAAAATTCCTAAATTCTAGTCCCACCTTTGTCATCAACTCAGCATGACAGTAGTTTTGCCTTGCTATGACTCACTTTACCCATCTTTAAGGCTTGGCTGACTCAACAATCCCTTGTGGCTCCCGAACATACCCTTCTTTCTATTTGACCCTTCCCTTATTTGGTGTTGACACCTTTACAGCACTTCCAGGCAATTAGTTTCCACCGAGAATCCACCTTGCCAAGTCAGTTGAACAGTCTGGTGGGAGATCTAATCATTCCAATGGGGAAGTGCCTTTATTTAGGAAAAATATTCGGGGTCTTTTCCAAGCCTGCTTTCTACAGCTGATGTACAAAGCAGTCCTTCGCTAGTCTCTGAAAGGCTTGGACAACACTACCATTTCAGGGGTGACTTTATCAACACAGCCACATACAAAAACCATTGTCTTCAGTGAGTTAGAACTGGATGGACATCAAAAACAACTCTCATCGTATTTTCAAGCTTACATATCTTCTTCCCTGTTCCTCTGCTGTTTTGTGCACCCAGCAGTACTCCCCAGTCATCTGTCCAACCTCGGGGTCTGCAGCTACCAGTCAGAACTCTTGGAAGTCTGGCATCATGGGCTTAATACACAAAGTGCTTATTTTTACCACAGACTGATGGCTTTTCTCCTAGATAATGATGATTGATTCTGTTTTCCATCCTTTGTCAAGGCTCGACACATGCCTAGAATTTTAACTAGTCCTTCTTCTGATACTTCCATGCATCCATCTGTTCCTCTGGATCTCTCATTCTCCTGCTTTAAATAATGAACTTTGTTACACTCAGAACAATCTATTAATAAATAACAATCTCAGAGATTACACAAGCCAATTAATAGTAACGCGGCATTAGGAACTGAAGTGATAGATGCTGCTGAATGGGAGAGGTGTGGGAGGGTGGTGAAGCTGCCAGTCCTTGTACACACAGGATTAGCAGAACTCTCTACAATAGCTGGGGGCAAAGTTGTGCAAACAGTGCCATAAACAAACTCATAGTAATTAAGCATGCACACACTTCTGTGCAAATTACGCCTGAGCAACACGAAGGAGGGAGAACTGCATTAATTCTAACATTCTCTAATCTTCACTTTGTGTGTGTTATTTGCAGGTACCATTCAAGTACAAAGAGAAAGTCCAGCTCACTGAGCACTAGCAATACAATAGCATTGATGAGACTTTCCTCCTTTAAATTGTTTTGTTGTTGGAATGTAGCACAATTGACCTGGTAAAAGACATCGAGGATCTCCTAAATCTGCTCTGTCCTTTGTCCTATCAGTCCCTGTGTTTCTGCTCCCATTTGCACTGATAGAGCAAAACCCAGCTGGCACAGCACCATTCAAGATCCCAGTTAAGGCTTGTTCACCTTCTTCGCCTCCCAGCCTGGTGACAAATGAAGCAAACGATGAGAAATAAGAGTAGCAAAAGATGAGGACAACATACAGGATACACGCCCTCTCACTTCAGCCAGTTGACACAATGGGCATAACTAAGTTCCCCACTGCCTATGGAAAGGGACAGAAGCCTCCACGGGGTGCCTGAGCCCACCTGCGGTCTGGCAGTGCTTACCCCTTCGGGTCAGCCACAGGCAGCTCCGTCCGATCGAAGGATGGCTCTGCAGGGCTATACCGCTCTCCATACCTGTCAGAGTTAGACGGTACTGTTCCCTACACTGGTTGGGCATGTAGGAATGGTCTAAACCTTTGAGCTACATTTTTGCTTCACTTAATGTTAAGCACGTGCTTGAATGTTTAGCTGAATGGTCTGCCAATACCTTTTTTTACTGCGTTTGCCAACTCAGTTTGTTCCTTTTATTTTTGGTCTTCATTCTTCTGCCCTCTCCTCCTTTTCCTTTCATTTCTCAGTCCAACTCCTATGGTTTTTTTTCCTCATTTCTCCTCCTCTCTGCCCTTCATAATGACTTAATCTGGCAGGCAGTGTGACAAGCGAATGAATCGAACACAGAGTTTTCCTGCACTCCAGATTCATTTGAAGATTTCTCCCAGATGCAGCTCTAAAGCCCCAGATTCAATTTCCCTTTGACATAATAACAGAATTAGTCTCATATTGTCATACATAAATTACTCGCAAGCCCGGTGCCAGGAGAAAAATAAAGAGGAAAAAAAGAGAAGAATAGGATTCAAAGGAAGGTGTGACTGTGACAAGCAACAACAGAATAACAATAGGCGACCAGTGGGTGACATCTATCATATCTGACAAACAAGGAGAAAGCCATCTCTGTATCAAACGTAAGAATTATTTACCTCCTCTTCTCTCAGCCCTTGAGCCATTAAACCTTATACTGAGGATTTCTGTGTCGTGCAAAGGACACGCGCAGTCTAAATAACTCTGACTGAAAAATATTGTATCTGACTTGTAGTTTAGTGGGGTGTTTTTTTTCTTCCTCACAAGACACCATTCATAGAAATAACCCTACTGCCCGTAGCTGGCAGAAAGAGACTGCTCCTGCGAAAGTCATTACAGAAGAGCTGGACAATACCCTTCCCATCTCCTGGAGCTGGTTTAAAGACCTCAGCTGCTCCCGAACAGCAGCTCTCCCAGGTTTCTTTTCCTGGGGGGCTGTTGGCTGGGAGGCAGGACACTGCGGGCAACCTCAGTGCGAGCTCTGAGCCTCCTGCTCTCAGACCCTTACACTGCCCGTGGGTTTCACAGCACTGGAAGGGACAGCTCAGCCCGTGCCGTATTGGTTCAGCTCCCACCTGCCCACCACCTAGCAGCTCGAGAAAGGAAAAGACCAGCACAGCCAAGTTAGCCAACACTGGAAGTGCCCCAATTCCCTCTGGCCTGGGCAGGTCACGTCAAACGGGTGTGCAATATTTGGCTCTTCCTGCTTCACTCAACACTGCCTACCAATGGACTCTCTTCCCAAGTGCCACAGAGCTGATTTTGTGGGGTTTGGGGTTTTTTGGGNCCACCCCAAAACTGATTCCTCCTGCTTTCCTGAAGAGGCTGTCAGCTTGGCATCATTACCACTTCTTGTACTCCAGAGCAGAGGAGGCTTAACCCTTTGCATATTGATGACAGTTTCCCCCATCACCATAATATTAAGGAGCCCTTCTATCACTTTTCCCTTCTCCTGCCAACAAAAACAGTAACTTTTCATCAAAGTAGTCTTAATACTTAACAAATAAACTGAAGCCTTCATATTAAAGAGGTCTGCCTAGACAATCTACAATGAATCAAATTTAAAATGTTATCCTTGCTCCTTTGCCCGTATGAAGAGAGCCAGCACACGTACACGGGACACCCCCTCCCCCAGCACCCCAGCTGGGGAAAAGGCTGATAAGCTATCATCATCTCCATCGACAGGCTGGGGAAAGTCACCACATTCTAATAGCCATTGCTCAACTTTACTTGCCCAACCTGCAAGATTCAACAGCTCTGGCTGCTGAATTAGTGCTGAAGGGTCACGGTCACACTGTTCTCTCCATTACTCGCATTTTGTCTAGGTAAGAGGCGATTGAAAGACAATCCATCTAGTCCAGTATTCTGCCTTAGGCTGAAATTCCAGAAAGTTACTACCCGCCGCATAAAAAATGCTTTGCTTTTATCTGCTGATCTGTTTCCAAGGAGTGCCCCACTAGTTCTAGTACTGTAGGAATTGATGAAAAACAGCTCAACCTTATCTACTGTCCTCATGATCTTGTAAACTATCATAACTCCCCTCAGCTTTCTCCTTTGTCTCTGTATCACAAGGAAAACAGTGCATTTAGAAAGGGTATAAGGAAGGGCACCTGGGATAATAACTGATATATGACCGAAATGGCAGTTTGTTATTGGTGTACAGATAGAGAAAATTAACAGAAAGGAGATTCAGAGTTCTTTTGCTTTAGTTCAGTACTGGAATGAGGCATCCAATGGTGAAAAACAACTTGGAAAATGAGTCTTTATATGCTTTTTTTTTCCCAGTTACGATTGCAACTATGTTCCAATGAGGTTCCAGTCTCTAGATTTTAAGAGGCTGGCAGAAAGATACAGCCATTGAGGCTACACAATCTGCAGAGAAGAGGGCTAGACGTTTCAAATGCAGGCTGATTTACAGACTTTGGCTTTGAGGCTACTAATTTGAATGCAGCCCAGAGGTTCTACTGTGCAATGGATGCTTGATAGCATTTGCTGCATGATTCTGTTGGGTTGGTCTGGTCCCCAGCGGGCAGGCACGCTCATCTGGAAAGCTTACCTCCACCACAGATGACATTAGGGGATGTGCCAAGGACTGGCAGGTGTGGTGTGGGGACAAAACACCCTCATCCTTTCCATAAGGCTTCTCCTCATTGCAGAACCGGTTTTATGGCTGGGACAGAGCACACCAACAGCATGCCTAGCTCATGAGTAGTCAGGAGATGACAATGTCTCAGGCTAGCAATAAAATTGACAGCATTCATCTAAAAAGAAAAGTAGCAAACCAACAAAAAGTCCTGTCTGCCCATGCTGTCCGTTCATTCTTCTGTGCGCCTCCTGCACCCAGAGCAAACGGCTGGGTCTATAGCTCTAAGACAGCAGCGCCATAGGCCATGTGAGAGCTTTCTGCCCCTAGCTGGAATGCCACAGCCATTCAGGAGAGCTTCCTCACCCCAACAGACAGGAGAATTGATGCTGAAAGGCTCATTCATCAGCGCAAGTGTTCCCCATAGCAGAGGATGAGGCGCAGCAGTGCTCCAGGTGGGAGAGTAAAGTCAGACATTGACGCAGCTCCTTGTCACACAAAGAAATACAGAGCAAAAAATGAGTAGTTATGATCTCCATTTTGCAACACAAGGGAGGGAGACAGACACCAACTGCTGCCTGGAAGGTCTGGGTGGCTGGTGACTCTGTCGGAGGACATGGTGTCAGCCCAAAGTAGATTAAACTTGCCACTCAGACCTACCTGTCATAAAGATACTGCTTCGGATGGAGCAGAGCAGCTTCTGCATCGCATCAGCCTGGCTGGCAGACACCCCTGGGAAATGCCTGCCTGGCACTGATGGCACAGAAGGGCATCCAGAGCACACGCGGTGACACAGCCCTTCTTTCTGTTCATTTGACCTGTCGTTTGAAAGGCTGCCTCTATGCCATCATGACAAGGAGGAACTGGCCACTCATTTTTAATAGGCATTATCTGAATTTTCAGGTACACGTATAAAATTATTGAAATACAGTGGGGAATGTGGGAAGAAATGGAGAGAAGAAAATAATTTAATTGCCATCCAAACACAGCCATTCAGGATCAGAAGTGACTGTTTTAAAAAACAGTCAAACCCTCAGGAAAAGCCTGTGGAGTTTGATACAATTCTATTGACTTCCTTAATAAAAGTCAATATATTAGGGACTAAACAGCTCATAGATGATTACAGTTCTGGTCTTTTCCCAGTATTCTTTTTTTTTATTTATTTCATCGCTGCCTTTTGGGATCAGAAACCAGGAGCTACACCTATCCAAAACTTAACTGAGGGAATCATGAATCTTTAAGCCTTTTGTGCGCATCAGTGGTAGTGAGAACAATGTTGTTGCAGACTTACAACAGATTTGGGACATAGGCATCAGCCAGATTCTGAAGCTGACGTGAGCCTGAGCACTTAGAGAAAGTCAGGCAAGAAGATCTGGGGAGGCTCTCCTTGATAAAAGTATTTGCAAAAAAGTTCCAATTATTTTTTTTTTTTTGTCATTTGGAAGTCCAGGCTAGTTTTGAGGCAATATACTAAATAAGGGAGCAAGCAGCAAATGAGCAACAGAGCAAACATGGCAGGTTAAAATAACTCCTTGCTAGAGAACTGCAAGCCAGACAACTCCTAAATACTGTGCACAACACTTAAGGCATAGGCACTGTTTTCAGGGTTGCTACAACAAGCACTTGCACAACTGAATGCAATGCTGACCACAAAGCACTCCATGTTTGTGATTGCACACTGTATTTCACCCCATTTTTCTTTTTTTTCTGCCTGCCTTGCTGCTCTGATGTATGATCATACATCAGCGATGTATGTCAGATAGTGCATGTCACTGCTGATTGTCATTTGAATGTCACTGTGCCACATGAAGGCGCACTCAATGGTAGGAGCCTGGATGCTCCTTAACAGCAGTCATCTGAAACTCCAGATCACGCCTCACTCTTCACCTACCAAACCGCCCCTAGTAATAAAACAAGCTGACCTAAACACAGACAGCTTTGAATTTTCAAGGAATCTCAACAACCTTATGTCCTTGATTAGGTAGCTTCTGCCCTTCTCTTTTGGTCTTTCAGCAAGCAGCAAATTGGCAGTTAGGAATTGAATACAGAAGGTGAAATATGGAAGATGTCAGCAAAAGGCACTTGACTGAGCAATTCATAGCAAAGCTGTAAATACCTGTAGGCTGTGCCAGGTCAAAAAATGATACTAGGTGTTATATTCCAGCTGTCAGCCTACTTTGAAGCCCTCCAATTAACTTCACTTTCTAGGGATGAGTAACCAACAGGATGCTCACAAACCCCAGAAATCCCCACACTTGAGCATCATTTTTCACAGGTGCTTCTATTTAAGGGGCAGAAGACAGGGAAAAAAGTCCTATTTTCCCCTGTTGACCCACCCTTTTGTCAGTTGTGCAAATACTGGCTGCTGAATGCCCTCCAAAAAAAAAAAAAAAGACACAGGGAGCCCCTGGGTTTTTAAACACCTAGGGGCGAAGTCCAGACCACAGTCATCTGTACAGCAGTAAGTATCAGCCTCAGGGATGCTGAACTTCAAACCAAAGCCAGGTTTTATTTGCCTGTTGACAGAACGAATGGGTTTGTTGGTCTTTCTAACCCACCTCTGAGACAGTAAAGGTCTCTTTAATCTAGCAAAGGCATAACAAAAACCAGTGGCTTAAAGATGAAGCTAAAGAAATCCAGGCTGGAAGTAGGACATGCTTTTTTTTTTCCAGCAGAAAATGCAATAAGCCTTCTGAGCAGCTGGCCTAGGGGATGAAATGGATGGTGTCCTTCAGTGTCTTCAGTCAAAACTGCCCATCTCCATCTTAACCAGAAAAAATGAACAAAGACAAACCCAAACTTCTCTTACTCAAGGAAAAATCACAAGCTAGATGGGGATTATCAAGATATGTTTCCTGCCGTGGCTATACAGGAGGCTGGAGTACTTGACCCTAAAGTCCTTTCTGCTTTTAAAAATCTGCAGCAAACTTAACTGATCTTTGGATCACCCACTGTTTTGGCTTAAGACCAGCTTGGAAAAAAATCAAGGTTAGCAAATTTGAGCTATCAAATAAACAGCATTTGCTGTTAGTGCCATAACGTGCACAGCCCATGGAAGTCTGAGTGGTTATTAAGACTCATGATGTTCCTGGCTGAAATCACGGCATATGCTTGGGCTGATTTCAGGTCTGACTCTTCCCCTACCTCCCAATGCAACACAACTGGAGTGCACGTGGGCTGCCCATCTGGATGTGGTGCCTGCAGCATTTTGATGATTTATTCCCTTGGCACAAAAGAGACAGCTGCAGGTCTCCTCCTGGCCTCATGCAGTAAAAAGCTTTTACACCCCAAGCCTGTCTCAGCACGCTGCAGGTGGTGGGGGCACCTCCCTGAGCAATCATGGCCCAACCACATCAACCCTGGTGGCTGCGGGGACAGGCACAGCTAGCTGACACGGTGCTGTGGTACTGGAGTCGAGCCATGTTTGCTCACAGCTGCTTTGAGGCCCTGACAGACAAAATCCAGTCCTCAACATCTTCCTTTTTAAAAGGAAACTGAGGGACTTAGTTGTATACTCTACCATGAAAAATTAAACAAATCTTCCAAAAATAGTAGTGAGATAAATTAGCAAACCAGAGAAGTCATTTCCACGTATGGACTTTTTTTTTCCCCCCCTTCTTCCAGAACAGCTCTGACACTAGGCAGTCATCCTTTCACCCAACATCCCTGGGCAAAAGCTTCTCTTCAGTTTTGGCTGGCTTGCAGCCACTGGGACTAACAAGGCTGTGCAGGGAGGGTGACACAGTCTCCACGTCCACTCGCTATAGCTCCTGTGGGCTTAAAGAGCAGCAAGACTGTTTAGGTTGGATATTAGGAAGCATTATATAACAGGAGAGGTAAGCACTGCAAAAAATGGTCGGAAGCGGGGGTGAAATCCATCAGGGAACTCTTTTCCATAGAGTTTAGGCAATCAAGAGCAGTTCAGTAGCACCACTCAGCCTGGAGATCCTTGCAAATCCAAACACATGGGGAGCTGTTGGAAACGTGAAGATGCTCTGAAGGAAAGAGGCTAAGCTGACTTTGAAATCACCCTTTCCTGAGCACCTGGCACTGCATGAAAACCCCACTCCTCTGTTTCCTTCCCCGAGGTGCCAAAGCCCCTCAACAGAATTGAAGGAACTTTCCACAGCAAGAGGCTGGGATATTTCTCTCCCTCCTCCTCCTCCTTCCCCCTTCCATGAATAACGTCAGCCATTGACCTTTTCAAACACGGTGCTTGCTGTAAAATATTACATTACGGTTATCACCAGTACCAGTGGAGGAAGGGGCTGGGGAGAAGTCTCAAGCCTGCTAGCATGCCAGATTAAAGGGCTCTATGGTTGTAACAACCTACAAGGAAATTTTATGACTATATCTCTGGCATTTAAAATTAATATAGTTATTAAGAGATATATTGTTTTACAGCATAATGGCTTTTTAACAAGGTGAATGCCACGAACCCTTGCCTGAGGAGAAAAAGAAAAGGAGTGTGGAGGGTCTCCATCCATTTGTGCCTCTTGAGATTGTCAGCGACAGAGGAGCTTCAAGGACCAGTTGCACCCCTCAGTGAGGCTGGATTTTAATTTATGTCGCTTGTGTTATTAACCCTCCGACTGTGCACAGAGGACCTCAAAGAGCAGAGAAACGGGACAGATTTAGCCCAAAGATTCTTTTGTCACAGTGTGATGACGGGCTGGTGATGTCCTATTCCAGGACAAATAAGCTGTAGTTTCATCTGGGCTTTTGGTGCTTCTCTCCTGCCCTTGTTTCCTTGGCTATTCAAAAGGTATCTCAGCACAAAATGGTACTTGCCTGTCTGAACAGTTTCTGCCTAGTGTTCCAAAAAGCATCCCTGGAGCTAGGGCACAGAGATGAGAAGCCTACATTGATTTGAATTCACTGAACTTTATTGCTGCATTTAACCAGATGATTTTTTTTTTT
>VYXH01009546.1:216660-253750 GCA_013397275.1 Burhinus bistriatus
GGGGTGTGTTTTCAGTCTAAACAACATGCTTTATCAGGCAGGAATGACTTCCTGCCCCCCTTCACTGTCCCCCACAGGGGCTTCCAAGGTCACTCCAGGGAGTTATTCAGCATGAGGGCCTCTGAACTTATTTGGCTTGACATGTCATTTTTGTCCTACCAGGCTACAGGCCAATGTCTTGGAGGAGCCACAGCCTGTGGCAGCGTTGGGAGTCTAACCAGAAAAGGAGTGTTGGAGTCACAGCTGTGCCCTGAGCGACACTGGCCTGACAAATGTCATTGCGATGGAGCCAGAATACTGCAAAGTCAGGAAGGGGGGCTAAACCACCACAGCCCTGTCCCTCCCAGGAGCCCAGAGAGTTTATTTAGAGAGACATGTTTAACCACTCCATTTAAAGAAAAGCTACGGTGTCGGCAGAGGAAGCTGGACTTGAGAACTGATCCCTTCCCTACCATCCCCTTCAGCAACAAGGCTGACATGTGAATCGAGGTCAAGTTTGTTTTCAAACACAAGGAGAGATTTGATGGGCTCGGTTTTGCGCCTGCACCAATACAGCTGCGTGACAGGACGCTCTGCGACTGATGTCTCACCAGGTCAGTCTGTGCACTTGACTCATGTCTTCTCAGAGTGAGAGGTGGAGGCACTAGAGGGAAAGCTAGAGGTCTAGGCTTAGTTCCCAGCTCTACCATAAAGTCCTGCAAGATCCCAGGTAAGTCACTTAATCCCCCTTGGCCCTTGTGCTACTTTTGTGAGAAAAATCAGCATCTTTCTTGCCTGTGAGGCCCTTCAGTCAGGAGGTGTTTGTGCGTGTTTGGATACAGTGCTAGCGTGATGGAGAGCTGGTGTCCACAGGGCCTGGGGCAGTGGTAGAATGTAAGTAACCATAGTGATCGAGGCTAGAGCATGTATGAGGGAAAGAGCACTGCTGGCTGTGCCCACCCCCCAGCTGTTTCAATCAGAGCCAGAGTCCCAAAACCACATCTCGGTGACTACTGTCAGGGCCAGATATTAAATAACACACAACTCAACGAGCAGTGGCAGCTGTCTGTTTCCTGCAGAGGTCCCCATCTCTCCTGCTTTGCTTTATCACAGCACAAACAAAGGGACACGGGAGGTACAAACTTCACAGCCCTCTCTCCATCCTCTCCCTTCTTTATTATTCCCACCCCGTGACCCCAGGCAACACATCTCAGTTCTGGGACCAAATCCATCCTTCCATACTTCTGGCCAAACATCCTCATGTTGTTGAAATAACTCTGCAACATAGGACCCAGCCTAGTAATAAAACACTGGCGATTAAGACCCCCCTGTCCCTTTTTCAATCCCTCAGTTCCCACTAAGCTCCCATTTATCCTAAACCACAGCTTTAGCCCGCAGGCTCTGTGGTTCCCTGGCAGCACTGAAGTCCGTTCTCTTGCGAATAGAATTTAGAGGCTAAGTTATTGAGTCATTCAGTTAACATTGCAATGACAAAGAAATTCCCTGGTACATAAATATATAGCAATACTGAATACACTGGAGAAAGGAGTATAGATAGGTGGCAGGTCTCTTGCACAGCCTTTCAGCCCCTAACAGTTTCCAGTGGCTGGGTTTCTTCTCTGCCACTTTTCTGTTCTCACACTGGTGCTTGGAAGGATGTGCAAAGCTAAATAAGTCCTGATAACTCCCAGCTCACAGGGCAGGGGGTCGTTCCTCTCCTTGCTGTGCCTGTCTCTTATGATACACTTGTACACAGAAACAATTTTGCTCCTAAGATGGGAAACATACCCCTGCCTTGAAAGATCAACCCAGCTTCCTACAGATGCATTTGTAATCTGTCACTCCATCCTCCGAATGTGTCAGTCATCAGTAGAGGCACCGCCTGCCTCCTGTTGCTTGGGCACAAGAAGGGTGTGAAAAGGAGAGGAGACCTCAGCATCCTTCTGCGCAGATTAGGTTCAAAGTGTTATGGGAGAGAGGACACACCATTAGAACACACTCTTTCCTCCCATGGCACAGCACCTATGTTGCAGGCCTCAGCTACATTATCTAATTTTTGACAGAAATAATAATGTATCATGCTTCATGTCACTAAATCACTAGCTTTAACCACTAAGGTGCTTTGCGAAGTCCAGAAAACATAAGAATGTGAAGTGGCTCCAGCTGTTCACCTGACATCAGTATTACATATCCACACTGTGCATTGTTATACAGACATACCTTATACAAAACACTAAAAAAAAGTCCCTTCTCCACAACACCAACAATCTAAGCAGGAGTTATATCTACTACCTGATATATAAGCACTTCTCTCCTCCACCAGTGACTTCAGGGACAGTGGAGCACTTCAGGGGACTCCGTTTCCCAAGTGAAATTGCGAGAACAGTGTTCCACACGTTAGCCCTTGCTGTCTCTGCACCCAACCTATTCCCAAGCAAAAGAGTGACTGGTATTACAAACACTTGCTTCTACATTTGGTGGCCTTTGCTACCATCCCAGTAGGCTGAGGGGTGGGTGGATACAGAAGTTAAATTAGAAACGCTGCCTCCGTAGCAGACATTGGCCTGCGGGGCAGCACATCACAGAATCTTGAATACCTTTAAGCTGCTGATTGAAGAATCACCTCTTCCACCACAGGAACACCACCATTTCTGGGGTGGGTCCTGGCAAGTAGCTAGCAGCAAAATGACACTGTGATTGAGAGCCATGTCTCCCTTTTGATGCTTTACTGAATGTCAGCCAGGAACCTTTAGCAAGCACGAAAGCTCACAGCATGAGTCTGTGTGGTCGGGAAGAAAGACACTAGCTACTTCTTGATTGCAGGGCAGAACCTCTGTGTCTGTAAGCTACAGGAGGAATCCCTGATAGCCTCATTCAACAAGCCCTCAGGAAAGAAATGAGGTTGAACTTCGTATTCATCGATTATCATTTCTCCAGACCTTCGGCAACACCAAATGCTCACTTCTCACCCAATCCCTTTATCGCTGTCTTTATTTTTTTCTTGAACTGAGCTGCCAGAAATCATTTTTCTCCGCTCATAAATACATTTCCATTTAGAAAAAGAAAGTAACCTTTGTTGCAGAATTACTTCACCCTTCTTAGCTGCGAGAGCTCCTATTCTTTTGTTTCCACAGATAAGAATTTCCCAAGGGAGGTGGAAGCTGCGGGCAGGGAAAGCAGGTTTAGTGTGCACTGCAGATTCCTCCTCCTCCCCAAGATACACCCTGGTTGTCACCCCGTTCACCATTAATAAAAGGGCCTCAACAACATGCAGTCTGAATGACTGTTTATTGAAAAATCATTACTAAGAAATGGTCTATGTTGGGAATGCATAACAGGGACACATGGTCATCTTTTGAAATACCGTGTGAAGCAGTATTTCTGTTTTGCAGATGGGGAGCTGCAGCTCCAACTCCTCTATGGTGAAATCAGGGAAGCTGTGTCAGAGCTATGCCCACTTTCTCTCTCAGAACCTGCCACCTTTCTACTCTCTAGTGCAATTAGGCAATAGCGTAACTGGTTATCAAGACACCACTTTTTGGATCTTAAGTATTTATTTAGATATTTAGCATCTTCTATTGCACAGAAGTCTCAAAGGCACTTTTTCACTGCATCCCATTTTTGATGTGGAACAATGTCGCGTGGACTAATTTTAGTTTTTCTCAAAAGAGGTTCTCTTCTAGTGTATGGAAGATTAGGATTACCATGTCTATCTTCCCTACAAGTAGCCAGACGGGGGGGGATGAAAGATGCCTGCCCCTATTCCAATGTTACTGCCATCTATGAAAATCTAAAGCTTTAGATCCTGGGTTCTTCGTCTTCTCTTGAGAGACAGTTATAAAATGCATTCATCGCCTCTACTTCAGTGGATGGAAAATGAGGGGAAAGTGGTTGTTTATTAGGTGTTGAGAAATACCAAACCCTTTTAACTTGTACTCTAAAAAAAAGGAAAAAGGTAAAAAGGTAATTTTCCAGGATGCTCCTGTCACTATTTGAAAAGAGAGTAAAAAAGACTGCTTTTATTATCTGCTTTATTTATGGTTACTTCATAATGACACAGACAAGTACATTAGCTGCTCAGCCACTTTCCTGCTGCTGCCTTTGTAAAGACAAAGGAGAAATCAAATGTATGCCTATTTGCCAAAGCTGAACTCAACAGTCAACCAACAGTTGTTTTCATGTGTCTGACTTGGAAAAAAGGGGTATTGCAGAGAGGTAATGGAGATTTACATGATCCTGGACCTTAGAGAAGCAAGGTTTAGGGAGAGAGGAGAGTCCAACTAAGAAGGGAAAATGGAAAGGGAGAAGTGAGTTTTACAGGATTTCTGACCTCCTTTGGGCTATTGTCCATTTTCAAACTTGTCAAAGAAGAACATCTTGCCAAGATGGGAAGCAGAGATGGGTCTGCAGCACTGTCACCCACAGAAAAAGGGAGCTAAAGCATTAGCCACACTGCCTCTGCCTTATTTTTGGCTTGAATTCTCTACGGCCAAGTAGATGGAGAAGCAGCACGGTTACAAGAAGAGTTGTTCTCAAATGTCATTGACAGCTTCATTTCTCAACACAGGCTCAAGGACAGCCAAGTACCAGACACAGAAGTGGGGGAGGGGTGGGAAGACAACTTTGGATTTAGGTCGAGTGTTATGGTAGGCTTGCTTCGGGATACTTCAGCATCAGGTTAAGAGGTCAGTTCCCAGACTGAAACAAAGACAGCTGAAAAATTGCAGCCTTTCCTACAGGAGATCAGCTGTGGGGCCAAGAAACTTGGAAGGGTTTTGGGAGTCTAAGGGAGCTGGTTTGGATTTAATGTCCCAGCTTCTGATATTTGCTCTAATTGAAACTAGTGCTTAACTTCAATATGAGCAAATACTAGAGGACAAGACTCAAAAGAAGGGAACATCAACCTTGTCTCTATCACAGTCCTCCTTCAGTATCCCTTTTCAGTTTTGTTTTTTATTTTTATATATTTAAAACTAATAAAAACAACTTAGATGTTGTACAGTCTGCCTAACTGGTGCCAGAAGAGCCTCCTAAGCTGATAGAGCAGACAAATTTGTCCAGCCAAGTGTGTAACATTGCATGGGAAGAGCAAAGGATGGGGATAGGAGGGGAGGGGCATGGAAGGACAAGGTAATATTCCTTCCTGACCTCCTTGAGAAGCCTGAGCCATGGCATTTGGCACAGAGACTACATCCACTTAAACAAATCCAGAGGGATTTTTTTTTTGGGGGGGGGTGTTTGATATAGATTTTTTTGATCATTCTGTACACATTCTGTGACACAGCACAAAGCTTTCTTGCTACCAGGCACAGACAGTTCTTAATTAACTGGCTTAACTGTGTAGTTATTTATACTGCACACAACGATCTCTGGATCCAGTTCTGTATCACTGGGGTACTGTTGACTTTCAATAGCAAGTACTTAAAGAGATTGGAGGTCTTTTATACACAGCTGTTTAAGGTGAATGAACAATATATCCCCCGAACATTACAGCAGCCAAGAGGAGAGAAGTGATGTGGCTATTAAAATCTGTTCCTAATAACTCAGAATGGACCCAGAGCTATCTCAAATATCCTACTATGAGGCAGAGTGTTAATATGCTATTAACCCATCATGGAGCAAGCAAAGTGGGGTGCTACAGCTATGAAGGGAGTTGTGAGGAAAGAAATATGTACAGGGAAAGGAAGGCCAAGAGCATCAGGATCTCTGACACTGGGGCAGGGTCCTGCCCAGAAGGTAAGAGCTAAGGTTTATGTTACCACCTGCTTGCTTTTTCCCTTCAGCAATTTTTGCAAGCATTCTCCACCAAAGAACTTGTAGCTGTCCTACACTTTTTCTGGCCCTTGCACCTAGCTCAGAAGAAAATGCAGGTTTATGTAGCAGGTATCATATGCTGAGAGGGGAGCACAACAGGTTGCTGCTGCATGGGTCACCTGGTTAACGTATCACTTCCCACCGCAATCTGCTTGACACTTGTTTACTCAAGCACAGTAAGAGCCAAGCTGTTTGTTCCTTTGCGCACATTCCATCTGGCCTGACATAGCTCCAGACATGAGGTTTGGGGAAAGGAGAGAAACTTCCTCCAGCAGCTTGTGGGAAGGCATAGGGCGTGGTGATCTTCCTTGGACTGGAGGAGTGGATGCAGGGGAAGATGGAGGAGAGGGAAAGGAATATCACAGAGGTGTGTATTTTCACGTGGGTCTCTTCACAGAGGAAAAAAACCACCCTATCCAATGTGTTTATTAGCAGATGGATAGCTCTTGGTATAGATTCTCCAGTGCAGTTAACTAGGAAGGTTAAGGGGCTTTGGGCTGACTCCAGAATAAACTTAATCCATTGTATTATTCATAAAGTAACTGTCCTGACTTTTCCCTAAGAAACAGCTGCTCTGCTGACTCAGGCCGATTTGGAACACCCAAGAGCAGGATATTACTTGCACCCTCCAGGACAAAGATGTGGTCTCCACATCTGTGCTCACAGTCCGGCACAGCCAGCAACTGATAAGGAATGAAACCCTGGGTACCATACTCTCTAAGGCAAACCAGGACTAGGCAATTTCTGCTTCTCATTTTGTCCTAAGATTCCTTTCTTTGTTTTGGTTTTGTATTGTTCTCACATTTCTCTCTCTCATTATAGTGTCTGAGTGCAATGCCTGGCAGAGCGGCATCCTGACCTCTGGTAGGGACTGTCGGTGCTGCTAGAATACAAATGCACAGAAACTGTGGCAGGGCCACGGTCTCCGCATCCACTATGCCATTACCCACAATGCGATGGCTGCCACAGCAGGAGCTTTGTCAGAGATGATGCATTGAAAAAAGGTTGCACAGGGAGGGAGGCAATATTACCTCCCAGGTGTTACATCATTTCTCTGGTTCGTGACAATTGTCTATCGTGGCATTCAATACCTGAGACCATAGTGGCTATTAGAGATGAAAGAACATAGAGGTACCCAGCCGAGAAATTATGTCAGTACAGGAAAGAGTTGCAAACAGGAGCAAGGCAACAAGGCAGCAGCCCTTCCAAGTAGGAGTGCCTAGAAGTTTCTACAAATGTAAAAGCACTTCTGTGCTAGGCACTGTACATATCTGTAGACAGAAACAGCCCCCACACATGGAGGAGACAAGAATAGAGTAGGTCAAAGAACTTATTCTAGAGAAAAGAGTTTAAGAGCAATGAGGCATCATTCCCTGCCTTAAACATGGCCCAGCATCCCATACCCACATTTGCCAACACCTGACAGCAGGGTACACGGATGCACCAGTGTCACACCATGCGGCAGCAGATTCTCTGCTCGTGTCCACCACAGGTCTTCCCTGAGGCATCCTGCCAGATGATAATGCTGCCAAAACACCTAATGCAAATCCACTTGGGCTCCCCGAGAGCCCTCCTCAGAGGCTCCGAGTCAGACCTCCCAGCCAAGCAACATGCTCCAGATGCACAATCAGCAGCGGCACCAAGGCACACGTACTCCCCATCCCATCCTCCTGCCAGCACGCAGCTCTCCCTCTGCTCCTGCCCCTCGTCTGATGGAGCACAGACTGGTTTAGAGTAGACAACTCCAGGGCAGGGAGAAGAAAGGTCAGCCACCAAGCCTGGAAACACCAAGCAAGTATGCTGCCTTGGATCAGAAAAGCTCTGATAAAGGGTTTAGGGAGAATGGAACAGGGAAAAAAAAAAAAATGCCCTGCAAAGCACTGCAGCCCCATCTGTCTCTGACATGAGCAGGTACATTGGGCGCTAAGGAGTTTGCTGTTAGATGTTTTTCCTCCGCTGATTGATAGCATTTCCAGAGTGTTATTAACTGCACTGGACTTTAACACTTTGGGGTGATCTATGGAGCAGTAGCAGCTTTAAAGTATTTGGCACTCCAGCCATGGATTATAGAAAAGAGTAAAAATTGAAGCAGTTCCTCAGAGCATCGCCATCTGTCAAGGTGTGTGTGCGAGCATGTGCGTGTAATACAAGGGAGCAGCTGAGGAAGGGCAGCTGGCTGGTGCAATGCATCACTTCTCTTAAATGAAGACACTTCAATTTGTTTCCAGAAGCCCCAGCTGCTCACAGGAGGGAGAAATTGGGTGACCACGCTCAGAAAACCAAGAGAGGGAAGAGGCGGGTGACAGAAGGAGAAGCAGACATTTTCAGAATAGAAATGTCAAAGGAGGAACCTGCTCAGGACACACTGTCTTGGAGAATGAGGGCAGATGACAACCTTGGTTCGAAGGCAGGCAACCCCCATTTCCCACTGCATATGAAAGCCACATTGCACCATATGGCTAATCCTCTGGGTTTTTTTGGAAGTTAAGTGACTCTGGAGCTTGAACCATCTTATCCAGCATTTCCAAAGGCAGGAGAAGGCACAGGGTGGCTTCCACTCCCAGTTGCTAGGCATTTCATTTGCAGTGAGCCGGTACGTGGACAGCAAGACGACACTTGCAGAATGAGGTTGAAATATGTCCAGAGCAGTGCCTGACCTGCCACTTAGCTCTGTTCCGAAAACACAGTTGTGACCTGTGATCACAACAGTAATTTCGAAGATGAATTCATCTTATTTTAAGCAGCTCTCACTTCTGGATTGTGATCTGCAATACAGTCACATTTTCAAGATTGTCTTTTGCTGCACCCTAAATTTACCACGGCATAAAGGAACAGAGTCAGCCCCACGCCTGCTGGGTATTGGTACTGCTTGACTAGTTGCAAAGGCCTGGATCCACACACCATCAAATTCCCTCCCTTTCTTTCCCCCAGCTGAAACGATTTGCCAAGCTTAACACTAATGTATACATTATTTCAGTCAACCTGAAACTGGCTTCCATAATATTTATTTGTCAGATATTCATCCACTAAGCAAGACTGCCTTGCTCCAGTTTCAGGGGCCTAATTAAATCATGGCATGAATTGGAAAAAGCCATTTTCTAGCAAGGCTGAGCTGACCTCCTCAACTCATTTATTCACTGATAACCATCATATGGAAGCACTTGACACCCTTGAGGGAAAATATGCTGCACGTCCCATTGATCCCAAGCTTTTTCCTGCCTTGAGAAAGCAGCTCTTATTTTTGTTGTACGACTGCATTCACAGATCAGAAATTACTTGACCAGCTACAAAAATCCTCTCCCTCACCCACCTCTCCGATGGAGCCAAAGCTGTAAGAAATCACAAGCGTGGGCTCGGTTGTTAGAGGAGACATGGGCAGGCCACCAAGTGATGCAACGGGAGCCCAAAGTGGTGTTATGAAAGGCGACAGCTATTGCTGTTGGACAGCATTTGAAAATGTGAGTAATCATCAAGGTGTCATTTGTATTCTTTCTCTGATCAAAGCAGGAAAGCGATGGACAGCAAAACATCGGCTTCTGCAGGGGAAATACGCAGAGGTGCAGAAGAACCCACAGCACTAGCTGTTAGGCATCCAAAGCATTCCCCAGCTGTCAAGAGAAATTTAACTGTTTATGGCCTCCTGTTCCTGTGAGCCATTAAAAAACAAACAAACAACAGCTGCTTCCTTCTCCTTCTCAGTGTCTAGCAGGACTGGGTTTGTTCATTATTAATTCTGTTTGGCATTTATATCACAGGGGTACAAAATCCTGATCCCAGACCTTGTGTTAGATGCTTAACACTCCTATAACAAACATGTGCTTGCTAACCCAACGCGCTTACAGCCTCACAGTGGCTAACTATGGCATGATGCAGTTCATCCAGAAATCTTAACGCATCCAAAAGGAATCGATGCAAAAAGAAATTCATCATCCCTGTCCAGGTGGGGGAATTGAGACGCAGCAAAACCAGGCAAGGTTCCCCACTCACCTACTGCCCAGATTCCCCGGGTCCTGCTGGCCCCGTGAGCCCACAGGCAGCTAATAGCACAGTGCTGTCTTTCCACACCGGTGTCAACACTCAAGAGACATGCATTCTCACGGCACAGGACACCAGATCCCAAAGCCCCTGTGATGGTGCAATCCAAGGGTTGAGGGTCTAAGGATGGGGTAGAAGAGCACTGAGACAATCAGGCCGGATTTTTGACAGTTGGAATTATACTCAGGGAGAGGCACAGAAAGCTGGTAGCTCATTAAAGTGTTATCTCTGAGCCAAGGTCCACCTCCCATTGCGATGTGGCCACCTGATTTCCACAGGGTGCTTTGGAAATGTCATCCTCAGCCACTGTGAAATGAAAAGGCCAAAGGAGAATTTCAGAAGCCTGAGGCTCAACATGAGCAAAGGGAGTTGTTGCTGCCTGTGCTTGCAGAGGATTCTGCCCTAAGAAGAGTAGTATAATCTGTCCCACAGGAGCAATGACTCTCTTACAGGGTTCTCCTGTCTGCTCACCCATTCATTCCTCCTCCTTCAGCGGAAAATAGGAGGATTTCTGTGTTCTGCCCAAAGACACATATGCCCTGTTCCCCTCTGCTCTGCTCAGTCAGAAGCATGAAATATTTAATCAGGGGATTAGCTGAGGCTGCTACATCACCCCTGTCCCTAGGAAAGGGAACAGTTGCCACACGAGAGTGATGAAGAAATTGGATGAATAATGTGGCAGGGCAAGAAAAATCCCAGGTGCTGCTCAGTTGAAAGAATATGTCTCCCCTGCACAAGAGCTCATTATATCTGTCTCTGCCTGGCTGGGATCCATTCTTGCAGAGTCCCAGATCCTAATTCCCCCCTACTCACAACACACTAGTTATGTCCCTGCCTGAACCTCCTGAACTGCCCAAAACAGGAGAGCTCTTGAGAATCTCTCCATTTTCTTGCCAAGCCAGTCAAGGCAGGCAAAGGACTTTGGAGTCGAGCTTATGCTGGCATGAATTGTCTCTGCAGGGCAAGGGAAGGAACAGAGCCATCTTTGCATCTTCATTCACACAGCCGTGCTGCCTGTGGGACAGTACAGCACCCTGCTGTCCACGGACACACACCAGCCATGCCACAGACAGACATGGGCTTGAGCATCCACCACCCTGAAGTCACACCTGGGATGCCCACAAAGGTGAAGATCCAGAATGAAAGCTGGCATTCATGCAACAAGCTGAAAAATAAGCTGAACTGCAGGATACCACCTTTTTACCATGGTCAGCTAAAAGTTTTTAGATCCAGCTGTTCACAGTTGTCATGCTAATGTGGGGTGAGAGAAGGAAGATTCTGTTACCGGATGGCTAAAATTGTGGCGAAGGATGGCTCAGCGACACATCTCCCTACTTTAAAAGCATGCTACTCTGTCTGAACAGACAGGCATCCCTCCAATGGAACAAATGCCCCTTTGGAAGGAGGAGACAAAAGGAAAAATAACTCTTTAGTGAAAATCCCTCTCCTTGGTTCCCTCCCTCCCCACAGTGAAGCCAATCTCTGTCTAAGTGTTCCTGCTCTATCTTCTCCTCTCCTTGACCCACAGCCATGCCTGGGGAGTTTCTCCACTACTTTCTTCCGAGTCAGTTAAAAAAAGTCTTGGGAATATTCATCATTCTGACATACCCCTTAGCTAGAGCCTCTGTATAAAGTCGCCATCCATCTTCCTCGCTCTGAGCTGCCCTCTTCTGCAGACTGGGGGGTCTGGACATATACCACTTTAGGGAGAAAGTAGGGCCTGCTCTCCTTAATTTATTATTTGAGAAGGAGGAGAGAGAGGGGAGATGAGCTCCCTCCATCCCCTTGGGATGGGTACGTAGAAAGCTCCAGGGATTAGACAAGAGGATGGCTCTGCTTTCAGCTGATAAGTTTGTTCAGATCTCTCAGCCCAGATAGAAGCACATTAATGTCTCCTTTTCTTCCTCCTGTCTTTTAAAGTGCACTCTATTACCTGGTCCAGCTACACTGTCACATTTATTACCTCTCTTCTGCTCCACCTAATCCTTTGTCACCTGTGCTCTCCCACCTCTTTGGAGATAAGGAGCTGTAAAAATGGCTTTTTTTACCCAGATGGGAGGCTATTAGGGAATTAAGCACAACAGACATTAAAGAGGCCTTCACACTGCTCAGCAGATTTACCCATGGAAGCGAAACATATGGATGTCAAAAAAACCCCTCAACACTTACGCAAAGCATTTTCCTTACATTGGGAGAGGTATCTTCATTGTGCTGTTTCGGCATCTGTTGCCCTTTCCCCCACTAGGTGCAAAACCAGAGCATGCGGAAAAAACTCCTGCTCAAAGATGAGACTCCTTGCTTCCAAGAGACACAGGTGCCACCAACTGAGCAGAGCATCATCTTCACTTCCAACCCAGGGTTGAGGGTGTGGGCTGGTTCACCTGGGCATGAAGCAAAGGGATGCACTTTCTAAAATAGCATCAGCATGTTCATAGTCTACCTGTAATCCAGTGCCCCAGTGAAATCAGCTCCACCCTCTGAAGTCCCCTTAGGCCAAGGGAACCACATATCCATCATCTCAGTGCCACAGGGTGCCCAACTGCAGGCACAAATTCACTCTCCCAGCCCAAGGCAGCCAACATCATGACACACTCATACAGCCAATTCAATGCAAGATGCACATGGAATTGACATCAACCCAGTTTTCAACCAGAATACATACACTGCAGTGCAAAGATTGAATTACTTTTGTTCAACTGCCAGCTTTTATCTAAACTACAGAATGTTTTCTGCATGTAACCCAACCCCCAGGTGTAGCCAGAGAGGGCAGCTCATCAGGAGTCACAAAGCCCTCTGACAACCCCACTAGTAAAAAAAAATCTTCTCCATTGCATGTAGCAATCAAGAGCAAGAGCAGATATCCCTGCAGCACCTGCCTCCTCTGCTCAGTACTCTCGACTTTTCATTTCCATCCTCCCTGTCTTATCTCTCCCTCTCTCCCGGCCATCAGCACTAGCTGTTCTGCACCACACAGATTCCTGGGGCCAGTACTAAAGCCTGCTCAATTTGGTGCGCGTAGGTAAGAGTTGTTGTTACAGCATTTGCATGGGATGTACTGACATTTTGGACAAAAAGTCTCAGGAAACATGCTGCACTTTTGCTCCCAATGCAAGGGGCAGTCCCATTCAGCAGTTCCTGAAACGGAAGCCATTAAAAACTTCCTGGATTTTGCTGACCCTCAGCACTTCTAGATTTGCATATCCTGGACTACCTACTCCATACGTTATTCTTTACACTACATTATTCCAAGAGTTTATAGTTGAGATCAGGGTCAATGAGCCAGGTGAAACAACACCTAGGACAAGTCATTCCTCTGTGCATGAGAGTGCACAAAGCTGAGCAGACAAGACAACCCTAGAACAGAAGGGGAAACAGGGGCAAAGAAAGTTACTCATCTGATTAGCAAAGAACTCTGTCCAATAGAGAGTTATCTACTAGGGTAATACTCTTCAGTTACTCATACTGTGGCCAGAGTCTAACATCAACACTTAAAATGCACCTTCTCTGCACCAGTGATGCTTGCATCCAATAACAAGCAGTAAAATGTCTTCCCGTGCAAGATGCCAGCAAGAAAGCCAGCAAGGAAGAAAGGGGATCCATTCTTCCACACCTGGTCAACTGCCACACCCTGAAATGCTGGACAATGACTAGGATGTAAAGCCTTACAAATGCAAAATCTATTTCCAGACATAAGCGGTATTTTTATCATCCAGAACTCAGCAGAGGGGTCACAGCAGGATCAGGCATGGATCATACTGTTGGGTGACAAAATAATCCACTTATGAGACACGTACAGGAGGATAGAAGCATAGCAAGAACTGAAAGTCTGGTTAGATATTGTACCAAAACTCAAGGAAAAAAACCACCTAAGCTACTTCCCAACACTGAGTGACATGGTTCCTTACATTAGAGGATGGAACAGAAAAGAAGTTGTGGAGAAAGCTGCCCAGTGAAAGAAGAAAATTTTTTCCTCCCCCTTTTTTTAAGGCTTTACGGAGTTATGCAAGTTGACTTTATCTACTACAAATCCTCCTTTCTGTTGTCAGCACTTGGAAAGTTAAAGTCCTTAATTCTCCTACACACATTATAGGCTAGGTTGGGTCACATCTGTTTTATCCTTCTTAAAATGAATCCCATCTCCTCCCTCGGCTGCCATGGCTATTGATTCCAGCCTAACACCTTGGCTTGTTTTCTGTCAGCTCAGACATCACCCCTCATCTGGCCAAGCAGGTTCTATTTTATCTGTGATTTTCTTTTCTTCATTCTGTGTTCACTTAAGTTTTGCTACATACTGCAATGACATTGGGTTTTGTATCAACCCAGCGGTGCTGCTTCACCAGCCTCTCCTTGCCAGGATTCCTTTGCAGGAATCTACTCTGGGATGCCAGAGCAGGTCACTGGCAGCAGCCAGCAATGGAATGATGCTGGGGAGGAGAGTGGAGGACATTCAGTTCTTCTCCTCTTTATGCTCTTTGCTCTGGAGAGCACAGTGGGTTGTCTTTGCTCTGCAGACCTACCACAGCTGCAGATTCCCTCGGGCATTGCTCCTTGCCTGCAGTTTGTAGCTGGTATCGTGCCGAGGTTCAGCTATGCTGCCCAGCTCAGTTAACTGGTACAAGGGCATATTTCCACAAACCTGAACTGTAGGCTTCCAGCTCACAGCAGGAGAGTGCCTGCAGGGTTCAGGTGTTTCAGGAGCAGAGCTGAAGGACACTGGCATCACTAGGGCTGTATCTAACGTGCATGCAGTGCAGACTGGGGAAGGCTTACGCACCAGCACGGTAGAGCTCAACTTTCCCGCTGTTAGAGCTGTACCGTGCAGGGTGATGCGTTGCAAGCCGCCAGCTCTCAGGGAGTGCACAGAGCACGGTCATTGCCGGCTGACTGCAGCAAGCCACACGCTGACAAGGCAGCATCCTCCGTTTGAAGGGGCACTACTTTCCCCAGGTACGGTTTAACTTTGTTGTACTGCACCAAGCAGCACCACGCATGGTGGGGCAGCTCACAACTTCCTCACTTCATTAGCAAACCAATACCTGAAAGGCAAGAACACCCCACTTCAAAACCGCTGAGGGCCCCGAGCGACAAAGTAATGCTGCAGGCCACCAGCAGCTCTGCAGGCACTTTGAAACATCTCGACATGGCTCTTGCCTGTGGCATCTGCCTTAGTGACAGGGCACGGAGGGGAGAGAGCTGCACACGACTGCTCCCAGGCTCCTTTAGGCACGAGATGGAGGTGCTAAGGGGTAGAGAGGGGTCAGGTATGGGAAGAAGGAGCAGTGGGGGAGAAGTGCCGAAAAGAAAGGCTTTCTGTGGCTGTGTAATAGCCTGCAGTGCATCTTAGAAGTTCCCTGGCTATACGTGACCCACAGAGGATAAGTTGCTGTCTGTTGACGTGTGCAGGGCCTGCCTCTAACTCACACCATAACAGCTCACGCTTTTAGCTCTGGAGGTCACAGCTCCTCTTCCAGCAATTGAACTGGA
Source organism: Burhinus bistriatus (assembly GCA_013397275.1). Classification (NCBI taxonomy): domain Eukaryota; kingdom Metazoa; phylum Chordata; class Aves; order Charadriiformes; family Burhinidae; genus Burhinus; species Burhinus bistriatus. Next base: position 231,973 of record VYXH01009546.1, read on the forward strand.
AGTTTTGGTAAAGTTTGCTTGAGGAAAACAGCAAGAACAACAGGCCCTACCATTAAACGCAGCATGGTGCTGATCATGACAGTGAAACCAGACCGACTACTGCCCCGATTACCTTGTACGCTTGTGCAGGATTTCAGCGGAAAAACAGCAGCCATTGGAAGAAATGCTAGGTCAGCGACTATCATTAAATCCAGGCCCATGGAGCTTACGCAGACACATACCCACTCTGAGCTCTCTGCATTATGTCCAGTCCCCTCCCCTGCACTGTTCTTTTGTGAACTCTCAATCTCATCCATGACAGATCCCTGTTTTGGAGATAAAACCTCTCTTCAGCAGCCCTAGGCTAAACAACAGAACCTATCAGCCTTTCTGGATTCTGAAAATCTCCAACGAACTTTTATCTGAATCTTCTCTCCCAGCATCTCAAACAACAACCGCCTTCTCATTGCTTCATTTGTTTGTTTGCCTTTCAAAGGTATAGCTGCAGAAAAGCTGAGCCCAATTCTGATCTCAGTCATGTGGTGATGACTTGGTGGCCTGATGCATCTGCTCAGATACAGAACTGAAGCTGGCAATAAATTTCAGACATTGCCCTTGGGAGCACTAAGTCTACAGCTGAAGGAGGGAACAAACAGCAGCAGCCATAAACATCACCCTGATGGCTAAAGGATGGGAGCATTTCTTTGCAGGTGGGTAAAGCCTCTCAGTAGAGATCCCATCAGAAGCTGGCATTCACTCCAAGCATTTTTCCCACCAGCAGCTGTGGCACCCGTGGGCCCCAGTGCCTGAGCTCCCGTGCACTGAGCCCTGACTGGCATCAGGTCACTAGAGGTGGGACTGGTGCTCTTAGAATCCTCTTTTGCACCAGCTGCTTGCTCATCACCCAGCCAGGTATCCAAGCAGGTCCATGCCCCCTGCAGTGCCCAAGGAGCTCCCTCTGGGATGTTCCCCCTCCCGATTCAGAGCACGTCCCCAGCACACAAGAATGAAGGCAAGTCTTATGGTGAAGGCACCAAGCCCAGAGAGGAGCTTGTTCCCCACACTGCTGTACACTGCAAATGATCTCCAGCAAAATCACTTCCATCTCATTCAGCTGCCTTTTACACAATCACCTGTTGGCAGTCAGAGGCACAGCCACACAGCAGAGAGCCCCCTCACCAGTTCTCAGGAGACAGCCCTCACCTCAGAGACCTTGAGGGTTGGCTGAGGACAGGACACAGCTGGTGGAACTGGCTAACTCCCTCAACTCTGCCCTACCACCAGCTCACCTTGCAGCTATTTATAGATGTGGTATTTAAAGTTTTAAGTCTCTAATAATACATCACTTATTTCTGTGCTGCAAGTGGATACACACTTAACCCTGTCAGCTCCTACCTTGTCCTCAAAGCACAGGGTGGGGAACACAGCCAGGTTAGGACGCAGAGACAGATGCTGCTCTGACTCACAGTGGGGACAGTGGTGCAGGGAGACAATTTGCTACCAATTCAGTGGGGCCAGCGTGTTGCTCCTCTATCAGTCAATCTGTGCAAAAAGCTGTGAATTGGTGAGGGAGATGAGTGCCTCATGCTTCAGTTCCTACAGCCACTTCCAGAGTCATTTCACAGCATCCCTCTCCCCCTCCCTTTTTTTTTAAATTGCAATATAAGGCTTAGAAGGTCAGCTCTTTTTTTTTGCAAGAATAAATTAGACTCATTATCTGTTAAAATGTCTGACTTGAAAAGAAAATGTGAGTTTGCCCAGGAAAAATAAAAACATTAATGACATCCAAGAAATATTAACAAGACTGGAAACTAGAGAAAGAATGTGGGAGTGTTAATTAAAGATAACAGGCTCCAACACAGGAAGTGGGGACATTCCAATACTACACAGAGGGAAATAACATTCATGGCTTGGATTTTCCTGAGGTTGCAAAATTGGGGGAGGATTTGTCCAATTCTTCGCCTATGCTTGTCAGTGTGTGCACATGTGGTGCTGCTGCTGCTTTACCAAAGTTGCTATGCAAAGTGCTAAAGTTTCATGCACTAGGGCACAAGAGAGGACTTTGAAGGGAGACATGCTAATATTTGGGCCTGAACAGGAAGGACAGAATGCACAACTATGCCATGTTATTCTGGAGTGATCTATATCAGGCCCACTTTACTTCCCTGCAGCATTTCATACGCCTAGAGCAGCAGACTGCTATCTTAGTCTCCCCCTCACCAGTAAGGAAATAAGCAGATCAACTGGAGCTGAGTGGGGAAGAAACAGGCAATTCCTTTCCTGAACCAGGTAAAAATTCCAGGCCTAGAAGGAATGTTCTGTATTCTCCTGGCCCAAATTAATGCAGGCATCCACCAGGCTGCTGCTGAAACCCTCTGCTGTTGTCACCAAGTGCTGCCTCCAGCAACTTTCTCCCAAGAGCTGCATCAGCCCTCACCAGTAAGGAAATAAGCAGATCAACTGGAGCTGAGTGGGGAAGAAACAGGCAATTCCTTTCCTGAACCAGGTAAAAATTCCAGGCCTAGAAGGAATGTTCTGTATTCTCCTGGCCCAAATTAATGCAGGCATCCACCAGGCTGCTGCTGAAACCCTCTGCTGTTGTCACCAAGTGCTGCCTCCAGCAACTTTCTCCCAAGAGCTGCATCAGAGCCAGAGGTGGGCTCTCTCTTCCCGACCTGCCTCCCATGCCCCCTCTTCTCCCATCACCAGTAAATCTGAGTGGACTGTAGCATTAAACAAAAAAAATGTTACCTTAAAACCTCCTATGATTAAAGGACAGGCAGTGTAATTCCATAGCTGTTTAAAGTGAAATCCATAAAGGTTAAGTTTAATATCAGGGAGATGAGATTTCACCTCACTGGAGCTGTCAGTCAAACCTGGGCTAGGAAAGCTCTTACAAGAAATCTTCCAGTGGCCTTCCCCTTGCCAGGACACAGGGCACTCTCCACAGCGTGGCTTACACCTGGACAAGAACTGGCAGCTGATGGAAAACTGCTGACAGAGGACCCCAGTAAGCAGGCACAGAAAATGCTCTTTACTGAGGGATAGAAGACAGATGCATCTGCTCATTTCAGGTTGTTAGCTTGCACTGCTTTTGCTGACTGCTGTATTTTAAAAGTGCTTCATGTTTTATAATAGTAGCTCTCCACTTCTTCATCCACCTCACCTTGTGGCTGCTCCCGTATCCCCTCCCATCCCCCAAACCCTCCAACATCTCTGTCCATCCTGACCTAGCCCATTCTCTGTTGGAAATTGCTCTGCACACAGCTGTTCAGAAAGCCCGACTACACTTGCTTTTGAATTCTGAATTGCTGCAGCTTCACTGCTGCTGCATCACTAACGCAATGTGAATCTGTCCAAGTCAATAAAAAAATCCCAACAGGAGACATTGCTGTATCTGAAATTGTGCACCAATGAGAAAGAGAACAAAAAGAAAAAGCAATGGTTGCCCCACAAAGACAACAGCGGTACCAGCATCAGCTGTCTGAAGCTGCTGTTACTGGCTCTGGCTGTTAGAATCCAGAAGGGGAGGGAGGGAGATCAGTGGATCGGGCAGAGAGTGTGATGGAGGCCAGCTTCATGCTAGAGTCCTAAAATGATCTGACACTTCACTAATGCAAAACTTCAGGCAGTTGCTGTTTGAGGAAAAACCAGTAGCTTCCATTAAAATTTCTTTTCAAGCTTCTGCCAGCTTCCAACTCCAAACAAGCTGCTCCTTGGTAAAGTCTCTGAAGGATAAGTTTGTCTTGGGATTATTTCCAGGCAGCTGAAAGAGCCCTTGAAACACCTTGTCCTCAGCACTGTAGGGGTGTAGGACATAGAACAGTTTGGGTTGGAAGGGACCTTTAAAGGTCATCTAGTCCAACCTCCCCTTGCCATGGGCAGGGACATCTTCAACTACATCAGGTTGCCCAGAGCCCTGTCCAGCCTGACCTTGAATGTTTCCAGGGATGGGGCATCTACCACCTCTCTGGGCAACTTGGGCCAGGGTTTCACCATCCTCAGCATAAAAAAATTTCTTCCTTCTATCCAGTCTGAACCTCCCCTCTTTCAGTTTAAAACCATTACCCCATGTCCTATCACTACACTCCCCTGATCAAGAGCCCTTCCCCATCCTTCCTGTAGCCCCTTTAGGGACTGGAAGGGGCTCTAAGGTCTCCCTGGAGCCTTCTCTTCTCCAGGCTGAACAATGCCAACTCTCTCAGCCTGTCTTCATAGGAGAGGTGTTGCAGCCCTCTGACCATCTTTGTGGCCTCCTCTGGATCTGCTCCGACAGGTCCATGTCTCTCCTGCGCTGAGGGCTCCAGAACTGGACACAGTACTCCAGGGAGGAGTGACTCACCAGAGTAGAGGGGCAGAACCCCTTCCCTTGACCTGCTGACCATGCTGCTTTGGATGCAGCCCAGAATACGGGTGGCTTTCTGGGCTGTGAGTGTACATTGCTGGCTCATGTCCAGCTCTTCATCTGCCAGTACCCCCGAGTCCTTCTCAGCAGGGCTGCTCTCAATGCCTTCCCCCCCAGCCTGGATGGATACTGGAGGTTGCCCCAACCCAGGTGCAGGACCCTGCATGTGGCCTTATGAAACCTCATGAGGTTCACACAGGCCCACTTCTCGAGCTTGTCCTGGTCCCTCTGAATGGCATCCCATCCCTCAGGCGTGTCAACCGCAAGACAGCAGCTGCTTGAAAACTTGAGCTCCCTGCTTAGGAATCTGAGGGAAGAAACCTTTACTATCCCTTGAGATTAGAAAGGACAGGTTGAGGGAAGTCATCTGTCGTCAGGTGCTAAGGACTAATGTTCATTTTCTCTACTAACAGGAATGACCACAGGGCTAAAGCACTGCATGGGGACGCTGGAGATCTGTGCTCTTGTCTCTATCACAAATTCCCTCTGTGACTATGACAGGTCACTTCATTGTTCTGTAAAACGAGGAGAATAACCCTTCTTTTCTCGCTCTGTTTACCCACCTCATTCAGATTTCTCAACACAGAAAATGTCTTTCTCCTGCCAATGTGCAGATGGCACCCAAAATTAAGAGGCTGTTGGTGTCAAAGGGAGCACTACCTTTGGATCCCGAGGAGTACAATTGCTCAGCTGAGGGTCTTGAGCTGCTGCGCAGTGCTCAGCCCAGCAACCTGTGCCCTACAGAGAGTAGTAAAGCAACACTTCACTCCTAAGACGTGGATAAATTGAACATGGGGCTCCCTGCAAAGCAGGAGGTAACAGCAGACTAGCTCAGCCCTTGCCCTCTGCAGGAGAAAACCCAAGCCTGCTGTCTTTATGTCATTGCCCTCAGATGCTGCTGGTGACCATCACCAATGCGTAGGTTAGAACCAGACCCATCCCTGAGGATGCAGAGAGTTTTCTTCCCTGATCCTGCTTGCATCTGTGGTGCTATTGTAGGAAAGCACAGGCTAAGACTGCAGTTAACCTGCCTTTAGTAGTAAACCAGATCAATTGTCAGCCCTCACGTTCTACGGGATAAAATTCTGCTACCCCTTGGCGGAGACTCCCTCAGAGCTTCACTGGCAAGTTATTTTCCCAAAAGCTAATATTTCAAAGATCAGAGCTGACTAATGCATTTGTAGCTAGTTCAGAAGCAGCAGTGAAAGCCGCAAATGTCCATGAGATATTGGGAAGCATTCAAGTCCTGACATTTTCAGGCTGGTTTAGACACGAGCCCCATCTACTCTAGTATACTCTCTCTGCCCAAAGCTAGTACCAGCAGCTCTGCTAGAAGGCTCAGAAAGCCTTGCAGCAGGTGCATGCAAAATAACCTTTCCCCAGGGAAATTTTCTTCCTGACCCTGATTAATTAGAAGCTGCCTGATGCCCTGAAGCATGGCGATGAACACTACAGGAAGAAACCAAAGGTAGACAAAAGGTTGCCCAGGGGAACCAGCAGCTACCTGCCAACTGACAAGCTATGACTTGAACCATAAACCAGTCTGCCAGGGAAGCTAAAGACATTTTAAAGTGCATTTTCCTGCCATAAAGCAAGACTGTTTCCTCCTTGGGAACCAAAGGGGGTCTCCTGGGCTTAATTTCATTTCCTCTGTAATGAAAATTAATAGTAATGGTAAAGACTGAGGCAAGGAGAAGCTATAGCTTCCTCCCACTCCACAGCTATATGCCTGCCACTCTACTGCAAACCTGCTCTACTCTCAGAAAAAAGAGGCAGTCACTACATTTTAATTATGTCAGTAATATATTTGCAGCCAATATCCCCCTTGGAGTCAGCACAAGAACCATTTAAACACAAGGTCAATTTGCTTGCTGTAACACTGACTACAACACTCTAGGATTACTTATTTCCACACTGTGTTCCCTTCCAGACAGACGACTTTCCTCCCGAGTCTGCTCCTCTCTCTGCTGTTACCCCTTCTCCTGTAACCGGCAGGCAAAGATTCCTGGCAAAAGCCAAAACAAACAAGGGGGAACATGCAGCTTTTCCATAAAGGTAATCAAAAGATACCTCTCCAGGAGAAGCCGGGACTTCACAGGAAAAAGTCTTCGGCTTCAGGCTCAAAAGGCTGCACTGTTGTATCAGTCCAACTTTTTTCCTAGATTAGGACACAAGGTTAGAAGGGAACTGATAGTCAAACACGTGAATGTCAGATATACAAGAGGACATTTGTAACGGACATGCCAGGGAAGGGCAGCAATGAAGGCTTCTGTCACCAGACACTAAGGAGTTGTTATAAGAACAAACACAGTTTTCATTGCTTGGGGCCTAAAAGTTTATTAATAAGATCATGCGATTTATAGGAGTGAAACGAAGTGGATCAAACAGTGCAGCTAAACCACCATGGAGATATGGAAAATGTAATCTCCAAAGAGCAACGGTGAAATAGGTCAAGCCAAATGGTGATTTAGAGAAAGTGGATCAAATTTTAAGTTTTCACCCCAAAAGACCTGGAGGAGCAGAAAATGCTGAGTGATCTGCAATCTGAAATTGTTGTGCAAGAGGCATGGAGTGCGATGTCCCAAGTCAGCTGCCTGCTTATGAAAAGGCTATTCTTCCCAGCTTCTCACCTACCCTACTTATTGTCCATGCTGGTAATTCCCCACTCGCGGAAAGGGCAGTGCCAGGCACAGCCTTGGCTTTCTCGGGCTTGCTGTTTGCCAGCTGCTGCTATGAGTCTCTTGTTTTGAAAGATGCCTTGGATCCACACTTCACCAACGCCCCAAGGCCAGCAGCATGCCAGGCTCACTGGGCAAGCAGTGCATGTCCACCTCTGGTTGCAGAATCCAAGCCCTGGCAGTGCAGGAGACATGACAGCAAAGCAAACAGCTATGAACTGGTTTGTCCCTCCCCTACCTCAATTTCCTTGCTTTTTATAAATCTACCTCTATAGATGTTCAGTACTTCTGGTTCCTGCAGAGTCTTCACAAATGCTAGGATTTCTGGGACATTTCCAGGAGAAGGGAAAAGAAACAACCCCCAAATTTATATATATATTTATATAGAGACAGAAACTGACAGAGTCCCCAGGAGGTCACAGACTTTTCCCTTCTGAGATGCATGACTTGCCAAGGCTCACAGCATCAGGGCAGTCTCCTTCCCGGCCTCCCCAGAGGAATGCTGTCTCTGGGTACCGCCATGCCCCTGGCTGGAGCAGGAGCCGGGAAGGACGCACTTGGCCCTGCGGCAGGCTGCGTGCAGTTCCAGCTTGTGCTGCCGCGTCCTCCTGCCAAGGCATTTGGGGAGGGGGGGTGTGGGTGGGTGCGTGTGTTGTTCTTTGCAGTACCACACTATAGTTTCTGATAGGCATCCTCCACAGGGTAACAACATCAGAAGCAGGCTCTAAAGACAGAGGAGCTAGAGAGACAGCTTGAGGGCCAATTCATACTCAGTCTTTACTTAATTTAATATTCATGAGCAGTCCCGGCAGGAGACCTAAAAATCTTCCACTCCTAAATCAAAATGCTGTATTAAAAGCCTATTTAAGTTATTTGGTGGAAACAAAGTGACCTTCAGAACTGTCATTTCTACATGCCGTACCACATCCCAGAAATCTCCCAGTAATAACTCCCCCAGACCCACAAACCTCGTGGCTCCTCCTTGCACAGCCCATAGGCAGGAAATCCTGCTGGGACAAAGTGCCTGGTGCAGTACAGTATCCCATGAATGCCAATCCAAGCCCTGATACTACTTGAAGAGGATGCTTCAACACTTGCTGTCTGGGAAAGAGGTAGAATCCAGTTGGAATTGGGGCTACAGATCAGCATTAATTCAAGAACAAGAAGAGTTCAAATGAAGTAAGGGCCTGAATGAAGAACTTTCTACAAAGGACCATTTTATAGCCAAGACAAGGCCTGCAATGCACACAGGTTGAGCAGCTTAGCTGAGAAGACTGCTCTTGCTAGAATTGTGCATGGTCCGATTCATCTTGAGGTACAACATGGACATCAAATTTGCAGGTTTCTGAAGAAATTCTTTGGTGCAGGCATGCTTTTGGCCAGTTCTCAGTCAGAAAATTCTGCAGTGCTGCTGGTTTTTTCAAGGCCTGTCAGAGGCTAGACTTAGACATTCAGACTGTAGCAGTTCCTGCTGGAGAAATGCTGATTTTTCAAGTGGAAGACTGGTATTGAGCTTGCAGCTGCACTGAAGCTAGTGCCACTGATGCCAGCCCCAGGATACAGAGTACGACACAGCCTCTATATCCAAAGGCTGTTCAAGGGCTGCTTGGATTTTCTTGTCAAGGAAAAGAGAGGGCATCTGCTGAAGTGACCTGATATGCAACCTTGTACCTGGGCTGGCTCTCCTCAAAGTATCAGATGCTCCGTGCCGGCTGCAGGAGAGAGGGAATGGTCATATTTGTCCGGAATGCTGAGTCACAGCCAGATGCTTCTGTAGCGAGTCACATTTCTGGCAAAGGGCAAGCTGACCTAACTGACAGTGACTTTCACATCCCAAATCACCTCATCTTGCTGGAAATGACAGCAGAAGGAAATCTGCAAGTTTACACACTAAAAGCAAATCTTGGGACAGCAAGGACTGGATCTGCTCGTTCGGCACTGTAACAACCCATTCTGTGTATGATTCAAGGGAACAAGGTCAGTTAAGCACTGGGGAAACAATTCTGCAATATCACTGAAGATTGTATAATCTGTTTTATTGTTTCCAGCCAAAAAACCTTTTCTGTTGAAGTGAATTCAGTGCTGCTAGTAGAGGCTGGATTGAAAGTGGTTGTCCCTGCAAACACAGGGAGGAAGGTTGTCACCTCTGTTTGGCCAATACGCATACCTCCAGTCTTTTAACAAGGATAATTGCCAATCCCTTCTCCAGAGCCGCGCTCTGCTGAAACAGGGAGAGTATTGCATAGCAAGAGTCCGTCTACGAAAATCCTATTCATACCTAGCCACCGTTTGGAAGATGCCGATGGGCTAGGAGGATTTCAGTCTGGCAAAATGCACCAGCTCTTACTTTGCAGGGAACAGATACCAAATGCACTGAAAGAATGTTCCATTTTGAATCAATACAGATCATAAAGAACTTGGAAACGCCAGTGGAAGGTGGACAGCTGGCACAGACTGACTCACAGCAAGTCTGTTTCCGATATCCATATCCCCATGATGGTGCATGTGCAGCATGGCCCACACCACTTTTGTAGTATAGAGAGTTATCACATTTGGAACACCTCTAAGCACTACGATTTGAAAAGCAACACGGCTGAAGCTCAATCTCCCTGAATTATTTCCTCTCCCCCCCAGCTGTCTGTTTTCCTCCGTTAACCCTGCAGTATGGTAATAGCTCTTCTAACCTGGCCTGTCTCAAAGGCTTCCAATAAAATACCTATTTCAATTTCTCCATATCTTTCTTTTGCAAAGCTCCTGCCTATTCTTGCTGCTTGCAGCAATTTTTCCCTCCTTCTTTGAGGGGAAAAAAAAATTTCTGAATTAAATTAATTATATCTTTACACACAGCTTTTTTTCCTTTTTCCCCAGCTGCTACAGCTACACTGGTGCTCACTGTGATCCTCTCAGTCCTAGGACAGGATGCAGGAAGGTCAGCACAGGTTACAGCCACAATGGGGAAAGAGCAGTGCTACCAAGGTGCAGAGCTCTCAGCTCAGCAGGCGGTGCTCAGCTCTTTGAATCTAGACTGTCCCACATGGTGGACTAAACCTAGAAGGGCTTGCTACTGGAAAGATGTTGTTTTTATAGATGGTAGGTTAAAAAAATAAAAAGAAAACAGACTACCCTGCAGACTCCAAGATCCTTGTGCATTTCTATTAATTAAAGATCCAAAGGTAATTTGTCAAGAGATTAACTTTGATGCTACAGCCAGCTCCTAAAACGGGTAATTGCATTCTGTCCCCACTGTCACACTTCGCTTCCCTGCTCTGAAGGCTGCCTACCTCCCCCTTTCATTACCCAAGTCTAACACACTTGAACAAGCGTATTCTGGATGTCAGGATGCATTACCATGCTTTATCCAACACAAGAGAAATTAAGGCACAAAAAGATCAAGTGATGTAGGAGTTTATGCAGATCCAGGAGTCAGACCTAGGGCATCCTACATTCCCAAGGCAGCCGTGGGTTTTGGGTGAGAGGCAGCAAACTGAATCGCGCAGACCCTGCGAAACACTTGTGCTTCCTATTGCTTCTTCCTAGCTTCTCAGGGCCTCTCAGGCTGGGGATGCGTTCCCTTGAACTGCAGCCAGCGTCCCATCAAAACTGCGCAGAGCCATCTTGCTTCACGGGCAAACACTTCATCTCTTTCTCACCTTTCTCTGTGTTTCAGGCCATTAAGTCCAAAGCCCAGCTGGTCGCTTCCCTTTCAGTAACACTCTCCCCTGCCCCATGGGACCCACTCAGCACTGCTGGCTCTTCCCACTGTCCCTCTGCAGCCAGGGTCGGGTTCCCACTCAGTCACCCAGCTTTCCATGCCTATGGGGCTGCTGCCTCTCAGCCAGCCACAACAGGCCCCACCAGCACCGGGCGTTACAGGAGTTAAGCTAATCAATACCAGAGGAACAGATTAAGCAGACCGCTTTGCAGCCATCAATCAGTTCCATTTACACGAGAACTGTCAGGCTGCACATAGAAAAAGAGGTGATGTGAAACAATCCTGTCTGAAGGTTTTTAGCACTCTTTACAAATTGCTGTGGTGAATAACTTGTTGCCTGTATTTATCCCTTTCCAAATTGTCTCTTAGCTACAGTCATCCATCTTCATTCCTCTCCGCTTGCTCCAGACACTCTCAGCTGCTACCTCATTATTTTACATTTGTACACTGCCATTTGGCTGTGCCTTGCTCAGATACATAGAGCAATCTCAGGAGGACAAATTCATCCCTGGGGCAATGCCACCGGCTTCGGTAGGAGCCCAGCATGGCCTTTCACACGTTTCCCCACATCCCTCCACCTGAGACAGCATGTTTGCCAGAGATCAAAGCACTGGCACCGGGACACGTGGGTCCCAGCCAGAACAGTGCTACCAACAGCCTTGGAAGGCAAAGCACCCGCTCTGTAAAAAGGTGGTTTTACAGGGCATATGGTGGGGGCTTCACTGAAACACTTGTACAATGATGGGCTCAAAGATGTTTGAGTCGGGGCAAATCTTAGCAAGCCTGAGTTTGCCCTTGCACAAGAGAGAGACAGCTCAGCGAGTCCGCAGTGACAATTCCTGTGTGTCAGGCCCAGGTTCTCCTTCACTTTTCAACTGCCAGTAGTACAAGGCACACGACAGTTATTCTGATAGTCCTCCTTTGAGACAGGAGTGACATATACAGTCCATTTTAGAAGGAAACTGCAAATCAGAGATGTCACTGAGAAACAGACACCACACTTGGACAAGCTTCAGCACCACCGTGCTCCGACACACTCTAGAAAAGCACCAGACATGCAGCTAGTAAAAGTCTACCCTTCTTCGGCACACTGGTTTACATCAACTCAGATGTTGTTTCTATTCCAGTTTTCTCACTGCTCCCTATTACAGGAACGCTGTCTTCTTGTCCTTGAAGCCCTTCCACCCAGTCACAAGCATACACCTTCACCTACTCCTTCAGAGCACTCTCCATCCCATCATGCCTCCAACTGTCCTGCTCATTTTAAAAAACCTCATCTTCAAAATTAAATATATTGGTTTTCCCATGCTTCAGATTTTCTGTCTCCTTCATTTGCCAGTCTCATAGCTGAATGTCCTAAACATATTCACTAGCCAACATACCAAAACCACCGCTTCCCCTAATTTGTACTCTGTATGGCCTTGTTTTTATTTGCCTCTGAAAAGTGTTCAGGGGAGAGTGTTTGCGTGAAAGATGCTATACGAAATAAACTTGTATTGTGCTAGAAATCTCAGCCTAAGTACAACTAAGATAGATAGGTACAAAATTATAGGCTACAAGCAGGTGGTTTGAGAGTGCATGTTTATGTAGGAGGGAAGAATGATTCCCTTCGTAACCATCACTAGGGAAAACTGTAGCTTGTATTATTCAAGTGGTCAGGCAATAGAGAGCTCGTCTCTCCAAATCCATAACTCAAAAGGTCAGGTTTTGTTAAAAGAGCATTGACAAGATCAAGCCCCCAGAGCCCTGGAGACTCTGTATATCTGCCTCCAGTGAGGACCCTGCCACTTACAACAAAACAGCAGAGAGAAATGCCTTGGTCAAGGGCAGCGTATGAGTCAGTAGCAGGACAGACCCAGGGACTCTGAAATTTCTGTGCTGTGCCATCCCAAGAACGCCAGGGAGAATTTGAAGCAGGTCCTGTTTAGGTGTAACTGGGAAGAAGGCAACCGCACAGGAGAGCAATGTTTTGCAAGGGGAACAGATTTGGGGCAGGGGAGCTATCTTTCTCAAAAGCAAGAGGAGAAAGCAGCACTGAAGCAACCTGAAGGGCTTTGTCACGCATTTCCCAGATGTGCCAAGGCTCCATCTCGCTGCCTGCTGAGCCAGCCGGTCGGTCTCCCCTGCAGCACCTCCCATGAGACCCCACCTCACATCGAGACCCCTCTCAGCTTACTGAACAATCACAGCACTCGGCCTTCCTCACTACTTTCCTCTTTGGCTTTATGGAGAAGCAGAATCCAGTCTAACATCATCATTGTGGGGAGCATTCCTCAGTTTCACCTCTAACTTATTCTTTTTTCTTCTTGCTGAGACAATCTTGACTTCCCAAATCAAGTAACAAGGGGTTGAATGCCTGAGCCTGGTGCCCAGAGTGGTCCTGGGATCTCTGTGCTGCCACCGGGTCCAATTTACTCAGCATCAATGCTACCGGCCTGCTAACAGGCAACCCTAAGAGCTCTCCAGGTCCTGCCTCTTGCATGAGGTAGCACAGAATCATAGAATCGTTTATGTTGGAAAAGACCTTTAAGATAATCTAGTCCAACCATTGACCCTACTCTACCAGGTCTGCCACTAAACCATGTCTCCAAGCACCACATCTACACGACTTTTAAACACCTCTAGGGATGGTGACTCGACCACCTCCCTGGGCAGCCTGTGCCAATGCTTGATAACTCTTTCAGTGAAAAGTTTTTTCCTAATGTCCAGCCTAAACCTCCCCAAGCTGAAAAGCTGATTGTATAATAGATGAATGCTCCAGCTGGACACTTATTTTTATTAAGTTTAATTCACTTTATCCATTGCTAATTTCCCTTTTGCTGTGTGCCTGTCAGGAATCCATGCCTCAGCAATTCACCGAGTGGAGCAGCCTAAGCATATATCAGGCTTCATAAACAGCACCCCAGTGGCTGGGGCTTGCTGACAGAGCTGCCAAGCAATACTGATCTACCGTGATCTGCCTCCAGAGGCACAGTCCTCTGGGGTCAGACGGGGTAACCATCTTCAGGCGATACTTCCCTGTCTGCTCCCCACTACCTCCCCCTGCAAGTCTTTCCCGCTCTATGCCCTCCCTTTCTGGCATTATTACTATTACATAGCAGCCATGACAGACCCCTGGCAAAAATCTAAAAACCCGATTTGTGCTAAGTGCTGGGGTAGGGACTTGCTCAGAGCGCCTCCAAAACCAGATGGCAATAGGGGAGGGCAAAAAGGGGTTGTGATCTGCTGCTTCACCAAAGGGAGAGCAGCACAAGAGGATGAAAGGACTTGCCCATTGGCACTCGGGGAGTTTACAGCCCAGCCAGTTGCCAGCGGATTCCCAGGCTCAGGCTGTACGCACACAGCAGCCCTCCCCAGCAGGGGAAGCAGGAGCATCAGCATTATACACGTCTCCGGAGGCAGGCTGGCAGCACCACACCGAATCATCCCACGGAGGTTACACAGAAGGTCACGATAAGAGCTTCCCAAGGGGGCCGGAGATAGGCAGAGCTCATCTGCCATCCTGATGCCTAGGACTGTCACTGCCAGCATTGCTGTTCACCTCACAGCTAGTTTAAAGTCTGAATTCCACCAAACGGAAGCTAAAATAGGTTATCATATGGAGACACAGAGCACTAGAATTTGAGCTCCATGCAAAGTAATTTTTTTTAACATGCTAGCCAAAACTGAAATATCTAAAAAATATTCTTTTCATGCCTATAGAAAATAAATATATCATTGTTTCATGCATAAATAATCCCCCCCCCCCATTTCAACAGCTGTATATGTAAAGATATCATTTGGGGTTGAGCAAAATGTTTATCTTTCTGCTGAAAACTATTAGTCCAATGTGGCGTGAGCTCATGAATAGTTTCAGTCAACAAAAATTATATTTTCCAGCAGAGGAAAATATTCAGCCTCCCCCACTCCTTAAATCAGTTCTAATTATGAGAGTAGAAGAGTCAGACATGCCCTCAGAGATGGCGAAACGAGCAGTAGAGAAAGAACAGGCAGAAATAAAGCAAGAAGTTCCTGAATAGGGAGTCAAAGGAGATGTCTTGGGTCAATTTAGCTTCATAGCATTTCAAGGGAAAGTTTTAATGCCCTTTTTGGAGGGTTATGTGTAAAACAATGATTGCCCTTCCCAGTCACATCCTTCCTATTTCCTCCAGCAGTCTGTGAAGGAGTCTTCTGCCAGGACAGCCAAAAACATCTACATGAAAAGAGACCTCTACTTTCTCCAACCACAACATGCACCACTACCTGCTGAGGAGCCCACAGGAGCATTTGCAGCCAATGCAGCCATACCCACCAGCTGTAAACTAGAGGAGATTGCAACAGCAGCGTAGCCAACAAGAGTTCATCATCGCCTCTCCCCTGATTATATACCTACAGGTCTGGCAGGTCCTACAACCCTTCTGCATCCCATGATGTACAGCTAGTTCAGATAATTCTACTCGAGGCTCTCGTGCTGAATAGAGATATCTTAACTGAGGGCAGGAAGAAGGAGAACTAGCCGACAGGATAGAGCATGGCTCTCAAACTCACTATTAAACTAGAACCGTCACCATTTTAGACTAAGTTCTTTGGACCAAAGACTGAGGTTTACTGTTGGGCTTTTTAGTATCTAGCATAAACTTGACCTGGCTGCCGTTCTTGAACAAAGATATGCAATTAGCTAACAATGAAATCAGACATTTCCAAACCCTTCACAAAAAGGCATAAGACAACCAATAAGCAGAAGTGCTTCGGTCTAGAGATGGCAGGTGAAAATCCAGAACCCTGACCATCTATCTGCCTCCACAGCTGGGACAATCATGCAGGCTAACATAAAAACTAAAAGGAAACACCACTCCTGCTAGCAGATTAAGAACAGAACATTGCCTAAAACTATTAGAGCTCAGAGCCTTCGTGCAAAGATAGAAAACCTGCAGGTAGCATTTGCAGTGGTTTTGAGATTATTCGCCATTCAGCAGAAGACCCAGAGAAACTACATAATCATGAGGAAGAAAAACACTTCACCAAGTTGAGAGTCTCTTTTTTAATTTTATCTAGAAATTCTGCCCTGGGCCATCATTTGAATCAGGTTGGGATTTTTGGGGTTTTTTTTTTAGACTCTTCCTGTCTTCCCATAATTACATTCCTTTTAATAAGTTTTCCCTTGCCATAAAGCAAGGATACCCTGTCTCACCGTTTCTGCTAAAAAGTAAACTCCAATTAAACAACAAGGAAAAAACTCAACAAGGACATCAAAATATGGAAGCAATTAAAATTTACAGCCATTAGATAAGCAGTCACTATTGTGCTGCTGATTTATTTTGTCTTTCCCAAATCAATTTCCAAATGATCATAAACATGAACTCACATCTGGCATTAATAGTTTCATAAATCCACATCAGACATTTGGAAAAAACTCTGCAAAGTCTGTTATCCCAATGCATTCACAACAACAACAAAACGCACTCACCAAGAAAGTTGAATACTGAACCACCAGAGAACACAAAAATCTAACCAGGTAGGTAGATATTTTTTTCTACACTGACATATAAACAAAGCTTACAATTAAAATTTAATATTTTCTTTCCTTTTAAACTAACCATGAATGCGCTTTTAGATCACTGAGCCTTTTTGAATTTATTAGAAGCCTTAGCCAGGTGGCTGTAAAGCCTGACTTACTTTCCAAATCTTCTGCTGTCAGAGAGCAGAAGACCACATGGGTTGTCCCCAGCTTTATTTATTATTTATTGTTGCCATCCATATTGAAGAAGCACATTCAGGCCCCAGCTGGGATCAGTGACTGCGCTCCGCTTTGCACACCCATGCGACAAACCAGACTGCTCCTCGGGGTGCGGGTCCTGGCCCCAGCAGCGGGGGGAAGGTGGCACAGAGCCTGGGGGGCACAGCGCAAGGCGCCCCTGATCTCACGGACCAGTTGTAGCAGAGGTAAGAGCACGGGAGGCACCCTGGCTTTGCCAGCCTTTTATAAAATCTGCATTTCTGGTCGGGAAGACTGCGACTTGGCTGGGCTCAAGCCGGACACAACATCTATGAAATGTGTTACTAGCCGTAAAATCCAGACCCGTCTCCCCCAGACCTGGGCACAAGAGCCAGGTGGAAGACAGAGGAAGAATAATATCGCACATGTGGATGTCCCTTCTTCAGGTATGGTTTTGGGGGAAGCACACTGCAAGGGAATATTTGGAGCGTCCCATTTTGTTTCTCCGCACAGTGTGCAGCTGGAGCTGCAGCCCTTCCCGAGTAATCTCTTCCTCCCTGTAAATATGGGACATGCCAGGTACACAGGATGGCGCAGTGGAAGGTAAAGGTTTTCTGACAGAGAAAATACACCTTTTGCAGAATCTCACTAGAAAATAAGTTATTTCAGGACAACCAGCAATCTTTTACCTCCAAGGAAAGGGATTATTGAATTGTATTTTTAAAAGTGGAAGAAATATGTTGAACTATACATAAGAGAATACAGTATACTCATGGTTGCACAGGGAGGAAAAAAGTTACTTCCTTGTTCCTTAGCAGCTTAAAAACTGGCAATTAGTAAATTGGTATGCAAATGTGATCAAACTTGACAGGCAGAGCTACAATACAGTAATAGCACCAATGGAAAAACACAAGAAGCAAGAACAATAATATTTACAGAAAGCACAAGCAGCAGGTAAATGTTTTTATACAGTGTAAACTGTATACATCCTAAGTGTTTTCAGTGTTACTCTCAATGCAATTATTTGCATTGAGCAGAACGTAATGGGTCTTGGAAAAAGGCATTGAGCAAACAAGAAATATGCTACCCACTACAAAAAGGTTAAATATGGAAGTTGTAAGACAACAGACTGTCAGACAGAAGTGTTTTGAGTCAATGCGATGGTGCTGCTCAGTGCACTCAGAGGCAGTCTTAGCTTGCCCTTTAGCAAGAGTTTGTATATATATATATATCAGCACTCTGATATTATGGTCACTTCCAAAAGCACTAAATCAAGGTTTGGGTGGTGTTATCCCCAGCACATTGCTAACACAGCAAAGAGCTCATCTCCAGCCAAGTGGCATAAGCAGACAGATGGGCAGAGGGGGAAGATTCTGCAGAAAAGCAAATCAGGAAAGAACAGTTTGGTGCTCACTTACAGACTGCAAAGCTTGTGGTTTGGTTTATTGTCTTTTTAAACTGTTGGCCTTAGAAGTAAGAAAGGGAGAGGAAGGAAGGGAAGTAGCAAAGTCTCCTGGCTGGCAGAGTTCAGCGGGTAACTCACCCAAAGTGCATCTTAAAAAAAAAAAAAGAGATGCAGCAGTGGAAAATATCTTGTGGTCAACAATAAGCAGGTGGTCCCCGAAAGTCATGCTGACACCTTCAACTTACTGGGCACTTTCCACAGGGCTACACTTTTCCATACTGGCACTGCATTTTGCCACTATTCTGGGTGGCTTTGGTCAAGCAATGCAGGAAGTTGTACAGAGAGCAGAGCTGATGCGATCACGTCAGAGTTGTCTAAAATAGTTAATGCGACACTTCATGAGCATAGGGATGCCCCAGTACAAGAGGTTTACTGCCATATGGCTTTCTAGGGCAAGACAAATTGTGCCTCATCATCACCTAAGCAGTCTTGGAAAAGTCTCATTCTGCATTTGAGAGAAAAAGCTGCTGCAAATAGGATCATTTCATTAGCTGCCATAATACTTTTACTGAGCTCTTCCAAAAATTCAGTCCTAGGGAAGAATGAAGCTAGAATAGGCAGTGAAATATCACAGGAACATGCTTCCCCTTACTATTATAACAGCAAAAAAACATTGCCTGAGTAACTGGAGCATTGAATCCACATTCAGATAGCGTAACAGGCTTATCTTGAGAAAATACTCCTTTGCTTTAGGTATTTTTTGTTGTTGTTTCATTTTTTTAAGAGCAGGTAAAGTTTTGATGGAAAGCAAGCCTTGATACTAAAATATTTTGATTTCCTCTTTATTTGCTGTTGAAGTAGAAAAGGATTTAGTTCAGTGTTTTTTTTATAAGGCTGTGACCAAACAGACGCAATTGGTATAACATGTTTCTACAGGCAATGTGTCACAAAAGCTTTGCTGCTGATTCAGTAATGTTATCCACGAGCGTGCTAATAACAGCATGAGCATGTATGCACACACACAGAGGCACCTAAAAACAGAGCAAAGCAATTCTCTGGGAGTAGCCATACAAGTCAGAGTCAATTTCTTTTCACCTTATGCCTCATTAGAAGAGAGGTTCTTCTGTGCCTGAACTAGGATTTGATATTAGCTTTCAATTACCTAGTGTACATTTTAAACGCCTCCCCAATTACCTTTGCCACCTCTCTCCCATTACAGTCCTACAATCAAGATATGGGCTATAGCCCTTTCCCAAACTCCGGTGGAATATAAAAAGCAATCTAGGCAATAACACCAGTCTGCCTATAATCCTAGGGAAAGGGAACGTGTTTTCTTACCCTCCAATATAATGCCACCCCCTTCCCAAGCTGAGCTTTCTTTGGTTACTGGATTTCACTTCGGCTCACTAATGATTATTATCTCCTCTAGCAATAAATAGAAAGACTCTGGCTTGATTCTGCAAGGATATTTATTACCCAGGGTGCCCTTTGATCCTGTTTAGTCTAATTGAGCCTGGCACACAGCTCCAGGTTGCTAATGTATTTCTACCATAAACTATATTTGCAGACAGATGGAAGTTACATGATTGCCTCCTTTCACTGCTATTAGTGAAGCAGTCGGCTCCTTACTTTTACTTACAATTTAATTACAAGGCATATGGAAGTGTCGAGAGTACTGAAGCCAAGGCCCTTGCACAGGCTTCAGTGCTCATTCTTTCGCCTTCAAGCCACCCCTCTTCTCCTTTTCAAAGACTCAAATAACTCCTAAAAACAGAGCCTCTTCAACAGCATTCACAACCAGAGCCCTTCGCGAGCCATGCTGGAGCGGGCTGCTGCCTTGGGGAAGCTGCTCTTAGGTTGCGTGAATTCAGCATGGTGGAAGAAGCAGCTAGCAAAACATCTCCTGCATTTCCACCACTACAGGGCAAGGAACAGAGGCTTCTCTGGCAACAGCTGATCCCCATCCCAAGACCACCACCAGCACTGCCTTGCTAAGGCAAGCAGCTCAGACAGACATACCCCAGCTGCCATCAGACTAGTTAGCTTGGGCAATGATCTTAGCATAGCTGGAGGTACTTAGGCCTCATCAGCTAATTACCTGAGCATTTATTTAACAACAGCTCTCTGAAATGTCAGACACCTAGTAAAAACAGAGATGCTTCAACTCCTGCCTGTTTTTAAATATCAAGATGCCATTAGCTGTGCTCATTGCCCTCTAGGAAGTAAATGGACAGAACAATGGCAATTCCTGGGCTCTTTGCATCTCTCTTTCATCTCCGTCCTCTCCAGATGCCCATGGGGAGAGAGAAGCTGCTCTCCAGGGCCCCCACTCTGTAAAGCAGGCAGGCACCGGCTTCAAGGTACACTGGACCAGGAAGGGCTGGATGAGGGATGCCTTCTAGCCATTCCTCAATGTGCTTCTCACCCCAAAACCAGCTGCACATTAGCTATGGCCAAGATACAAATAGCTTCTGGCTGGTTTAGGTGCTCCTGGTGCACTGAAAACATGAGTCTCAAAGACCTCCTTTCCTGGTAGTGACGGCATCTTCTAGTGATCCTACAGAAAAGACCCAGAAGAGAATGACATGGCCCAAATCTGAGGGCTCAGGGCACAGCTCTGACAGACAGCAGTAGCTCTTGCTAAAGGGAGTCCATTAAGATAAGAACTGCAGCTCAGCCTTTCCTGCTGTCTCATCATCTGAAGTTTCCTTGTTTTATTTTACTGTTTTCAAACTGAATCCACAATAAAACAATGGGGAAACAAACCAAAGACAGTGGGGGAGGGGGAAAGGAGGATGGAAATTTGACATTCATTTCTGCCCCCCCCAAAAAAAAAGATACTCAACAACAGAAATTGTCAGGTGACAGTCATATTCAGGGGGATAATTGAATCCCTGTCAATTAGACAGAAAAATCAGATCAAACCTACAATAAGATCCCTGTAAAAAAATAAAAGGAACAGACAATGAAAGCAAATAAATGGTACAGAGTGGTCTAAAGCATTCTTGGCCTGACCCACCCCCAGACTGAGTTGCATCCTACTGCATGAAAGGACAGACATGAACCATTCGGATAGCAATGGGAACATAGCCATCGGTTTCCTCTGGCTTGGAATCACTTCTGTGATCCCATAGACCTTATGCACCTCACACAGGGCCCTGTAGAAAGCGTATCAGACATGAAACAAGCTTCATCTTTAGCAGGTCAAGAAAGGTGTCTAAATACATACCTGATGACACACACCACGCAACACCTGGATAGAATGGGTGCTCCGAGTTCCCTGTTTGCTCAGGACATGAGAAAGTTGTCACCTGCTGCCATGCCCCCTTCCCCTTTCTCTCAAAGGCTGAAAAATCAGCAAGCTGGTGCTGCATGTCCATACTGGTGAACTGGGAAATTCCACCCTATAACCTTACTGTGAAATTCAAAAGCAAAACTGCCATTGTCTTTGACAAACACAGACAGTACTTCTGTGTTTGCAACAGCATCATCATGTCTGCGTATCCTATTCTAAACACCAGTCCCAGCATGCTGGATTCTCAACAGCCACAAGTCATCATTAATGTTTCCCTGCTTTTCGATTTTTGTTTCCTCTCCTTGCTTTTTTGATCTTTTTCTCTCCTTCAGCAAAACCTGTCTCTCCCTAGCTTGCACACTTTTTCCTTTGCTTTCCTTCCCCGCCCAGCCGAAGCCTACACTTCTCTTCCTTTCTCAATTTCCATTCTCTGTTTCACTGAGTTCAACTCAATTTAAACCAAATTGCTTTATTGGTGCCAGTGAAAGACAACGATTGCAAAAGCCATTACAAACGTGTACAATACACATTATGTAAAAAATATTTAAGGAAGGAATGCTCCAGCAAATGGAATCAATATATTCCACATAAAGCATTACTACGAATGGG
>VYXH01009546.1:253982-314431 GCA_013397275.1 Burhinus bistriatus
CCCGCTGCTGTGCTCGCCCTGGCTCCCGTGCCCTGACTCTAGCAGCAGCCTTTCACAAATCAATGATTTCTTGCTATTTCAAGGATTCTGGGCTGAGAACTAGAACAGTTTCCTTTGGATCTCTTCTCACTGCGCTACTGCTGATAAAACTATAGATCTTCATCTCTGTCACTTCTGAATCACATTTCAGAGATGTAGCAGGCGCGCGCTGAGGGTGGGGAGAAGGTATTTACATAGTAATTTTAGACCCAAAGAGGGAATAAGTCTATGGCCATTTTTAGAAGGCAGCCTTGAATCAGATCTGCCTCCAAACATGTTGCCTGGTTTGCCTTTGAGTCTTCTATATAAATAATTATTAGATGCCTAGGGAAATCGGTGGCAATGAAGACTCGGACCCAGAAGAGCAAGCAGATCCCTAATTACAGTCCAGGAACTGTGCAATTCCACCCTTCCTGAAGGAGTCATGAGTATTTCCCTCAAACTCATTTTAGCAACCCCCTGGGGTTTTTTTTTTCATTTGTTTGGGGTTTTTTTTAACCTTATCATCACACAGCCAGCTAACAAACCTTTGCCTGGTGCACTTTAGAGAGTCACTTTGAAGCAAACAGTATGTTCTGTGAAATGTGGCACCTCTCAGCAAAAGCAAAGCGAAGAACCCAGTCCCCAGCAACCAAGGATGAGGTTTCAAAAGCTAAAAGCATCTGAAGTCAGTGTAAACGGACAGAGACTTTCAGAAGCTACAAGCAATCTGGAGGCCAGATTAGTTAACACAAGGCACAGTGGCTTCTCTGGAACAGACCTAAGGGGGACAGAGCCAGCTACCCTCACTGCTGGGGATTTCTGCTTCTTCCTAATCTTTTCTTTCCCTCATCCACTTTTCTCATTTCTCCACACCTGTGCACTCCAAGCAGCAAAACACGCTGCAGTGCTAATGGTCCCTTCCCACTCCATTTCCCTCTCACCCGGCCGCAGACAGTCTTGCTTGGAGACACCAGCCAGTTCATTGTTTTCGCTTCTCCCTTACGACTGTTGTTGGATTAGCAGCTCATTTTTCTGACAACTCCTGGATACCCCAAGAATCCTGATACAGACAAAATACTCTCGCCTCTCTGAGAAGAAATTAAGTTTTCTCTGAGGAAGCAATCAGTCAGAGTGTGTTGCACTTACTGCAGAGATTAAGAGGCCTCTGCTAATACTCTGCTTTCCAGAACAGAACATGTCAGTGCTGCCTCCCTGCCGCCTTGCTCAGCTTAACAGCACTTCTGGGGCTGCCTGCAAATGGCACAACTTTTAAAGGCACCTTCAATTTCAGATCATGCGAAACACAGGGGCACCTGGTTTTCCTTCCTCTCCTCCTTCCCCTGTACACCCTTTCTCGAATAGTTTTGGGGACAAGCCATAATCCAGGTGAGGAGATAATGCTGGAAACAAATGGGAAGTTACTCTCTTTGTGCTTTCCTTTGTAACCATTTTCTCACTCTATTCAAGCCAGATGAGAGTGGATTTTAAGTAGGATGTGCCCAAGGGTTCAAGGCACCAGTAAGTGGGTAAATGAACGCTTTCAGCTCCAAGATGCGGATTTGAATCCTGCCCATTTAACTCATCTCTCTGGGTATTCACACGCAAGTCATCACCAATGGTTGACCCGTTAAACTCTGAATAGCCAGTGATCCAGACACATTTTGGATTCCCATCCAAAAAACAAGCAGGAGATTTTGACTTAAAGGACACATAGTACTGTCTCACATACCACCTCTCCTGGGAAGTCTTCAGAGTGAGGAGAAAAGAGGAGGAGTTTTGCCAAGCCTTCTGCAGGATGCCCGTGAAAGAGAACAAAACCTTCCTACAGGCTAAGCTTCTCTTCCTTTGGTGGTCTTTGGGATAGAGCAGTGCAACACTCAGAGAGGACCATTTAATTCCAGATACATTCAGATACACCCCTAATAAACATCTTTTATTCTTTACTTGATTATCAGCTGATAACTGAAATGGAAAAAATGCTTGCTCCCCTCCCTCCCCATTCAGAGTTTGCTACATGTGCAATTTACTCAAGGGCAGGAAAGAAAGCTGCAACAAGCAGCCATTCCTACAGCAAATCTATCAAGGAACCTGCTCACAAAAACAGCTCGACCTCTGATCCGGCACCTGGCCGGCTCCTGCAATGCACTACAGGTTTTAATCTGTAATTCCACAACTGAGTGGGAAACTACGGAGGGGAAACACTCCTAAAGCAATGAAAAAATACTGGTAATATTTGTCAAAGCAAAGTTAGAGCAACAAAATAATGGTGCTAAGTACTAATGGCTGTTAAATTCTGAATGGGAGAAGTACACATCCAGTGCCTGGTTTAGGCAGGAATCTAAAGGATACGGCTGTCTATCATAAGCCACTTACCTGACCCCAGAACACACGGGGCAGAGGATCTGTGGTAGGTAAAGAACAACAGCTGCACTTTTGAACATCTGATGTACAGTACATCCTGTATAACACTGCTTTTCTGCCAGCTACACCTCTGCCACCTCCATCTGAATCACCTGGATCTGACTGATGTCCTCAGGGTCCGTCCTGCCAGCTGAGGGACACAGCAGCATGACAATCCGCTGCCCTGTCCTGCCCCCCCATCCTCACCCCCCTCCCCCAACAGGGAACCAGCATATCTAGAACACAGCAGAATGCTTGTGATGTTAATTTAGTTTTGCCAGTCATCACTGGAAACAGGGATCTCTGCCCAAAGCAACACCTGCCTAAACTTTTTGACAGCTCCTGGCCTCTTTTCCAGCACGTCTTCTGCAAGAGGGAAGCTGTTCTCCCCTTTAGCCTTGCCAGAGCTACGCCTGCAGCGCTCCCATCCCTTCCTCCCCAATATCTAATTCAGGGGAAGGAGAAAAGCTGTGGTTCCTCCCCTAAGGCTATTTGGCACCCTCTGCATCACACACCACCTCCCAGGTGGATCTAGACTGTCTCCATTACTGTTAGTTGTGCCTGATAAATTAATCACTCCAAATACAGTGACAAATGTCCCTTACTCATCTGCGCTTCACTTGGTTTTGGTCCTCAACTGTGTCACCTTCTGTTTCTGTTGGGCTATAGACACCGCTGCCCACCACCTCCCTCCTGATGTTACTATCAAGCATGCATCCTACTACACCTGCAGTAGCGTTTTTGGGGTTTCAAAGTAAAATCAATGGAAGCCAAAAGCAGGCTAGCTCCACTTCTGGGATTCAAAGTTAATGAGATGATCAGAAAACATTGCTGATAAACGTTCTGTTTTAAGCTGGAAAACAAGACCCAAACAGCCTGAGATTCCTCAGCATCTCCCCACAGCTGCTGGCCACATGCCAGTAATAGTCAGGTTCACAGTCCAAAGGCAAGCAAGAAGAGCTGAGGGGGGACAGCCTCTTCCCCAGCAGCCTTTTCCTCATCCCAGGATTTAGATGGGATGAGGAAGATGCAAGAACAACGCACGTTTGCAAAAAATACCTAAGACAACCCCAGTACACGCCTGTGTCCAGAAGCTGCCATCTTAAATTTAAGTTTATGTCATCCTTAAGACATCCCAGATATTTCCATCAGAGACTCCATGACCTGGGAATGAAACACTAATTTCTGGGAGTGTCAGAGTGGTCTTTTGAGCTTGTGATCCCTTGTGAGTGCCTTGAGTCCCAGCAAAGTTACAGCCTGTGGTTTGTGAAAAGTCACCTGCTTGTAAAGGTTCCCAACCAGAAACGGTGCAGATGCATCACAAAAATGGGAAGAACACCAAAGACTCAAATTTAGACATTATTGGCCAAACTCCATCCCAGGCATATCCTTCCAATTTCTTTTCAGCCAGACCTCCAAGTTTTATTATAAATTACCACTTGCCAAATGCAACCTGGTACTTACAAATGCAATTTCAGGACAGAATTCTTCCCTTTGAGGAAAGGAGCACCACAAGCTATAATAATTTTTTCAGATCTAGAGTGGACTAATCATTATTAACAAGGCCAGTTAGCTCCTCCTCTGGCTTATGTGTCCTTAACAGCAGATAAAATACCTGCAAAATAGTTTCCTATTCATTATATACACTGATTGCTTTCTTCCAAAACATACTGTTTCTAAGAGCTATCGCTGTCCGGGACTCGTTACCCAGAAGACTTCGGTCATTGACAAATCTGGTGGACCCTGCACTGCCTAGAACGAAGGTTTGTAACGCAGCTTTTGTCTGCACTTTTCTATAGCTCTATTTGTTTCTTACTGTTCTCCCTCTAAAAGCCTCCAAATATAAATGAATTTCATAGCATAATGCAAACAAAGCATGCCCTAGAAAGGCCTCAAATGAAATTAGGGATGATGCTTTTAGTTTAAACAGCATCTTCATGGCTGCTTTTAACAGACCGATTTCTCAGCAGCTGGCTGGGTACCACAGAACACTGCTCCGAAAGGGAGAGAGGTCACAGACCCAACTGCCCCAGCTCCGGGGCTCTCTTCATCAGTCTAAGCTTTCACAAGATTAACTGTCTACTCCCCCCCGAGAAATCCTCATACCTCACCCTCAGAGACAAGTCACCTGCACCAGTTAGTCTTTGAGGTGAGGGCAGAGACCATCCCATTGCTCAGATGCACACTGAGGCGCAGACAGATCCACCCACCGGGGAGCCACAGCAGGTGCCTGCCATAGCACCCCTCCCAGGGGAGCGACAGAGCACCTCCGTGGGCAGCTGCCTGTGGTCAACCCACCACAGCCCTCCACGGTTATGAGAGAGGGAGAGCAGCAAGCCACATAGCACACTAGAAGGAGAAAAGTCCATTTCAACAGCCTCCTTGGATAGAAGAGGATGGAGATTCCCTATTTACAAGGAGTCATACAGAAAAGACGAGGGGTAATGGGTACAAGTTACTCCAGTGGAGATTCCCGCTGGACACAAGAGGAAAACTTTTCATGATGAGAACAGTCAGCCAGTGGAATAGTCTCCCCAGGGAAGCAGTGGATTCCCTATTATTGGAGACTTTGAAGATTCAGCTAGACAGAGGGCTGGGCCATCTTGTCTAAACTGTGCTTTTGCGGAGAAAGGTTGGACCAGATGATCCTTGAGGTCCCTTCCAACCTGGTATTCTACGATTGTAGAAGCAGATACTTGGCAATATAAATGCTGAACAAGTCCACTGCGCCCTGTAGGTAAGTCTGTTCAGCCTGACATGTAAATTACAGCCCTGCTTGCTCCTTGCTTCGTCCTGAAATGGGCTAAGGAGCACTCACAGCAGTTGTTCTGATGCTCGCCCAACACATCACAGTAAGATCAGGTTGTTAAGAAAGGGAGAATTGAAGCGAAGTATCTGTGAGGAGGAAAACAGAGGTGGGTTGTAGCTAGGAAAAGAGCCATCCTTGAATCTGAAGTTTCACACTTCCCCTTTAATCAGAACATCAGAGAAAATTGTTGTGTGCCTGTAGGGACTAGGCTTTAGAAGGCGGCTGGAACAATCCAACTGTTTTATTACTGCTCCCCCGTATGATAGCACTAAGATCTTTTCCCTTCCAGTGTTTACAGACTGGGATATTAAGGAGAGAGTAAAAATACTGACCCCAGAAAGAGAAATGGCAGATATAGACAGATTCTTTTATTTGCCCTTCCTCCACTCATTGCTGTTAATGACTGCGTAACCCAGCTCAACAGGGTAAGGACAGTTTCTCTACAAGGCGGCATGTCTGAAGGAGAGGCATGCCTTGCCATTGTGTTGGGCAGTCCTATATGCAGAAAGGTCACTTGAGGACTGTCATCAAGAGCACACTGGGGACCACAGGCTCACTGGGCTGCATGCGTGGCTGAATACAGTCGCGATGCCTGTGTGCTACCTGACAAATCTCAGCACGCTTTATGTGTACCACCGGAGACAGAGGCAGGACGAGTATGCAGGCAGGTTGAAATGCAGCAGGAGAACAAGGTGACACTCTTGCATCATTTCTTTTTGGATTAGATCCCCATGGAGGCAGGATACTTGCACAGAGCAGGGTACACCAGCAGAACAGGTTGCCCTGCTGAAGTGCAAAAAGCCAGCAAGGTGCCTGTTACTAACTTTTAGCAAAACCTTCTCCTTTCCATTTGTCAGTCTTCTGCTGTCTGAAATAACTCCACCATTCTCTCACGCAACTGTTTACCAGGACTACTTGCATTATTTGCTGGGTTGTGGCCCCAGGAGAGTAGGACCTTTCGATCTATATATACAGCAGAGACTAGGTCTCTCCTTCCCTCCCACCGGCCTACAAGGCAGGTAGCTCCTAGACTACCTTGCAGCAGGAGGTACCCACAATTTTTCAAGCACTGTCTGTCAAGAGCACTTAGATGAAAGGCCAAAGCAGCAAGTTTCTGTAACTCCAGTGGAGAGGCAGCTGCATATCATCCCCTTAATAACATGATCTGAGATTTGTTTACTGTCTGGCCAGGGACAAGCAGAACAACTGGTAGCAACAAATGCACTCCCATGCTCCAGCACAGAGCCCCGTAATTTCCCAGCTATGTTCATCCCTTCTTCCAGCAGGGAGACCAGAGACAAAGGTAACAGCTCCAGAGAGCATGCTGTGAGCTAGTATGAATTCGTAAGAAAACAGAATGACTGACTTGGTGTTTCCCCCCCTCCTCACTTCACCTACACCATGAACTTCTAGCAAGCCCCTCCACGACTGAAAGCAGAAGATGAAGGTAATTTGACTCCCAGGAGACAGGGCAGTGACAGGTGATAGTTCTGGGACACAGGATTTCTACATCTGAAGTCAAGTCCCACATACAGCCTGTAACTTCTGCAAAGCTGCCAAATTCTAAGAACCATACAAAAGGCAAATCTCAAAGGCGATTTTAAGTATCTTGCTGAAATAGACAGAAAAGTCTTTCCTTCCAAAACCAAAATGTAGGATAGTGTCTTCTGTCACCTGTGAAATGCAACCTTTCCAGAGATTAAGTTACTATACAGTAACTAAAACAGGAATCAATACTAGGTCTGCTGCATCCATAAACAGAAATCCTTGCTAAGAATACTTCCACTAAAGCAGCCAGTCTAGTTTCAAACTCCTCACTAGAGATGTACTTTACGACAAAACTCCCGCTCTAAGACAAAGCTCCAGTTCTAGAAAACAAGAAAAAGATATGCCTTCTGACATTATCAACTGCCTTTCATTTGTACATAATTTTTCATTTAGCTAGTTTAGAACACCTGGCACCCCACTAACTAAAGATCATTTTGAATCCTAAACATTATCAACTGCACTGTGCTTATCACCTCTTTCTCTCCCTGTCCCTTGAAATCTGCGGACTGTTTAATTAGCAGACCCACAGTAAGAACCATTTACTTAAAGGCACTGGAGCATACAGTTCCTGTTGAAATCAGGTAATCACAATATCTTTGCAAATCTGGCCTCAAACCTTATGTTTTGGAGACAGAAAATGGAGCAGCTCTCTACACCAAGGAAATTGCTGTATTGCTAAAGAACCCCAAACAGAGACTAGGTCCTTGCTATCAAGACAAATAACCTAAGACTAGGCAACAAAGTGAGGCAATTAGAAATAATGACCCAGCATTTATCCTTTTCACTGAAGCTCATTGAAATGAGCAGCATTATGTTGAAGGTATATTTAGCTTTTCAGGGGGACAGAGCAGGAAAGGGATTGGATGGTTATTTCCCAACTAATTTCATCTTAAGTACTGAAAGGAGTTCTTTGGTGGTGACGCAGGTAATAGAGAGGTGAGGAGATAATGAAGGAAAAGCAGTGAATGAGAGCATTCTTTATCCACCCTGTCCTACGTCTGGGTTCTTGGTCTCTCAAGATGCTTTTATTGTCTGCATGTTCCAGCTCAGAGCAGATCCTACCACAATAGGCATGGGAAGAGGCAATCTGCCCCTAAACAAAAAGCAAAATGATTGTCACAAAAGCAGAGGAAAACCAGACATCCTGCCCTGGCCATACAACCGCTCATCTGGGGACTAGACCCTCCCAAGTCCCCTGTGTTTGGAGATATCTGTGTGCTCAGCCACCGTGCCGAGTCAGGTTCCAGTTCAAGATTAAACACAGCAAGAGGAGGCTAGTAAGAAAAGTGACAAATATTGAGCCTTTCTGTAACCTCAGTGAACTAAATGGCATTACACAGAGGTGCTTTTTGTTCCTAGATCCATAAGGTTTTCCTTTTCTTCTGTTCCAAATTTACACTTACCAGTATAACTTGTAGCAATCTGGAGGGAATAAGACTTCTCAGGGATATTTTGCAACTTCTACTTAAGCGCAGTCTGTCTTTATATTCACTGTCATCTAAACTGTGAATATATTATATTTTTTCCCCCAACTTTCCAATTTTATCATCTACTGTCAGCATGTCATTTATGTGCAATACTGCCTAGATGGGAGCCTGGGATTTTTATTTATTTATTTCTTATTCAGGAACTTCACCTTAATGTGTTATAATACAAAACATAACAGCCATTACTGGGTTGGATAAGAAAGTTAATATTTCATTTTTCTGTGTTTTATGTCCTGATGGCTTCCCACTAACATCAGAGGTAATTCTCACATATTTCACTGGGAAATGTAATGGGGTGGAAAGACATTCCCTAGCTCTGCAATCACTATTCTAGCTGAGACACAGATGGAATAGGGACTTGCAGAAATGCATTGGTGGTGTCTATTCTGGACAGACTTTCAGCTATTTATATAAGATACTAATACGTTTGTCAAGGAGACAACATCAGACATTTTTTTTCTTTTGTTTGTTCACAACACAAATGAGAGAAAAGGGATAGATACATATACTGAGATACAATCTTTAAGTTAGTGGTGTGGAAAATTGCATTGATACTTCCTGAGTAAAATGATCAACTTTATTGAACAGCAGCAAAAGCTGAACATTTGCATGAGGCTTTTAAAAAGAAGTCTTTATCTTCTCTCTGTGATGAGTAAAACAGGAAGTAGAGCAATTTTATCTGGATGTTCTCCAAGGCATAAGAACTTAATTGGAGACCAATTTATTTTGGGGGCAGACGAAAACATATTGATTAAGGGCTACGTAGAAATAAGAGATGTAAAACTGGAGACAAATTGAGCTGAATATGCTTTGAAGAAGGGAATTTGATGGTTTACAGGTCTGGAGTATGTAATATGGTCCTTTCAGCTCTAAGTTGCCAGACTGAATCTAACTCACACTGACGGGGAAACACAAGACTATACTAGGTGTGAGTAATTCAAATGACTTTGATCATCTCACTTCTTTTTGCATCAGTATACAGGTAGTCTCCCTATAACTGACAACATCAATGGTACATGCAGTTTCAAATTCATCAAGAAAAATAAATAGAATCTAGAAAATGAACCAAATAATATGGAGACACACAGACCAGCTAAACAGTCTAGAAGCAGCTGAAGAATTTTTATTGCCAGTATCATTTCTTCACTACAAGCAGAAAAGATCTCATCCTCCCATCACAAACAATCTTGCCCTTTTAAGTAAAGTCCAAATAGGTTCCTTCCAGACAGCAATGAAACCTATTGCTTGTTCTTCCGCACATGGAGAACTCACGTGCATTTATTGCACGTTACCTAGTAGGGTTTCTACAGACAGACTTCTGCCCTGTTCAGCTCTCCCCATTAACGCAGTACATTAAGGCTTAAGAGTTATTTATTTACAAACAAGCCTCCCGATAAGCTTTTAAATGCTGTTGTCTCAACTGATTAAAATCTTAACACTGGCAGACCTCCTTTGTCCTTAATTTTTTATATTTCATAAGAAAATTCCTGAAGCACTCCAGAAGAACACCTTCTCCTCCTGTACAGGCCCACAGGGTTCTCACTCATGTCATCCTGTGCCTAAAACTCATGCAGCCTTGCCAATGCCTGAACCCAAAAGTTCCCTTTCCTTCCACGAACTTCACAGGCTCAAAGAGATTTCTTTTGTGGATGTGCGTATGTAAGTCTTTCCACACTTCAAAAAGCCTTGCTGCTGGGCATCTAAAGTTTGTCAGACTGATTTCCAGAAGCCCTGGGACCATATGAACCTCACATTCCCTGTTAGATCTCATCTGTCTGGAACATTGCGGGGAGAGATAAGTCCTCTTTATTTAAAGAAAAAAAGTAAAAGCACACAGAAAGCCACAGCACTCCCAGGACTTTCATTACGGTTCAAAGGAAGAGCTCCCTGCAACGGCTGTCAGCAGCGCGGCTGGCATTCCGAGCAAGCCTCTAACACCAGTTAAAAGGAAGCTCAGCCAAAGCAGGGGGGCAGGGGGGGTGTGACACATAAATAATCCAGTGGTCACAACTTGCACCAATCAGCTGAAGTCTGTCTTTCCCAGCTCCCTTCCTCAGATCAGAAGCAGCTACATCACACACGCCAACAGGAAAGCTGGTGCTAGGGTCCTTCTTTCGAGCTTGACAGACTTTGTCCCATTTTGTACTCCTTCCCCCTTCGCTACCCTGGCTTCTCACTGGCACTCTAAGCCCCTCCTTTGCTCATTGATTTAATTACTCATAAAGTGGAGCTCTAGTACTCTAGTTAATTTCCTGCATTCTTTTCTTCCCAGTGAAGACGAGTGACAAAGCCACAACGATGCAGTGCAATGTCGATTAAAGTATTGATCAGCCTACAACGTTCGCCATCACAAACTGGAACAGTCAGTGCTAGTCAGTACCCACCACACCCCATGGCATCCACGCTGCGGAGATGCTTTGGCCTGCCCGATGGTGTTGCTCTACCTGCAAAGACAGAGGCACAGCTCCACTCAGTGCTAGGGCACATGCCACAAGCAGGTTTTTAATGCTTGCAGCAAAGACTCTTGCAGTCTGGTCCTTCTGGTGGTGCCAGCCCTCTTTGTTCCTTTCAAAAAGCAGCATGTGCAGAAAGATGTGCTTCAACTGCCTGTAATCCCTTCCTCATGCCCAGAGCCCGCACAGCAGTTGCCTCCTGGCCAACAGGCCTTCAACCAGTGCTGAACAAAGGAATCAAGTCCCCTCCGCACACTCACACCCTGGTTTTTCCTGGGGCTGCCTGCTCAGGGTACTCAGAGCTCAGCCTTCCCCAGCTGCAGAATCCCTCAGGTGTTTGCAGGGCTCCGACTCCCACGCCAGAGCTTGAAGCAGAGGGAAGAGCGGATGGGTTCGTAGAGCCCGTGCAGTACAGCAGCTCCGTTTGCTGACAGCTGCTCGCACGCTGCCTGCGGCGACGCCGAGGGCACAAAGTAGTGTCAGGGTCTGCCGCAGAGCAGCCACGCTACGTTTGCAGGGGGCAGCTAGTGAGCAGGTTAGCGAAGCAAAGAAATCCTCAGGCTCAAAATCCTGCTTTGGGAGTTGGGGGTCAATGGCAAGTGTTCACCAAAAGCACACAAGAGGATAAAGCCAAGTAACCTTTCCTGTACCATCTCCCCCTCGCACGGCCAGACACATACCTATTGCTACCCCAGGACCTGGGGCACACTGTGCGAGTCAGCAGGAACAGGCTTGAGCAGAGCAGCAACAGAAAGCAGAGGCCTGTCTTCCAGCACCTCAGTCTCTCTGCAAATTCAAATTCTGATTCACACTGTGAGCAGGGGACGTCACATGATGAAATCGGGGCAGAACTTGCCCTGAGGATTTAAAGAGGTATGCAAGAAGGGAAAGCAAGGGAGGGATGCACTCAGCCCTCACTTAAAGGCAACCACCAGCTATGCTTTAAAACATCCCAGTGACCAAATAACACCAACAAGACTCACCTGCAGCAGGAACTGCTCAGCTGCACTAGCAAGAGGCTAAGCCAAGCAGCTGTATGCCTCAAATCAACCTCTCCCCTTTCCTCTATCAGCAGTGACCCCTATACTCCCTCCTCCCCCACTGTACTGCAGCTTTTTAAATGAATTTTATGGCTGTGACTAATGAAGCCACTGTTTGCCCATTCATTAAAGGGTGTTTGATCTGTCAGCCCTGGACTCTGCAGCCTTAGCACTTGATGCCTGTGATGTCTGACATGGGGAAGGGATGGGGCCCTGAAGCTGGCAAGGGGTTGGGAGAAGTTGTGGAGGGAGGGACACTGCATTGTAAAATTAGAGGACAGCAACTTACGATCACAGTTTAGCTTAAAGCAGCAGGAGGAAGAATTTCTCAGGCAGCTATTTTTGACACCAAGGATGCTATAATCTCTTTGCCCTTTTGTGCTGCCTTTGTGCCCATTCTGTTCTCTAAGGAGAATTTAAAGGTGAGCTATAAAACAGGGAGAATGCGGGGAAAAAAGGAGAGCGATATGGTTTCAGATCCCAAGTTAGTATCCAGAAGGATGTGTTGGCCTAAAAAGCTCCAATAAGTATCGGTGATGAGGACAGGCTGAGACCCTGTTTCCCAGGGGAACGGCCTGTATTTTCAGTTGGCTGAGGTGCCAGTGAATACTTTTGGGCCAAGATCCCAGGAGGCACTTGTTGAGCATCTTGGATTCACATGCAGAGGGCAGCGAAGGGGTTGAGGCTGCAACATCTCCAGCTGTAAGCAGCCAATTCCAGTGTTATGCTGCCCTGAAAAGCTTCAAGTCTCAGCAGCCCTCCTGATTCTCAGGGGCCACAAATCCAGAGCTGAGTGCCTGTGTCTAACCCACATCCCTGGACATTTTGGTCAGTGCAACGTGGTGTGCTCAACATCAGAAGGCACATGAACTCAGAAGTCCTCGCTTCCACTTTCAGGTTACCCTCAGCCTATTTTTTTATACTTGACCAAAAGAAATATCTCATGCTTTTTTGTCTGACAAAATGGAGGTTCCTTCCGAATATTTGCTTCTAATCCACAGCACAAAAATGTGTTCCCCTAGAACCTGACCCTGAGAGGTAATGAACAATTGCTACACCCGTTGACTCAAGCTGCCCAGGGAAGTGGTGGAATCGCCATCCCTGGAGGTATTTAGAAGACGGGTAGACACAGTGCTGAGGGACATGGTTTAGCAGGGGTTTTGGCAGTGTTATGTTGACAGTTGGACTCGACCTTAAAGATGCCTTCCAGCCTAGACAATTCTAGGACTCCAGATATAAGAGGCAGAGATTCATGGTACCCTCCTTCCAGAGATGCTCCCCTCATCATCTGACAGCATAACTGTTTACTTTGGAACACAACACTGAGTGAGGGTTTCCTCAGAAAGACCAGCAGGGCTGAACATGAAGCATGTAAATGCTTCACTTGGCAGCTTTCAAATCTGGAGCCACAGGGCTCTTGGGAGGGGTATTCCTCCTGATGTCATGAGATAGCAGCTTTCAGTTGATACCACAGGAGACAAGAACATGGGAATCTGCAGAGGCCTCTGCATGGTAAATCCCCTCTTTGCCAGATACTGCCTGTATTCTTGTCTTCAAAGCACTTTCAATACACTATATTAAAAGATGTCATCAAATAAAGGAAAAGCCTCAAACCTAGGGGGCACAGTGAATTCATAACATCAGTGACAATTTTTTATTTCTTCAGTTTCTCATCTCAGACTGTGTTGCCTACAGGGTTGAGATCAGGTCTGTGTGCGCATATATATTTTCATCTAATCACTGCTGAAAAACAGCAAAGCTTTTCACACACTTTAATGAAACAACTCATTGTGTTGGCCAGCCACACACTATCTCTTTATCTCCCCTTGCTTTCAAGGGCGGGGGGGGTCCACCAACATGGACTACAGCCAGAATTCTGGAGCACCTACCTGTTATCAGTAGACTACTGATAACACCTTCATCCCAGGACAGGCTGCCTCCATCCCAAGGGCGTCACAAGCCCTCCAAAAAATCAAAACCCCATGGGAAAAAGTCTGCTTTTGAGGTACAGCTAGAGAAATACACCCATGCTCCCAAGAAGCAGACAGATAGAGAAGCATGTAATTCAACATATACAGCATGTACCTGGAATGAAGCGTACCTGCAATACTAGCCCTGCCAACTGACACCACAAAATGAGAGCTCATTTTTAGACATTCTTTCCAGGTCTATTTGTGCCTCACCTCTCAGGACAGGACATAATCTCTGCGCTTCCCAGGACATCTCAGTAGTTTTCTATAGCCTGACACCTGTTGAATTTTGCATTGGAGTTTGAAGACAGGAGGCATGAGCTGAATATGCTGCAAAGTCAGAGCTGATTCCCATTTCAATTCTCCAGAAACATACAAGTGAATGTTTCATTTAATCACCCCATATTCTCCAAGGACTCCGCCTCTCTCACCACTGTCTGAGGAGGGTTCCTGTGCATGCAAACACACTTTATATAAGAAAATCGCCTTCAGTAAAAGCACACAGGTAAACATATGTCAGAGCATGTCTCCTATCACAAAGACACTGCCAGATATGTACAGCGCACAGAGCCCCATTCACATCATGAACAGGCAGGTTCAAAGCATCCTGAACAAGAGGGAAACCCCCTGGAGTCTCATGTCAAGTTCGTACAGACAGAACAACTTACTTTGCTGCAGCATCCTCAAGATCCTTACCCCAGGAGACAACTCCACTACACAGAGCTTGGTGAATCCAAACACCTGGCCCTGCAGGGAACTTTCTGGGTACAAAAAAACCCCTCAGAGCACTAAGGCTCTGCTTTATCTTTCAGGAAGGAGTGGGGAGACAGACGCACACCCCTGCCAGAAAAGAAACAAAGCAAAGAGCCCCAGTATTTGTATTGTAGGACCTGCGTTGCCTACCTGTACCTGAACCCTGGCTGCACCGAACGGAGTAAATATCCAGATACAAAACGCTTCAGAGCAGCTGTGTAACTAAGCAGACAAGGATAATTGCATTTGTTTTGTACGTAGAAGGGAATGCCACAGACATCATACAGGAAGTTTTGTGGCAGGGATAGGATTTTTATCATCTCAGCATAGCTGAAAGCATTAACTGAGGGGTGTCTTTATTCTCTGCTGTAGTAGAGTTCTGGCTTTTGGAAAGACAGGATAGAGAGGTGTAGCTTTTAGGAAACAGGATTTCATGTCAAACATTGATAGAAGTTAGCAATTCCTCTCTGGAAACGCAAGGAAGAAACACTTAGATAACCAGACAACTGTATCTCACTACATTAGGTAATTCTTCAAGGGTACAGTGAAGTTCCCTCAAGCAGGCAGGCTCCAAGCCGCTGTTCAAAACCAATTCCTTAAGCTTCAACTGTCTGAAAACAAGCACAGAAGAACAGCTATGAAGCAGGAACAAATATAGGTATTCACATCACCTAATCAGAGACACTGCAGAGTAATGGCTCTAGCCTCCCTTGTTGGTGGTCAGCGAAGAGAAACTCTCTCCAAGGGTGATTTACAAAACCTGTCAGATGGATGACAAAGGACCAGAAATAAGGGATATAAAGCAAAAAAGGGAGATTGGGAACTGAAATTGGAGCCCTCGAGAAGGGAAATGAAGGCCCTTGGACCTGACAAGGATGAGGCTAAATCCATCAATCCAGGCTCCCACCAAAGGACTTGCCAGCTGTGCAGCCCAAGGGCTCGTGGCCCAGCAGGACACCAGTGACCGTGGCTGCGCTGCCCGCATTGGAGTCGCTCCCAGCCCTGCTCAACCCTCCCACCAGGAGCCAAGGCCCTGCAGGTCCTTGTGTCCCACCTCTCCCAACTGGAAGCGGTGAGCCCAAGGCAGGGAGCAAGGCTTTCCCTGCCATACAGCTCCACACCCGTTCTGCCCCGAGCGCTCGCACTAGTGCGTCAGTGCCACAACAGAGTTCCACAGAGGAGCGTGCAGGTGTGGAAGATGCAAGTGATTGTCACAGTCCCATCCCTGCTGGCACAGCCAGGAAAGATAAACCTCAATTCTTTCACTCCTAGCATTTTAAATTTAAGTCTGTCTCCTTGAAAGAACAGGCTGTGAAGCAAAGATTTGATTTTTCCCCCCCCCCCTTCCTCCTCCTTCATCCATTTCAAATGTCACACAAATTGAGGCCAGCTCTGAAGGGCTAAAAAAACCCAGGTCTCTTGCAGCTCCAGAGTGCTGACTTGCATCACATTGGATCTTAGCTCCTTGTTTTGTAAATAAGTTGAGGGCAGCTGGAATAATATACCTGTCAAACAACAGCGAGCTTCCAATTTCCCTTGACAGCATCAGCTCACATGTGCTGCCTGCCTTTTACAAGAGTCTGCCAGAAGGAATCAATTCTTTAAACATATGTTGATGTATAATCACATACTCCGTTGCTTTGGTACGTTCTAGCCATTGACCATGGACCTGAGAGAGGCTTCACCTCCAATCTTCATTTCTTATTTTGGTTTCAGGCCAGATCTGGTTCCAGCCTTCCCCTGCGAGATTTACTGTAGGCAATGCAAGTGAGGCATGCAAGTGGGCTGCCCGGCACTTTGTTTTACGACCTTATCTTCAGTTTATGACTTTGTCACATGCTAATCAGTTCAGCTACAAGTCTCCATGCCAGGGGCCTGTCTGCTGGACAAAGTTTCTGACAGTGGGAGTTTCTTTTGGGGTAAGATTGCTGCTTCTAAGAAGGTAGAGGGTTTTTTTTAGAGGACAAACCACATACCTTTACCTGTAGTAAGAAATAAACTATATTTTGGCTGAATTTTTGCAGTGGTCTCCATGCTGATATGTAAAGACTCATTAGAAAATTGGAATCCATTAAAGAAAAATAATTAAAGAATAGATACAGGGCTCTGCAAATAGAAATTTATTAAATTTTCCAGAGCACTCATATTTTGACAGCTGTATCATGGTGAAGCTCTTGCAGAAATTCAGTGTTGTGCTGTAGTCAGTGCAGGCATTAGAGACTGCATCATAAATAATGCATACAGGCAGGTAGTTTGCAATGACAACAAAAAAGTGCTTAATAGCTGTGCTGTTACCACCATCAGTTCTTGCACATGGAGAGAGGCACAGGTCTTCCAGAGCAAATTGTAGGTGCTTAAAGATATAAGACACAGGCATAAGCAGGAAGAACTCAAGCTATTTAAAGCAATCTCTGTTCTGATGCTCCCAGCCTCTTGGAGGTCTGGCTGTTGCCTCAATGTTCTTCTCTCAGAAAAGTGAGTATAATGTTATACAGAAGTGAGTATAATGTTATCCAGCTTGTGTTTATTTGCTTCAACTGCTATCAAGGCTCTCGGAGCGTGCTGTGAACTTTAATGAATTAGGCTGAACCCTGTGCTCTGACAGGAGTAGAGGGATCCAGACATCCCATTCAGGGATGGGGAAACTGAAGCTCAGGGAAGTAAATGTTTGCTCAAGGTCAAAAGATGTCTGTGTTAAAAGCAGAAATAGAAGAGATGGCATGACTCACAATATACAGGAGAAATCTTTGGTGCTATAAACTGGAACAAGTCTCTGCATGTCTGTAGAGCAAAGGCAGTAGGCACTTGATTTTACCCACAGGATTAACCCTTCATCTTTACAAACCAGCCTTTGTCTTGTTACTGACGTACCACAAAGATGCAAAAAACGACATAGCAGCAGAACATTTGACATAAAATAAAGCTAGCAAAGCACCTGGGCAACAAAGTTCAAACACCAACTGTGCTTCTGGTTACTGAGAAGTACTGCTTAATACAGCAAGGAAGCAACTCTGACCTCTCTTACACTGCTGAGAATAAAGCAGTTAAAATAAGCATTACAGCAATGGTGGAAAGTCACAGAAAACTAGGCTTGAGTACTCTAGTAAGGAAAAACAAGGCATTTCTGCTTATCAATCCAATAAGTGATCACAAGGGTGAATTCAATGTCTTAATTGCAGACTTAACAGGCTGTGCTGGGTCAGACCCATATTCCCTCTAATCCACTATCCTGTTTTATACAGTGGCCAGAGGCAGAGACAGGAAAAAAAGAACAGAGCAAACATACCCAAGTCTACCCCGATCTCTGCTTTGAGCATTGATTTATCAGACCATAATCCTGAGGGTAATTGCATTAAAATTATTAAGACTCAAACTAAGATTTGGACCATTGAGCATAAGCTTGGCCAAATTATTTTTACTTCTGTTCAACTCAGTGCACTATCATCTCATTTACTAAGCTAAACGATCAGAAGTTTAGCAAC
The DNA here is from genome assembly GCA_013397275.1 of Burhinus bistriatus. Lineage (NCBI taxonomy): Eukaryota > Metazoa > Chordata > Aves > Charadriiformes > Burhinidae > Burhinus > Burhinus bistriatus. The sequence continues at coordinate 271,946 of VYXH01009546.1, forward strand.
TCTCTGCAGAAGGTTTTTACAACATTCGCTCTACCAGAGGGCAACCCTTTGCTGCTTGAGATAGCAAAACGGCTCCCATAAGTAGAATGCTCTTACTCCCCACTCAGAGTAGGGGCTGCAACAAACGTTTTACAACTTCATTAGGTGTCAGTGCCTGCAGACACAAAAGACTAGAAAAGCCAGGAACATCACTGCAAGTGACACTGCCTGAGTGAAAACACCAGCCAAAACACTGACCAAATGTTTTCACTTTGTGTCAGGAAACAAAAATAAGTGTTGACAAATAAAAACAAAAAAGCTGGGCTGGGCAAGAGATTCTTCAATACTTCCCTGTGTCTGGCTTTTGCTTTCTAATCCCTGCTGTGCCCAGATCTGGGAACACATCCCAGAGCCCATGGAAGGTGCCAGCCCTTCCAGCAGGCGCTTGCCTGTCACCGTTCACCAGCAGAAGCCAGGGCACACAGCGGGGACAAGGCAGCGGGCTCTGCGGAGTTGCTTGCAACTCCACTTTGAGCACCTGGAAGAGCCCTTTCCCATAGCCTGCCTGGCAGGGTCACCTGCCCTTGCTGGAGTCAGGGCTACCTAGCTGGGACCTTGGGGAATCAGGTCCTCTGCACCCAGTTTGGCTCTGCGGCAGCACAACTCGAGCAGAGGAGTTGCTCTCCCCTCACCAGGAGGACACGCACGTGGCAGCGAAAGCAGACCTCATGGCTGCCTCCCATCCACAACCTCTCCCAGCACTGCCTGAGCTGTGGTGATTTCTCATCACTGCTCAGAAGATCCAAAGGAGCATGATGGCACAGAAAAAGTGGGTCCTTTTCCCAAAACCACTCCACTCTAGGGCCACGTGATGCAGAGGACTGGCCCCCATGCCCTAGCAACCTACCAGATTACACCCTGCCTGCTGTATCACTTAGACAGCTGTGGCGCCCTCCTGGCACGGTCTCTTTTCCCCCTGTCCCAGGTAATCTGTTATTCTGCAGAGTCACTGCATAAGGATCCATATTCAGCTCAGAGATAACTCACTAGGAAGCCCCAGAGTGTTCAAAATCCAGGAATGTATCAGCCTCCAACTGGAGACCATATTCCTCCTCAACAGACAGTTACAGGCATCTACCTAGAGGGGTAATTTTGAGCTGCCTTTCTCCTTTTTTTTTTTTAAATGTTCTAAAACTTCTTTTCCCAGCCCTGGGTTTCCCTGGAGCATTTCACCTTTTCCAATTGATTACCAGCTCCATCTACTCCAGAGAAGTTGCATTTTGATGGTTGTTACTCATTGTTGAAATCCCCTCACCCCACTGGGGACTTAGTGTGGTTGAACAGGCTGCAGAGAGAAAAAGGGATCTATTCATCCGAATGTAGACACTGACCAGGAGAAGGTCTTCATTTGAGTACGTTATCCAGGCTGACTCCTCAGATAGTTAACCAAGAGAAGTAGATGCTTCAAAGGAGCAATACATCCCCATCCATGTCCCGAAGCGGGCTCCTAGTATCAGGCAGGAGAACCTTCCTCATGTCTTCCTCTTTCACTTCTCTGACTAAAATACAGATGAACAGATCAGATGCAGTCATAGGTGCTGCCTTTCTCAGTGCAGTGGTGTAAGCAAAATTAATCTCAACCAAAACGTTTGTTTTGGCAATGGGAAGCAGGGCCCTGCAAACACAGACTTCCCCCGCCTTTCATTCTACACTGCAGCTGTGCAGACCTGAGGGGGAAGGATTTGGATTACACTGTCTAGCAAGGCCTTCTATAGTGAGATTGCTTTTGGCTGCAAGCACAGCAATACATTTGCAAAGCCACTACACCACCCTGAGATGCCATCTGACTCCATTTAGGGAGGTTTCCTGCAGAGTTCCCCCTTTTGCAGATATACAAGAAAACAATCCAAAGTGGGAGGACTGCAAGGAAAATGTTCTGGCTCTCACAAGTGAGCCTGGTTCCGAGTCAGGCTGGGACAGCAAAACAGAAAGAATAGAGACTAGAAAACGGGCAACAGCTCTTCCTCCCCAGATCTGGCTACATTTCAGTATTACAGAGAACAAGTTTGTGAAGTTTAGAGAGAAGCTGAAGATTTAAACCACCTAACACCAAGAACAAAGCTCTTTATGAACACAAGAAATCAGTTCTGTGGAGCCGGTGTTGATGGGCTTTGCCGTTTTGGAAGGTGTTAGCCTCCAGTGGAGAGCTCTCCTTCTGATGGGGAAAAGGTTTGGCCATTCCCATATGCAGGTGCTTTGATGTTTTATCAGGACAGTGGTACACTGCAGCCTCTCCCTCAGTGCAGACGCCACAGGATCTCTCTCTTGCCCAGCCCCAAAACTTGTAGGAACATAATACTTGAAACCTCCCGTCCTCTGCTAAGTGTGGCTGAAATGAGCTAATGGTGCAGAAGTTATGGGAAGCATGTATACAGACACTGATTATGTAAACCTCATTTCTTTAAGCTAAAAAATGGTAATGAAAAGCTATATAGTCTTCCACATACTCCAAGATTAAATAAGCCCTGCATTATAAGCATCACAGAAAATTGCTTAAATTCTTTTTCCTCCGATCTTGCGCAGGGTTCAGCACCACAATAGTCAGCTCTCTTTTCAGACCATTTCCCTCATCTACAAGAGGAAAATGTCTGGAGTAGTGACTGCTGGAGAAACTATTCCATCATGCCTCCCAAAGGACACTACGACAGCAGGTTTTTATTCCAGAATAAAAACCACTCCAAAGTAATTAGCATCCTTCAAAAGTGAAGTAATTATGCTACAAGTAAAGTCACTTATGTTCCAGAAGAGCATGTCCATGCAGCCAACTATTCTGGAAGTCTTCCGGCTGAACAGCTTATTCTGCAATAGCTATTCCAGTCAATCCCAGCAAATGACAATGATCTCTCATTTCCCCTCCCTATAAGGAGGGAAACCAGATTAGGAAAGCTAGTGTTCTTCAGGAGATGTTCGAACCAATTTCAGCCAATTTGACAGATCCACCAGCTTAAGGGAAATTAATTTCGTGGAATTTTTATAACCACTGCCAGAAGTTAGAGGAGCAAGGTCAAATGCATTCCCTGCCCCTAAAGAAAAGGCAACAACTACGCTCCACAATGTCATTAGCTATCAGTGCATCTACAGCAAAGAGCGTCTTTATGAACTCTCCAACCATGTACAAAGCTTCAGAAGTGCACGTTTTATTAGACACCAGAGACCCCAACATAAATCACAAGTCTGAAGGAAAGCTGGCTATGTTACTTCCACAGCTCCTGGAAGTGCTTTTTCAACAATAAAAAGGATGTGGAAGACAACTAATATTTGAATACATCACTACATGTAACCACGGGCAAAGCGCTGTGCTCTGTTGCCTGGCTCACGGTGCCGAACCGTACCACTGACGCCAGCAGCCTTCGTCTGTTTCCAGCGATACGGGAGGTGGGAGAGCATCTCCCAGTACTGTCTACTTGCCCAACAGACTCTAAACTGAAGAAGGCAGAAGGGTTAATTGAGACCAGAATGGCCTGGGATGATTTTACTGTGGGCTGGCACGTACTTGAAGTGTACTGATCTATCTTTGGAGGTCCTTAGCATATTTGCTCAGCTTATTTGCATACACAAATATAAACTGTACTCTCCAAAAATTGCTCAAGCAGAGTCTGGAGCAAATTAAACACTCAAGCTGAGGAGAGAGAGAGAGAGGGAGAGAGTGAAAGAAAATTGTAGCTGTTGCATGTTCTGGGTCTGTAGCGGACATGGCTTAAAGCAAGGAGACTTGCAAACATCAAGTACTAGGAGAAAACATAGAAAACATGACAGGAGAGTCATGCTAGTCTGAGATGCACGAGTAGTTTATTTCTGCATGTTTTTTCAGCCAATATGGAAATCTGTAGCTGTCAGCAGTGACGGGGATTATATCTTACTGAAGAAAGACTTGGGGAAAGGGAGACCTGACCCAAAGCTTCTTGGGACAAGAGATACTACGGATTTCCATGGCCTTCAATCAAGCTTTGACTGGCAAGAAGACTAAATTGCACTGGTCCTGCAGGTGCCAGCTTCAACACAGAGGGCTATGAGCTGGCCAGGCTGCATGCACAGATCCCACACTCCCACAGCTTGAGTCAAACTGGGAAACACATTTTGTGTCAAAAGGCAGATGGGGAGAAGGCTGCCTACACTGGCTGGTCCATTCCCCTGCCAAAGCAACCTGCTCTGCAGCGCTGTGAAACACAGCTGGTTTTGTGGCTTAGTGACAGAGGAATGGCCTATCATGACTTTTAGTGAAGGGCTGTAAATACTTGTGATTTTTACCACGCTGCCCCAGGGGATGCAAATTGCTTAGTCAAATTCTGGTGGGCAAAAGCTCTCATCAGGCTCAGTATCAACAACTCGCACATCAAGCTCACCCAGGAGGCTGATGGGAGGCTTCGAAAATACAAGCCTCAAAGAAAGGTCAAATGAAATAGTCTTGCTCAGCCCAGATAAGAGTTTTCTGAAGTGGGGATATAACAGACTTCTGATATGTAAAAGGTTGTTCTGAGAAGGGAAGCAAGCGATTATCTGTCAGGCCACTAAAGGCAGGACAGGGGAAAATAGGGTGAATCTGCAGGAGAGGAAATAGAAAAAGGTAAATTTAGGTTTCTCATTAGGATAAACTTTTTAATGCTGAGGATAAATACGTACAGAACAAACTAGTCAATGCATTGAATCCTTGTCAGAGGAGGATTTTAAGGACATCTGTCAGGGTTGGTGCGATATAGTCAGTTGTAGAGAGGATAAGGGGATGGATTAGATGACCTCTGAGTCCTACCAGCCCCATATGTCTATGGCTACACTTCTCTTTTGCATATGCAGAAGTGCAAAGAGTTGAATGAGTTGCAAATAATGAACCCTGAAGGAGAAATTGAGGGTTTTATCCATGTTCTAAGGAACACATTACATGAAAGTCAACATTTTATACTGGGGCAGGGCTGTGCCTTGTGTTACAGAGGAAAAACCTCTAGTAGCTCCTGTTCAGGGTGGGGCCTATTCCTTCCTGACCTCATTGCTAGTGGTCAATCAGTCCTCAAGCATGTGAGCAAGAGTCACCAGACTGCAGAGGAGTTTCTCAGTTTCCCTGGGAAAACCTGTACATACCACCTGGTGTCCTGTCTCTAGCTGGGACCAATCTCTGATAATCCAGAAGGCAAAAGCAGCAATCCAGAAGTTAAAGATGGGGGAAAGTAGAAAGACTGATGGTGCAGATTCTTCCTGCTCCCTGCAGACTAGTACCAGAAGCCCTGAAGAGGGGATTCATTTAGTACAGTGCAAGATGCAGCCAAATTAATTCACTTTTGGTCTTCCCTCCCCCACCTAGATGATGCAAAGCCTCCTCCAATTAGCACTCCAAAACATCTCCCATTCTCCATTCCTCTCCAAAGCACCTAACAATACCCCAGTTCAGCATTGCCTTAAAACCTGCTCAGCCCAGCAATTCTACTTCACATTTAGCTTACAAGACTTAAGAAGATTTTCTTTGAATGAGCTCTTACTTCCAGGGCAGAAACGACGAGTAATCAGCTCTCAGGAGCAATGTTTCCCTCCAACCCCAGCAAGCCACCTCTGGGGACTGGAATTCATTTCTTGCCTCCTTTCCCCCGTGACAGGCAGGCTCAGAGCCCCCAGACAGTGCTGGCTTGCAGTGTGATTCTCCAGATGCATTGCACCATGTAAGGACTGGAGGGAATATTGTCACACAGGAGATGGAGGGGGGGAAAGACAGGGAAGAAAAGAGGTTTCAGCTTGCTTTCTAGCAAAAAGTTAAGCCTGTTCTGGGAGTGCTGATTTATCTCATGGGGACCGGAAAGTGCTGGAGTTTATCTAGGGTGGCAGCGTATGTGTGTGTGTCTCAAGGGAAAGGAGTAGAAGAGACTAAAGAGGCTCTTTGTCAGTCATTGCTCTCTCAACCCCTGGCTGCTTGAGCTCCCAGGTCAAAGGCAACTGGAGTAAATGAGGAAGAAAAGTACAAAGGCATCTACCACACTACCACATCAAACAGTTATAAAAAATTAAGCCCAAACTAGAACATCTTTGTCAAGCTTTTTCCTCTGGCCTCTGCAGATAGATTAGGTTTGGCTCAAAACAACCTTCAGGACAATATTGTGCAAAAATGACCCTCTCTGCCCTTTATAGAGGTTGAAGCTTTTGTTACCAAGTCCTCCCAGACACTTGCTCTGATCAAGCAGTTCCAAAACCATCTCTGGAACAGACACAGACCCAACCTCTAACCAGTGAGCTTTTCATTGGGAGATTTCAACATATCCATGGAAGCTTTGTACATGAAAGCAGAGCTGGCACTACAGCAGGGAGTACTACCCAGGACCTCCATGGCTCTCCTGTTATATTTTGGTCTTGGTTTGCAACGTCCCCTTAAACATGTTGTCCCAGGGCTGAAGTGACCTCCCCCACCAGCCTCCGGCAGTCTCTGCAATCTCATCACCAGGAAAACTGTCTCCATCTGCCCAATGAAGTGTGAAGCCCAAACCAACATTTTGCCCCTGGATTTACAGCTTCTAACTATACATGCCTGAATGGAGAGGGTTTTAACCTTCAAATGCACTTGCAAGCATATCTGAACTTGAGAAAATTTTGAATTAGTTAAAACTTCATTAGGGTGCTAGATGGTTAGCCTGCTTTGACCAGCAGAGGAGTTTCTCCCCAACAGGGATTTTTTCAAGGTTTGAATCTTGACCATTCCAACCCAAAGTCGCCTCTATTCTTGCCATGCAACAAGGAAAGAAACTAAGGCAAAAAAAGAATTGATGTGCCTGGGAGAACTTGGGCACATTCAGTGACTAAGATGGGAAGAGATCCAAACAGTTCATTGCTGCTTGCCTTTGATCTGCTGAATAATTCTTGCAAGGGCAAGGAGCATCTTGGGCACATTTCTAAAGGAATTACTAGGGAATCCTGGAGCTGAGGTTCCTAGTGAATAGCAGAGTTACACACAAAGGATTCTCAAACATTTACAGAGGAGCAGAGTGAGGAATCCTTTTTGTTCTGGGCATGTAACATTAGAGAACCTGTCAGCTCTCATTTCACTTGATGACTTGGGTAAATCTCTCTGTCTCTTTGTCTTTTTCTGCTTTTCTTTCTTTCTTTTATTGTTTTTCCAAGAAACAGTTGACATGAAAAATGAGAAACACAAATTGCATTGTCAGTTAGAAATGTATACATGTAATGAATTGTAAGCTGGTTGACCCTCCTTGGGTATTGATTCTGCTTTTTAACTAGGAAGGGAAGCATGGACTGCTTTGCAGAAGCTGATAAAAGAAAAAAGAAACCTGCCAAATAAAAATTGAACCCAGGATTTTCTTATTTTAAGCTTAAGCTTGTCACTTTACAGGGCTGGCTGGAACACTATAATACAATGCAATTCTTTCACTGAAAAGAGGCTCCCCCCAAAATACCACTTTCTGTGTGCATGAGAAACTTGCCTGTTTTCATTCATCACGGTTTTTATCATAAAGAAAATGTAAATAATTGCGACCATGAGCAAACCCAGTTTTCTAAAAAGGAAAGCTCAAAATGCTTTGCTTTCTGGGATTCTATCTCCCATCAAAACCTTAAAGATGCTCATGAAATATTTTCACTCACCGAAGAAGCATTTTTATGAAAAAACTTATTTCCAGAAAAAAATTTGCATTTTTCAAACAGCTGCAGTAAATCCTTATCTCACAGGGATGCTGAGAGAGGAATGCTAAGCTTTAAACAGTCTTAGAAACGGATCTTCAGCTGGCATAAATCAGCCTAGTTCCACCACTGAAACAATAGACTTTGAAGCCCAAACATGCGCAATGCAACTCCAGAGAAGCTATCCCTACTTGCACCAGGTACTCATTTGGCCCTCTAACGTCCCCTCCGCAAAAACAAGAGAAGCCATTACAAGTGACACATTCTCAACTTAAAGCAAGGAACATATTTTTAATCATCCCAGCAGAACAGTGCTCACACCTAAAGCCTGAAGCATATTCATCAGCACCACAGCTATTCCCGTGCATCGCAAATGGCTGGGAACAGGTAACAAAGCGTTCCCGTAACTTGCTCTGTCAGATGATAGATGTTGTTTGCATTGCGGAGAGCAGCACCACAGTGAGTGACTGCATACAGCAGCACAGACTAACAGACAGCTGCTTCAAGGAAAGCCTCTCAAACCAGAGCAGAGACACCAAGTGAGTTTCTAATACACAGATATACTCGGGAAGATATTTCCCCTCACACACACCCGATCAGGGCCAGCAAAAAATGCCTTTTAAATCTTCTTTAGCAAAGATAAGAAACAATGAACCTTCGATCTCGGCAACAAGCACCAGTGGAAAAGGGTAGGGAACTCAGGAAAGCATGCCGCTCCAGAGCGGGTATTCAGCCAGCTGCTTTTTGTCACTGTTGCCCGCATTAGTTATGTGTGCTGCAGTTTCTCCCTCTTTCTTTGTAAAGCGTTTGGAAATAACTTTTACCAAATCTCTCTTCAATCAGCACAACCCAGGATGCCCGGAGCTAGGAAACACTGCAGGCTTTCTCTGCAGCCCAAGGGAGCAGATGTGTGGCGGAGGCTGTGGCAACCGTCGGGCAAGCAGGCAGAAACACCAAGCCTCACAGAGGCACACCTGTATCCACTGGGCAAACGCAGGTATCTGGAGGTGCAAAGGGCTACCTGCCAGCTCACATTTGGCTACCAAAGCCAGGGGTGCCCCTTTACTCATCTTTGCAGAATGGGATCGCAGACAGCCTCACATGAAGACAAAGTTCCTGTTTTTAGTAAAACCATCCTGACTTCAGAGTGGGATGGGGGTTTTCACAGGGCACTACGGCCACTGCCTACGTTCCTCTGCCAGCGCCCCACACAAATGCGATGGGAGCTGGGTAGCTCAGGGGACACGAGGTGCTAATGGAGATCTTTGACACAGGCAAGCTTAGAGGCCAGGCGGCAACTGGGATTTGGGTAAAGCATTAGGAATGCTATAGAGTTAAGCAGAGTGGCTCAGAGGTGTATTTAGCAGTCTCAGCAAATACCAGCACTCCCCTTCCACATTTTGCATCCAAGGAAAGCCACTGACTTATTCCCCACCGCATGCAGCCCTTCCCTATGAGCAGCCTGGCTGCAGCTTGCAGCCCCCCCACCCCCAAAGGGCACGCTCATCCCCAGGCACACCGGGGCACACTCAGGGCCCTGCACTCCGGCTGACCTTATGGAGAGGCAGGGACAGACCGGAAATGCAGAGCCAACAGAGGGACATTTTTGGATGAATTTTTAGCTGTTCCAAGACCTCCCAAGGCACAGCCTTGGTAAACTTCCCCTCATCCACCACTGCCTGCGGAGGAGGAGAGTCTGGGAGGGGTTTGGGGCTGGGCTGCACAGACAGCAGAGCTTTCTCTAGTTCTCTTTGTCCTTTCCTCGATATAGCCCCTAGATACACTGAAAGCAGTAAAAAAAAAAAAAAAATAAAAACCAACACCAAAACTCAAGAAACAACCCAAGAGAGAAAAGTGCTGTGTCGACATTTCTGGGGCAGATGAGGAGGCAGCGATGGAAATGAATTGCTGTGCAGCTGCTGTCTCACTGACAGATATCACTGCTCTTTAAAACGCACTTATCTCTCTGACAGATCTGCTGCATTTTTCTACTACCTCCCCTAGCACTCCAGGCTGGAGGAAGGCACACAAGAACAAAAACCAGAAGTAACAGAAAGTTTTCCTACCTTATCAATGCAGCTCCGAGGCTGAGGGAGGCAGAGCAGAGCAGCTAGGAAAATCACCTTGCACCTACAGCCACAGTAAACTGCAACCGCAAAATAAAAAAAAAAACAGCTAGAAGTTCTAGCTCAAGCAGGACATCAAACAAGAAGCAACACTCTGTTTGCAGTCCCAAAGCCTAGGAAGGGGTTGTGCTGCTCAATAAATACTTTTCCTGCAAAGGCGGTGCCCCCAGGTGCTGGTGCTGGTTGAGGCATCATGGCCTGAACAGAATCAGCTGGGTAAAGAATGCCTCGAACGTGGTTTGTTTACAATCGTAACAGCTCACTGCAATGCCATGCATAGGTCTCAGGCGGCAGGTAGCATCTCTAGGTGGTTTTTACTAGACTGAAGAAACTGATACATGAATATGGGAGAAAATATTCTCCCAAGGAGAACTCTGAGGAGAAAACTTTATTGTCCCAATTAACTGAATCAGCTGCCCAAGTGAGGCTTAGGGCTGCGTGTATCACTTGCAGCTGATTCCCCATGAAACAATCATGCTGTCTGTGTTTCTGCCGGTTTGCTGTTTATCCTACAGAACTCGTGAAATCCCTGTGCAGTTTCATTCCATTTACAGGAGGCAGGACAGCGTGCGAGAGTGACGTTCTGACAGATTTCTGCATCTCAGGGCTGGGGGGAGAAACTGTTCCTAGCACTGCCTCTACTGAAGGAAAAGCTGCAGCTGGAGTCCGTTAGGCACTGAAGCAGCGATGCAAATGCTCATCCTTTGGAACTACGAGTCCATAGGTTCCCCAGTGCAAGGACTTATTTAATAATGCATTTAGGTTTGCAGAGGGGATAAGGTTTCCATGCTCTTGTTCCTTGCTTGGATGAGTGGAAAAGATCCCTCTATGCCAAGCTGATTCTCAGACGTCCCTAGGGAATAGCTGCAATTATTACCAAAATTGCACCATGATGCAAATGATGAGTGTGTGTTTGAAATTTTCCCTCTATTAATACTTATTGAAAAGACTTGAAATTCCTTAATTCTCACAAAAATACCTGGGAAAATATTGGCTTGAGCAAAAAGTGTCTCCCCCACACTGTGTTGTACTGGCTGAATTCCTGAACTACAGCTGCAAAAATGGCATCTAGACCCAAGCCTCAAATGAGCTTCGGTTCATGCCTGTCTTTTGATCAAGCTTCGGAGAGAAGGAAAGAAGAGCCGCAAGGTCTAACTAACATTCAGAGTGATAGGGGTAGCAAGGGAAATGCTTTATGCTGATCACATGGAAAATAACATCAAAGCCTGAACAATAAAGTGAATTTATTAAATTGGTCAAAAAAAGTTTATTTTAAAATCAATTCATATTGAACCTCAGTAACAAAGAAATCATAAACTCCTTGCAGTGTAATGAACTTGAATTGACCTCAGCCACTCATCCGGAAAGATATGAAGCCACTAGTCAACACAGACAGCCCCCTCACCTACTTAATCTGTACCCTGCTCAATTCATAAAAGCAGTAGCTCTATAATTTAGAACACAATCTCTCCAATCTAGAATTAAAGTGCCCTCTAAGCAATCAAATTCAGAAAACACTAAACCGGTGCATTCCCCATTCTAAGTACATCACCAGTTTAGAACGTAGTGACTGTGTTATCTATAAAGTAGTAAATGGCATAAATCTAATACTCAGTAAAATACTCTTTCAGAGAAAAGGATGCTGTGCTATCAATTTGTGCAGTCTACCAACTAGCATCTAGAGACTCTCTCCAGCCTAGAGTTTACTATCTGTGGACATTAGAATCAACAGATCTACACTGGATCCAAACTAAAATCACAGCCCATCCTAAAACTTATTGTCTGATCTACATAACAAAGTGGATCGGCCTGGAAGAGCACTTTTCCTTTTCTTTTTTTTTCCCCCTGTTTGCCAAATCCTTAGAATTTTATCCTGGAATCACAAATCCTTGTATAGCAAATTTAAGTCTACTGTTGATAGTTTGTTTTCCCAAACAATCAGAAATAGTCCGTGGGTTGCCTGGGATCCATGGACTGCAGCTTGAAAGTCAGCACAGATGTAAAGTGATGTGAGACATGGCAACACATCTCCTGGCATATCTGCTGATCTGCCAGTCCTGTGGAAATGCTCGGAAGTGACCAAAGCTCCTTGCTGCAGAATAAAAGGCACTGCTGGATTTGGAATAAAGGATCAAACCAGATTTTTTTCCGAGTGGCCAGTGACTTAGGAGCCTGTCTAAATACCATTTTCAAAGTGGTGCTGGGACCTCTAAAGGTTTAAAAACGTGACCCCAGATTTAAGATACCCAGTTGGCAAAACAGAAGTACTCCTGTGAGCTGTGCAACTAACAAAGCTTTGGGTTCTTCCTAAGGCTCCGTGCCACATAGATTTCCTGTAACAAATGAGTCGCAAGTTCTGACCGAAGCTTTTCTCAGGGCTAAGCAATCAGCATGTCCCTGGCCTGTGTGGATTCTCTGGTGCCTATTACTTTTGCTGTGCTTGCACTGCAGCTCTTCCTTTAGCTGGGGAAGTAATTTCAGTCTCCTTCTCCCAGCCAGCAAAACCCATCAGAACTTCACCAGGGATCTGCTGAAATCAGCCGATAGTTCAAACTGATTAAGAACAGGACTGGCAGATAGACACAGAGGGAGAGAAAGCGGTAGATGGAGTTGGGCTAAAAAATGCTGCTGAGTTTGACTGCAGTAAAGAACAAATAGAACACATAACAAATATCTATATGCATTTCTATAAAAAGTCTTATCCTCCCTTATATTCAAGAAAGTCTTTACTAAGCAAACTTCCCAGATTGAAACCCTGTAACCTATGTTTGGCTCTGGAGCACCCCAGGGCTGGGGAGTACCACATCAATACCAATTACAAGGGAAGGGACAGAGGTTTGCCCCGTCAGCACTTTTATGTGCGCAATTAGTCTCCCTAACTGTCTTGTGGATAGGTGAGGCGGCCTGCCGCTCTCGGCGATAGGAGAGGGATGCCGTGTGCATTACGAAAAGGCTGGACCTTGCTCTGGGCTCCAGCCATTCACGGAGCCAAGTGGCTGCTCAAAATCACATTACCTCCTCGGAAAAGTGCTATAGCAAGGGAAAACTGGAGAAAAGAAATTGGCATTGCTCTTCCCCTTGCCTCAGGGTTCCCGCAACAACTGCAGTCACTCTTGGCTCTTTGAAGGCACTCTGGCTTGGCTTGGGAGAGGGCCGACGGAAAGGGAATCACAAAAAGGAAGAGCCCGGCTCGCATGGCCACTGTGTGAGAGTGTAGGTGAGCAGGCGAGCATGTGTGACTGGGGTGGCTTGCAGGTGAAAATAGATGGAGTCAACTCTTCAGGCTTCTGCACGAGCGTGCTTGTGTCGCTTCACAACAGCGGTTATCAGAAGGGCTTCCTCCAACCGTTGAGCACCATTTCCTCCCATCTGTCCCTGGCTCCCTCAGGGGACTGCAGAGAGTAAGGACGCCTTTATCCACCTGCTGCTAGGATGATGTTTCTTTCCGCATGCTTCTCCCAAGCCTTCAGGAAACAATAGGAAACTGGGCTCCAACGCCAGCTGGGCACATCCCAGGTGTGTGACCCTTGCTCCCAAGACTGACCTTTCCGCAGCCTCGCAGGTGTCCCAGTGAGCTTTCCCTTGCTCCGCCGAGGTGAATGGCAGCACTCCGATGCCCTGAGCGAGCGGTTTGCAGTGATCTCTAGAGAAGCAGGTGCTTATGGACACTGAGATGTTTCACCAAATCACCAGCAAAACTCTGTGCACAGAAAAATAATGGAAACAAAAAATCCACCTACATGCCCAGAACAAGTGTTTAGGGCATGATAGAGCTTTTTCCCAGACGTCTGCCAGACTTGGCTGGCTCTGCTTCCCCGGAAGTTGCTAAGAGTGGCAGTGAAAGTGGAATTTGATGAAACAGCTTGAAATTAAGCACTGGAGTTTGCTTCTCCACCTTCCACCTATCCATCACAGACCCACCAGCACTGTTCCTTTCTGTGATCAGATCCTGGCCAAAACCCTTGGGAAGTGCTTCTCCGAGGACTGTGGCCAGCTGGCTGATAGCTGCACATCACCAGGGCCAGGCTTAGGAAGAACTAGTTTGAGATGCTGATTTATTTTGCTACATCTCAGGTACTGGAACAAAACCAGCGTGCTTGGACAGACGGGATTTTCTGAAACTTACGGGAACTTCGTATCTGAGAGACATCTCTGTCTCTGTGAGAGTCAGAGGAAAGAGGCCAATGACAGCAGAAGTTATTAGTGGAGCATACCAGACACAGACGCAGACAGCCAGCAGGTTGCATACACCTTGCTTCCCTCGGGAGCCAGGCTTAACTTTTTAAAAAGAAGCAGCCCGGCAGCACAATGTTTTCCTTACAAGCCCCATCTTTATTTTTAGACCTGTAATCAGAAGAACATTTTGTCTCCCAATCGGATCAGAATGTCTGGAAATGTACAGGGGGCAGCTCTGCTCCTCTTTTCTTTTCTTTTTCTGTAAGTGGAAGAGTGGAAGCAGTGAAGAGAGTGGGAGGAAGGAGGCAAACGTGCACCTCAGTGCTGAAATGGCCCGGCAAAGCGATCGTGCTGTTATCAGCGCCGTTGTGCTTTCTGTGAGTGCATGGGGAAGAATGGAGAGGCGCGCAAGGCAAAGAAAAGCTTCATTTAGAAATGCATTTCATTTACATTTTTATAACAAAACTTCAAAGTTCTGATTGATCATAAGGGCTTCGCTTAGTACAAAGAGCAGAATGATTAAAGCTCACATAAGCAATGATTGTGAGCCAGAAGTGAAGTCATTCTGCCTTTCTGATGAAGGTATGTTTATCCTACAAAGGCTTACACCTTCTCCTCAAATAAGAAAAGAGCTTCGCAGCACTCTTTATTTACATTGAAACCACGTGTGTGCAGGCAGGGTCTCCCAAGACTGAGGAGAGAAGATGCAACCTCATTTCCAGCTGTTTGTTTAATAAATGACCCTGCAACCAGAAGCATAGATGAACCTGTGAAGGAAAAGTTCCCATACGTGTTAACAGATGAACGCTAATCCATGCTAAGAAACAAAGGCCACAGGACCACAGAGACAGTGGCTGAGAGCAAGCATTGCCCATTAGTGCTGTGCTGCAGACCTAATCCCATATCTGACTGGGACAAGGAAAACCCACGGGACCCTGCGGGGCTCCCAGCCTGGAAAAGGAGTGAAGCACTGGACAGCAGGACTGTGGGCAGAGCACTTAATCCTGCTGTGCCTCAGAGCCCCCAGCTGTACAACAGGGGGAATAACACTCCTTTCTGCACATCTTTTGCCTCCCTCCTTCTCTGAGGTTCCCCAAGGCACCTCTGGGTGCCTGTAGAGCACCCCGCACAATGAGGGCTGGGTTGCAATTTTGGCAAAAAACCCCAATGTTATACAGAGCGGCCACATCTGAGTTAGATCCACCACACTGGTAGAGCCATAAAAATATCAGTATAGCATTCACAATGCTCACCGTGGACCAAGGCATGAATGTAATTTGAAGTGGCCATCACCCAAACACGCGGACTCTCTTGCTTGTAAATCTGACCTCCTCAGCATCAAGAGAAAGTAATATTTCACTAAACCCCATATCATAAGCCTTATCAGGAAAATGGATCAAAAGTTGGATAACAGATCTCTTCAGACTCAGGACTCAGATATTTTACAGAATTGGTTTGGAAATTATCCAAATGATATAATTAAGGCATCGAGATCAAGTTAAGCTAGACTTAAATAGCTCTGAAATGGTATCAGATACATTCAAGCACAAAATAGTTCTGCATTGCGGCACCATTTGGAGGTTCTGGCAAAGAGGTCCAGGTTCTGTCATGACGCTTGTTTATATATTAAGATAGGGCTTAAATTCCCCAAGCCAGACAGGTGTCTGTTATTCTACATGCCGTCCAGACCTCTACTGAGCAGCACTTGCTGCCATAGTGACTTCAGTACTTACATAGCTTTCATCTTCTATTTGCAGACCCCCTACAAATTTACTAGTAGAAGTGTGGACCCAGCTTAGCAAATTTAAGCCTGGTAATAGTGGGCTTTGCTTTCGCTAATCACTTTGGTAGATCCTTTAAAAGTAGCCCAAGTACTGCCTAGACTTGCAGAACAGTTTAAAACTAGCAAATTAAAAAAAAATTAGGTGGATTTCATAGATGAGAAAGGAGGTATCATTGTTAGATTAAGTTTTGATGTTTAGGATAAACGTTCTTTTTGTTGGAAAATGGTCATTTTGTCAGGAAATCTCTTCTCTGCTCCATGTTGCAAACTGCAGCCAATCCATGTACTAACTTGGAATAATAAGAGGTAAAAGGACCGATATCCCAGAAGTCAGGACCTCACGCGTGAAATTCTTGGCTTAAACCCATCCTTGAAAATTCAGCCCACATCAGGCAGATCAAGAATTAAATCATCCCACAAAGATAAAATTTTATGTGTGGGGAATAGCTTAAAACTGTTCAAAAGTGATAAGCAATATTGACTACCTTCACTGGTGTTGTACTGGAATTTAAGAAAGCCGGTGTTCACTCTCGGAGTTTGAGGCATTCCTAATTACTCACCCCACTTAACAGTCTTTGCTTGTTCCCAAAGCTTCTCCCTTAAACATCAGTTGAAGAACTACCATTTGGAGACCTGAATGATTTAGAAATTGCCCAGATTTTTTATCTTTTTGATTCCTGAACATGTCTCATCTTGATTTAGAGTCTATCAGATCTCGAATTATATATATTTTTTTCCTGATTGAGAATACATTTGTGGTGAAAGAAGCACTGTATATTTTATTTGCAATGCCGTGACTGGGTTTAAGATTGGCCAAATACAGTGATATATGCCTGCTTTGTTCTCCTTATAGCATTTTTCTGGCTCTTTAGTGGGAGTTTTATGGCTTTTTTGTGCAATATGAATTCAGCAGCCTGTATGGGGTTTTTTAAATAATAAATACAATGTTTACAAGAATAAAACCTCAATTCCAGATAGAAATATGCACCCGCATATATATGTCTGCGCCAGAGGCTCCGATCTCTTCCCGTCGGTAAGTACCAGGAATAAACTCACAGATGCACACAATCCTCAGCTGGTTTAAACAGCTGCTCTGGGCTCACAGGGAGCTTCACAGACCTGTCCCTGGTATGGCTCACCCCCGCAGAGGAACAGTGGGCAAGACCTGTGTGAGAAAGAGGGAGGCTCCTGCTTTCCGGAGGGGTCTGTCAAGTCATGGGCACTGCACTGCACACAAGGGTCACACGCCTGGGAGGCCAACAGCTGGCGTGTGCCACTTGTCACAGCGCTCCTTGAAAGACAGGTCCTATGAGGTGACGCTCAGGCTAGCGGCAGCGTTGCGCAGCTGCCTGTCCCCTGGTCTGTGACCCTGGCACCCGGCATAGCCGGTCAGCAAGGTGACAGGCCAGCCCAGCCCACGTGAAGGCAACGGTGCTGGAAACAGGCAAGCCCACAGCCCCAGGAGGGATGCAAGCTGCCCGTTGGAGATCAGCGGGGAGTGAGGTATCTCTTACAACATGGCCCAGGAGGAGGAGGATGGCACGGCGGCAACGTTCTTGCAGCATGAGTAGGTCCTGATCCCAGAGATGTGCTCTGGTGCCACGCACCAACAACAGCCATAGCTCTACAGGCACAGAAAAGGGATTCAGAGCAGGACTCAAATCCCTATCACTTCCTGAGTTACCACAGCCCAGCCGAAACACGGCAACCAGCTGGACATGTCTCAAATGTGAGGTTGGATGCATTAGAGCCTTCATCGATCTCTGAGCTAACACATTCCTTTCCCAAGATGTGGTGCCGGATACAATTCCCATTGCCAAACTAGTAAGGGGATTTAAGGCGTTGTATTGTCACCATGAAGGACACAGCCCGCTGATGACAGTTCTGTATTTCGCTCACCTGGTACTCAGCTGCCCAGGAGCAGGTGACCCAGAACCAGCAAAGTACAGGTTTCAATACACCTGGTACTGCCAAGTGCAGTTATAACCCAGCCATCACGAGCCTGATTACCAAAACCATGCTTAAACCAAAACTGCAGATGGACTCCTTTGCTGCCATGTTTTCTTAATAAATGTATTTGGAATAGTAAAGACAAATATATGATGCTGTAGAAAATGACACCAGAGAGTCTACGGAGAGGCCGTAGCCAACGATCAGAACTAATGGATCACTATTTAATAATAATACTTTGCACTTGAATAGGTTTGAAGCTTCAAAGAGCTGTGCAAACGGTAGCTAATTAATCCACAGAAAATCCCAGCCAGGTATTACCGGATTCTTCCCCTCCTTACACAACGCTCAGAAGATTACAGCTACTAATTGTCCCCACAGTCACAGTGGGGGAGTGCGGAGATTGCTAAGATAGGAAGAAGCACATTTATGCTGATGTGAACCCCACGATGCACAAAATGAGAGGTTTAGGCCCTTGGGAACATTAGTGGAGCTAATGATTCATCCCCTTCCAGTGATCCTTAGGGCTACTATTATTATTACCTAATTTTCCCAGGGAGGAGAGAAAGGAGCATCAGAAGATGAAGAGCCCATGTAGGAATTTGGTAGAGGAGCCGGGTTAGAAAGCAGACCTCGGGGGTCATTCCTCTGCTGGTGAGCAGCAGCACGGCCCCACTGAGCAGGAGAGACAGCGGTGCGAGCGCGGCTGAGACTGTTCCCTGAGGTCCGGCTGGGCAGTGGGCACTCCGCGTGCCGTATGCCCCAGCACCTCTGCTTGACTGTAAATACTTAGCCACGCTGGGTCTGGAACACCAGCTGTCCAGGTGATAATAGAGCTCAATCCCTCTTCAAAGATCCAGGCACCTCCTCCCTCTGGAAAGGCCATTTGGCTAATGCAATGTTTGCACATGTTAATCTGGAGCAGGCTGACGCAGAGCCACCCCTCCGGGGCAAGGGCTGCGCAGACGGAGAACGGGGCGCAGGAGCTGCGATTCACCCAGGAGTAGCACTTGTGGGCCCTGCTGAGACCTCTCTGGAGGAATAAAGGAAAAAGCAGGAGCACAAACACTCCGGCCCTGGGGTCCTGGCAGCATAGGGAGCGGCAAAGATGCCAGCGGAGAGGCTCCCAGCTCCTGGCACTGATGGTACAGCTGCTGTGTTTGCGGGGCGCCGAGGCACGCAACCTGCCCAGGCACAGGGCAGGCTCTGGGGCACGGGGCTCTCTGTGGGGCCAGGGGCAAGAGGTTGCCCTAGCCTGGCCATGGCCTTGCCGCTAAACACCTGGGAAGGACCAGGGTCTTCCCTTGGCCAGTGGGCAGCGTTTGGGGTCTCTGGCTTGTCATTTAGTGACCAGGCAGAGTTTGCATCCGTTCTGGCACTGGCACACTGGGGACTATTTCACCATTTTGCTACTGTTCTCACCTGTTTTGTATATATGGTATAAACTCTTGAAGGTGGAGGATGTCTCCTGTTAGGGCTATGTGTAGCACCTTCGCTGTGGTCTGTTACTGATGGGCTCGCATCTCTCCTCTACTGATACCATTTGTGGCCGCGGTGTCACCGTGAGGGGCAGAGGGAAATGTACCAGCCAGGAGATTACAGAGCTGAGAGCTGATGTGGTTTCCTCCCTGTGCTGCAATCCAGACTAGCTGCTGTGTCCTGCAGCTACAAAACCCAGAGCAGACAAAACTGCAAATACTTCTGTCACACAGAGACACTTTCAGCTCATCCCCTTCCCTGGCTGCTCTTCAGGACCAGCCCAGACCATTTCCATCTTCAGTCATGAAATATCAGGCTTGATAGATCTGTGCTCGCCTGAGTCATCATGGATTTCTCCAGATCCCTCACTGTGTAGTTCTAGCGATTAAAAAAAAAAAAAAAAAAAGCTTGCCTTTCCCTTTTTGCATGTGGTTTGTGATCATTCAGTTGGGGGTCACAGTACAAGTAACTAATCTTCAGGCTTACAGAGCATTTTGCCATCAGCAATTCAGCACAGGGGAGAGGGAACAAAATTATTTCTTTTCTTTGTCACTGGCCCTTACACTAATATCACAGTACTGAATGGGATCAATGAGAATGTGCTGCTACACTTCCTTAATGCGTTATTACAGGCACCAGGGTCCAGCTAAACAGCATAATAAAATATCAATAAATAGACTGTTTGCTGTAAAGGCTCCTTCTGCTTCTGCAATTTCTCCACCTTGAGCATGATTTCTGCAGCTCGGTAGGTTTCAGCATAGCCAAAGGGTACTCTGGAATGTGGGGAGAGATGGCAGTGGAGAGATGGATGAATGAATGGATGGATGGACTAGTAGCAGGCACAGGGGTGCTGGTTTTCAGAGGCTGGAAACAAACAGGCACATCACCAGAGAAACACTGATGCCCACTAAAACTGTTCGGCTTTCAGCATCCTACAAACCACAAAACCCAAAATTGTTCATGAAAAAGCAAGACCGATTCCCTTCATTTAATAACAATCTCAGAGAAAAAGAAACGTAGCCATTTTTTTCTTCCAGTTTTTAAACCAAGATTTTGGGGACTGTTGGTATGAAGGAACATGTCACTGGCAAGGTAGTTAATACATGTACAGAAGCAGGGAAAAAAATATAAAAGGGCCTACATGAATCATTGTGATTAAGCCCAGACAAAAATGGGTTTCGATGATTGATGAAAACCACCAGGATTTTCATTTTGGAAAAAAAGGCTTTGACCTTCCCCCAGAGCAGGAAATCCTCTATCCATCCTGCTCTCTAACCTGCTCCATTTTTGATATAATCTTTCCTTTAGTGCGTCTGCCTAGAATATCTCTGCAAAGCTCCTCTGCTGAGAGACAGCTGGGTCTGTGATGCAGCGTGGTATAACACAGACCTCCTTTTTTATTAATAGCTAGCGGTCTACCCAAGGCTTTGGGTTAGCGAGGGCTCCATGCAGCCTGACTCTGAATCTCAGCCAGTCTGTGCCTGAAAAATCTCTGCTGACCAAAGTCTGTCCTACAGCTTCCCCCTGGGGGCTTTGGCAAAGTACCTGATAAAGATGTCTTCAGCATGTCTGACATCAAGCTATCGTGCTGTTTACAAGAGATCTGTCACAGACAAGTGCCTTCTGTACAGAAGCCGTTTCCTCCCCAGGCAGAGAGCAGAGGACATCCTAAATTAGCTCCCGAGGATGGAGTCATTCCAACACACCCAGACACAAACTAAGCCATGCTTCAAGCTGCACAGAGTTGCATCGTATTATGAGTTTGGCTTATGACCTGTAAACTCTCTCTCATTTCTGATCCCCTTCCTTCTTTGGTTGGCTTACCGATCTTGCAGTTCATCCAGAAGTTCATCTGGAGAGAGGGCAAAATTTGGAGGGGAGGGACAGGAGGTGGCGAGGCTGAGAAATGCCTGCTGGGAATGCTTTGGAAACCACCCAGAAGTAGGAACACATCATTGTTAAGAGGACTGTTAATATGAAACAAAGCAGCCAGGAGCCCTGCCTCCTGGGCTGCAACCCACTCCTCCTCTCAGACACGCACACAAAACCCAGCAGCCCAGCTTACAAGGGTGGCTGCAGTGCCAGCTTGCGGATCTATGGGCAGAGCCCAGGAGCTGTAGGTGTCCAGGCCCTGGATGAACCCTTTCCCCGATGCCTTCGTTTCTGTCTGCAGCCAGGGGAGCAGATATCCTCCATGAACTAGGGTCTTCCACGGCCTCTCTTCCCCCTCTGTCACTGTACTGTGGAGCTGCGGAGCAGAGCGAGGTGCACGCGCGTGCGTGTATGTGTGTACAGAAGGGGGAGGCAGCATGAAGTGGTGAAGGGTTCATTTCTCTAATCATAAATTCAGCCTCCCGTAAATTCAATTCCGTGATGCTGCGCCTGTGACGTCAGTAAATCACAGCCATAAAGAAGGGAAGGCAACAGCAGCATGCAAAGGGAATATAAATGCATCCGGGAAGCTGGGGCCATCACTCACGCCAGGTTGCTGCTGAGCTCAGCCAGCAGAGGCAGGTCTGGAAGCTGCACAGGCAGGGATGCCTGTGCCGGCTCCTGCCCTGCCAGAGTGGCAGCGCCCTGCATTCCCATCAGCCGCTGGCATCACCCAGCAAAGGCAGCATCTTGCTGGAGGAGATGGGAAGTGTCTCCTTGGAAGATGACTCAGCCGAATGGACCTTTGGGTTCAGCGGAGGATACCTTGCATCTCCAGCAGGCTTTTAGCAGCCGAGTCTCATCAGCTCAGTCTCTCTCCATAAAAGCTGATATTCCTCTTCTTTTACTGACCAAATTTTCCCCAGAGGAACAGCATTTACTGCATGTTTGACACCCACAGTACAGAGCTGGGTGAATAGTTGTACAAAAGATGGTGGATTGTTCCTGTTCATAACCGGGGAGTTTCTGCCTCCAGCGGCATCCCGATACTCCCACGGAAGGTGCTTCTGCCGCATGTATTGCAGCACGTAAAATCCCTTCAGATCGCACCAAGTGGGAAGGACTGCAGATGTTTTCAGGGGTGAAGAATGAGGCATTTGTGGCCTGATGTCTATGCAAGATCCCCAGAGATTTTGCAAAATGCTGAGACACCCTGCTCTGCCTCCCACTGTGCACTGAAAACATCCTGATCTGTTATCATGGCTGCACGGCTCTGCCCAAACCCCTTGCTACTTCAGCAGCAGATCCCAACTGGCTTTCACATCCAGGTGACCTCTTCAGGGACGCTTCTCCCTCGCCACCCCGCTGCCTGGCCATCACATGTGTGGCTCTTGGCAGCCCAACGTGACGCTGACCTGAGCTTCCCTCCCGCACAGGCTGCTGCTCTGCAAAGCAGAGGCCAATCCAACAGCGGCTTGCTGACAGCCCCGCGGGTAATCATGATGAGCAGGGAGAGCCTGCCATGCCCTCTGTGCGTACAGCACGCCAGCCTCCTCCACCCCCTTCCCAGTACCCCCTCTTTGAGTCCCCTGCCACGCCAGCACAACCTGTTTGGGATTTGGCCCCCTCTGCTTTGCTGTGTTGCTCCCTTGTTCCCCCCCTTGCAGGCTGGCTTTGTGAGCCCCTGAGCTGCCACAGCGCGACTGCCGGCCGCCTCCGCCCCACCGCAAGTGAAGCTAATGCCGTGTGACATCTCACTCCCAGCACATCACACACCAAAGACGAGACCAGCTGAGGCTGCTCCCTGCTTCCTGTCCTGGAGAATTCCAGCAGCAGACACCTAAGTCTACCTGCAAAGAGCTTTTTCAGGGTGATGGAGGGGGTTTTTAATGCATCTGAAATCAGCCTGTCACAGAGTTTGCCGCCTCCTTTCTCCCCAGAGCAGGGTGACTAACTCAGCAGCAGCAGATTGGGTCACAGGCTGATTCCTACTCTGATCCAACCAAATCAGGAGAGGCGATGTTAGGGGAGGTTCAGGACTGCCAGGAGCAGACAGGCTCAATGGCTTCTCCATACTGCAGGCTGGCTGTATCACCCTTGGTTGTCGGTGGCAAAAGCCATCAATAAGGTCTGCTAGCAAGGAAGCTGGGTAAAAGTTTCTGTCCTCCCCTCCTGCTTCTGTAGCAAAAACTCATCTCAGCCTTGCAGGCTTCTTTTAGCTGCCTCCACCCCTTCTCTGTGGAGAGACTTTGCGCAGGAGTCACAGACAGGCAAGGGCTGTTGCTATTTGCAGCTATCCCTGTGCCTGTGCTGCATCCACTTGCTGATAAAATGCCCCGCGCCACAGAAACAAAGAGCAGCTTCTAAAAAAAAATCTACCCGCCCTCTACCTCCAAACCACGCTTCAGTTCTGATCGACAGCTTGGGAAAGTTCCTAATTATGTCCCCTGGACACTTTGGAGGCGACCCACCCCAGAGCGTGATTTGATGGCTCAGCGAATGGATGGCCTCGTTTGTACTGATTCATATTACAAAGCCAGATCTAGCCTCATCAGCCTGGCTTGACCTAGTTTTTCTCTTGCATAGGTCAATAAAAACACAGCAAACAGAGCTAATCAGACACTGAGGATGCACAGTTAATTTGGGCTGGTCCAAACTTACAGGCACACTGCAAACTCTGCTGTCATGAAGAAGGAGAGAACAAATCTTTCCCTAAAAAGTCAAAGGGAATTATACAACAAACGTGCCATTTCCAAGACAGATAATGTATGAGCTTTTTTTTTTTCCCTTGCTTCTCTTTCGGTCTGTCTGCATCTGGTGGATGCCGCATGATTCTCCTTCCCCTGAAAGCAGAGAGGATTGGTCCCTTCTCTGCACTGGGGTTATAAGCAATCACCAAAAGGGCATGAAGTCAGACAAAAAACAAAGAAAAAAATAAAAAAAAGTGTGCAGCTGGCTCTAGAGTGTCCAAATAAATCCTGGGTAAATGCCAGGCTGCCTTAGTCACTGGCTCTAGCGGGAGAAGGACGACCTCTGTTAAACTGCCTGTGTAGTGAGAGGAACAGTAGCCACATTAGAGGGCTGGCTGCATCGTGGCATTGTGCCACTGCTGTGGGCACGCGGCCGGCAGGACCTCTGGCAGGGCTGGGCTGACCGTGAACAGACACACGGGAACACGCACGCTGCAGAACGTGCCTTACAAAACAAACACGTGTTAGGCACATACAGCAGGGTAACCCACACACATAGTCAGGGACACCCTAACCAAATGCTTAGTTCCTGTGCAAACACTGACTCACACGTGACATGTTAGAGATCTGCAGAAAAACACGTCTGCCGACCAGGATGCAGAGAGACATAATGCCTTACAGCCACGCACATGCCATCCCTCCTCAGCCCATCATACCACGTGGAAGTGACGTCTGTGTTCAGACATTGGCATAAATATGTCCAAGGCAGAATGCTTACATGTATCACCCACACATGGAGGTGGTGTCCAGGGACTCAGCCACTTTCTCTACTCCTATGGCCATTGTGTCCCCCTCCGATCCCCCTGCAAACATAGCACCAAAAAGGTGTACTCTGTGCAAATGTATTTCCCCGTATAGTCACACTCGAGCATCAGTCACATTCCATGCGCTGGCCTGTGTCACAGTAGGTACGCAACACAGCTGCAGGAAAGAAAATCACAGCTGGGTGTTATTCGGACCATACAGATGCATACAGTACGATACATATGCACCCAGCACAGCCCTATCCCACAAAGGCAGACTACAAACTACTTAATGGCTCTCACTTAGCAACCTGCATGTTTCCAGCACCTCCACTAGTCCTTTTCCTCCAAAAAGCAGCCAAGATCTACCAATGGCCCTGACGGCAGCGCTAACGAAGGACCATACCTGTTAAGGTGCTCCAGCCCCTGCTGGGGTTGCATGCCAGCCTGTGCTCTTGCCCCCTCCTTTCTCCTGGCTCTTTCCTCATGTGGGAATTTTCACGCCTCAATGCGCCCAGGCCTGAGCGATAGCCTAACGAGGGCATCTCACATCCACCTGCTGATTATTGCCACACACAGTGGCAGTGAGTGGAGCCTGCGGGAGTTCAGGGCTGGCTTGGTCTAGGGCTGAGGTCAAGAGCGTTCATTTCCCTAGCACAATTAATAGTTGCTTTCTCCCATAGCAGACACGTGCAAGCCCACTTTGCAAAGGAGGCAGGACCCAGTTCCTAGGGAACGCTGCCCCGCAGGCACCTGCGGGAGAGCCTGCCTCCCTGTCTGCGGCTGCTGCTGCCATTTCCACTCAGGCACTGCAGCTTCAGCGCTGCAGGCACTTGGAAGCAGCCTCATGAGGGCAGGCAAAGGGGCCAAGGTCACCCGTACCTACGCTTGCACTCAAGTGAGTGCAGTCAGTGCGGCGCTCCCATGAGAATAAAAGCTGCCAGTAGTGATGAGGTCTCCACTTCTGGACGAAGCTGCGATGCTCAAACTGGCCTCAAACCACCCTGGGAAAGAACATCAATCCCTGCAGGCACTGAGCAGCTGAATCCCCAAAAAGGAAATGGCAGGGTTGTCTGCATGGGGGGAGAAGCGGGGAGAAAAGCAGGGCTAGCATGGGGTGGGCAGAGGCTGAACTGGCCCACGAAGGACATGGGGTGGTGTGGCTGAACCCTCTGTTGGGCGAGTCGCAGAGGACTACAGGGCAGAGCAGAGAGGGAAGGAAGGGCTCCCAGCCCACTGCAGGGTGTGAGAAGCTCACCTGTGTGCTCCCCTGAGCCTGGACATGTGGGGGGACCAGGGTCCATTCACCACCGCGGGCAGAGGGTGTACCTGCCACCAGAACTGCACCAAATACCTTCACTGGAGAGAGGGGAGAAGCGGCAGGCTCTAGTTCTGTCTGCCCATGATGCCGGCTGCTCTCTCAAGAGATGCTCGCGTGTTTGCAGTGAGGGAGAAACGGCAGCTGACAAAAGTTATTCCCAGGCAATTAGCCCCAAGAGACCGGTGAAGGCTGCAATTGCTGTGCTACATTGCATACATGTTTTACTGTACCATTGCCAGGGCAGGGGGAAGGAGCAGGAGCTGAATGCACAGGAAGATGCTTGTGCATGTGTAGGAGCTCCCACTGCTCTCGTTACAATGAGTGAGGGTATTTCCACATGGGGATCCAGGGCTCCTCCTGCTGCACAGGGAAACTGCAGCTCTGAGACCTGGCCCACTCATTGCAACAACTAGAAAGAGCTTGGTACTCTCAGAGACTCATTTTTTAGAGAGGGAATTGTGCAATCCCAGATCCCAGCCTAGCTTTCTCTAAAGAATGGGTTATTCAAAAGATTACAGCATTTAATGTTAGCTTGGTAAGGGAAAGTCTATCAGCAAGGTTAAGTTCCTAGGCCAATGCCCTTGCACTGACGCAAAAGCAAGTGGGATAGGTCCATTCAGAAAAGGGAAAATAGAGCAGTGTTTAAGGACATTGGAGATATCTGGATTTTATTTCCCCCATTTTACCACTATACACACTAGCTCTTGGAAAGCACCTTGGAAAGCAGAGCAGGGCCAGGCACAGGAATTTAAGAGCCGCTAGCTGATGCCAGCACCCATGAGAAGCCTGCCCACCCCCCGCCCCACCCCCCGCCTCCAGGAAAACCCTGCTTCGGTGTGCCATGATGCCTGGACTCCAGAGAAGAATCAATATTTGCAGAGAAAACTCATCTTACTGCCTGCCGGCCCTCACCACATCCCGCTCTGCAGCATTGTCCCTGTGTCTCTGGTGCTGGAGCATCAGCGTAATGCGATGTGACACCTTCCCCCACACTTTGTTATAAATATCATGTTTCACTGTAACTGTGTCTGACACCCCCTTCGAGGCATTTTCTCATGCTCCCAGCCAAGATGTGGGCACGTGCAGATCCCCCCCGCGTGCACGGTCTCTAATGGCAGGGGGCTGCCCTCCATACCCTCTCCTTCCCCACCAACAGCAGCAGAGATATTAGTGGCAGTGGGACAGGGTTGCGTAGGGTGAGCCATCTGCAGCGATTCCTTTGCGTTCCGTCTGACTCTCCAAGAAATAACGCTGCTAGATCACAGATCTCTCCCTTTCTTCTTCCATAAGATGGATGCCACTGCAAGGGACAGGAGCTTACATTTCCCCGTGACCAAAGTCTGTTACTTATTTGGAGAGCAGAACCGTACCACCATGCCCCACCACTTCCCCGGGCAAGGGTTTCTTAGGCGTATGTCTTGTAGTTATAGTAAAATGCCACTAGATGTCTGTCAGGGTCCTACACATTGCCTGCTAGGGGTAACCCTGGTAAACAAGGGAGACAAGGCTGGGGTGCAAGCTGTGCAGAAAGCTGTGTCTGTTTCTCACTTCGTTACCCCAGTCGGGATTTCCGATATTTTTGGACCCGTGGAGAAATCTCCGGTTTCCATTTATTTCCTTCTAAGAAATGTAGGGAAGCTGAATATTATCTCCGTGTACACTAAGCCCTTCCCCAGTTTCATTGCAGCTATTTTTAGACAAGTTTTGAAAAGTTTCCCCCCCAGGACATGACCTCTAGGTAGGTACCTCCGTTAGAGCTGCTTAGGAAGTCCTTCGCCTATACCCTACGAAGAAGATGCTGTTCCCGTACCAGCCAAGAGGAAAATCAGCTGTGCAACCATTGAATAAGCCCTGCCTTGTAGCAGGACTGGTCACTCCAAATCGATCCTACAAGGACAAAACATTTATGCAGCTCAAGTTCTTTGAAGAGCTGAGGATGCCTTCCAAAGGCTACATCACTTTTTTGTCATCCCCTTCTCAAATGAATGTGTCCTGTCCTGAACTCATCGTAGCTGAGCTGGCCTCCCGAAGACATCCCTGAACTCATCCCTCTCTTGCCCCTCCAGTCTCCTTTTAACCCTGCACTTCTTGCCTTCCTCTTGCCCTGGCCTCTGCAGGCCTGGGGAACCTGTTCTGGTTCTGCTGGCACCACGTCCCTACATATCAACAGGAGAGATGGATCTGGCCTCACTCTGTTAATGCTCCAGAACATGAACCACAGTGACAGGAGCCCTCAGTGGTTCCTCTGCCACTTACCATAAAGCCGGTTGCTCTGAGACCTGGACACCCCTGGGAGGGACAGCGGAGGGACCGCAGGCTCAGGAAGGTGGCAGCCTTTCTGGAAAAAGGGGACAGCAACCTTCACACAAACACACACGCCTAGTTATTCCCCAGGTGGGTTCTCTTTCCTGCCTGTGAGGACCACCAAGGTGGTGCCAGCCTAGGAGCAGGAGCTGCAAGGTGCAGCCGTCCCGGTGGGATGGGGCAGTGCTGCAGCTGCCTCTGCTCCTGGAGTCGCCCTGGGTGCTGGGAGCAGAGGGCAAGTCATGGAGCTGCTGCCCAAGAGCCATTGTTGAGGTTTCTTCCAGCAAAAGGGCAGCTGCAGCTTTATGATTTCACCTCTTGGGTAACTCTCTGCAGCAGATGCAATGCAATTACCGTCACTGATGTAAGCGCAATTACTGCTCGAGCTGCTTGAGAAATGCCAGTTATTTTTCAGAGGAAATTTGGGAAGGAAATCATCTCTCTTTGTGTTTTGGGGAATTTTAAATTTCCACTAGCTTCTTTTTCTCTCAAAAGAAAAGTATGAGAAACATGCTTTTTTAAATACTGTTGATGTAAAAACATATTAAGGAAACAAGAAAAAAAAAAGAGGAATTTGTAAGAGGGAAGCTATTTTTGAGTGGAAAAGAAAGCATTTTACATATTTTACTTTCTTTTTGAAATCGGTAACCAAAAAATTTTATTTTTCTATTCCAAGTGTATTTATCTTTTTATGTAATAAAGTTAGTTTGAAAAAAGTATTAACCAGCTTTACATCTAGGTCTACCCTGTAGAGGTCAGGATAGCATAGGAGCCTCTGCATTCAGAGCTGTCCCTCCCCATGCCTGCACCGCCCAGCTCCAGGACAAGGAGATTGTGACAGTCATGGAGAAGAAAAGTAAATTTCCTTCCCTTTTGCTTCCCACCTGACAGCCCAGTATGGGACCAAAGGGGGCACTCTGTTAAAATCTCCCAGAAAGGCAGCCGGCTGAGCGCTGACTGGGAGAAAAAGGCAAAAGGCAGTTAAAAAATAATGGAGAGGCCAGAAGAGAGAGACGGAGATAGGTACTTGGCTCCCAAGATCTGGGGATGAAACAAGCACAAAGCATTTGGAAATGCTCAGAAGCTGTGTCTGAAAAGCTCCCCTGGCTGATGTGTCAAGGAGCTTCCAATCGCCTTTCAAAAGCTTCCCTGCTCTCCGCTGCTTGCTCCCTTTGTAATGGGTGGCTGTTTCTAATTATCTGTAAATGTTAAATGTTCCCTAATTCAATCAGAACAACTTGTTCACAGATGGCAAACCCTTCATCTGCTCAGCTTTCAGCAGAGTCTCTGACTCAAAAGCCATTGATCCCTTTTTTCCCAGAGAGGCTGGCTTGAGACATGCAAGGGGTGCAGGGAGGAAAGGAGTGTGTAGCGTACAGGAACAATTCCGGGTCTTTCCCTTTTCTCTTGACAGCTCCCACACCATCCTCTGCTCCCCCGTCACCCAGTACTCTCTCCTGAGCAGGACACTGGCAGATGCATGGCTTGGGTCCAGTCTCTCCTCCTCTCCTCGCTGCCGTGTTACTGCTCCTTGTCTCGTCATCCACCTCATCCCACCTTGCAATAGGTACACAGTGGGGTATCTTGGATCCCGACGCAGTTATGTCACGGGCCTGTAGTTTATCTCACCCTGCATCCCAGCTCCTGTCACCGCTAACTCAAATTTGCAATTTACAAAGCCCAGCTGATGCTGATCCCATTGGACTCCGCATTTCTTATCTCGTTGCCTGCTGGTGAACGGCACATGCCGACGCTCTGTGTCCTTTCGCATTCCCTGCTGCTAGCACATGCGCTCACTCACATCTCTCCCCCTCAGCGATAGCACTTTTTCCCTTCCTGCTCTCCAAACTTGTTGGTGAGGGCAGAAAACTACTGCCCAATGCCCAGGAACAGCTGTAACAGGGATCCTAAATCAGGTATCCCCATTCATGTCACTCAAATTTGCAATTTACACTACACAAGCCAGGGGGCATGGGGGACAAAGGAGGGGGGTGGTGAGGTTTTCTCATTAAACCCAAGGGAAACTCTCTTTACTGCCGAGTGCTAATGATTTATTGAAGCATCGAGTCTTCCCCTCAGACCTAGAAAAGGGTCTTGCCTTTGATCAACCAGTGACTCACCATCTGCAGCCGAGGTGATTTACGACAAATGCAAGCTATTTCTGCACATGGAAGGGGAGAAAAATAGGCCTCCTCATCACTGAGAGGGTGGGAAGGATGAAAAACAAGCCGCCCACAGGATAACGCTGGCTGGGCTGCTCCTCGCAGCTTTGCTGCTCCCCCAGCACCTCAGCGGAGCGCCTGGCTCCCCACGGCAAAAACGCTGCCGCGAGGGGTTGTGTGGGGGAGACTCTTACGTCTCAAACAAATGGCTCCACGCCAGGATAGGAATAGAACAGCTTAAATTATACTCTTCACGTTGCATCGTGGGGCTGGGCGTGGGTCTCCGTCAGCCATGCCGACAGAGCGGGGCTGCAAGCACAGCCCACGGGGCGGAGAGCATTGACAGCCACTGCTGAGCACGTATCCTGATCATGCTTCCAGGTCTGAACCTGCTCTTTTCAATACCCGTCCTTCCCTTCCTCATGGCGTAGCCAAAATCTAATAGCTTCTAGATCAGGAAACTGTATCTCCTGGAAGCTTTTTTCAGGGGGGTAGGTGTGGGGGGGTGCAAAAATCTCCAGCCAAATCCTGGCACAAAAATGAAATCCTTAAAGACCCCTAAACTCTTCCCATGACATGCCTAAAACCTGAAGTATCACCTGCGCCATCCCTCCAGCCTTCACTTTCTGACTCTGCAAAAATGCCTTTAGCTAAAAGACTGTCCCCTCTTTAGAGAAGGAAAACGTTTCATTTTTGAGGGCGTGAGCAGATTCACAGCTAACATCCAGCCACCCATGAGAGACACCCAGCACAGCGAGCTTTGCAGAATCACTGCTCCGTATCCTCCAACAACTGGCTAAGGAGAAGCAAAGCCATTAAAGTGTGCGTTATACTCGCTGGAACAATCCTTGGGCAGAAGCTTCATGCAGAGCCCCACTGGGCAAAGTGCTCCGCTGCTCAGGAGTGGTGATTAGGGAGAGTTTGTTAATGAAGCAGATTTTAGTGACTAAAGGCAAGTGGAGAGAGAAGAGAGAGAGCAGACTCTTCATCAAATGGTATAATGTGGGCTTGCTGCAGCTGATCTTTGGTGGACATAAATCAGTTCAGTTCTCCCAGCTTTCATCAGCTGAGGACCTGACCCACGGGATGTGCGAATCATTGAAGGGCAGAGCACCAATCACATCGTAATAAAACCGCTCATCTTTGGCAACTGGCCGCTGCAGATCTCAAAGCATTTTGCAGACGTCCAAAGCTGTTTCAGAGCCATGAAGGTTTTGCTCACATTTCCAAACTCGCCTTTTTCATACACTCCCTGAAGGTTCAGCTGCTTTAAATCAGGGCGATCCCCTTGAAGCAGAGGAGCGGGGTGTAAAGGGAACCTGCGTAAAAGCATAGTCAGCCCTGCTGATCTGATCTCACTGGGCCATCCGCCTCTGTAATGAAAATCAGCATCACCCTGTGGATACCAGCAGAACATGACCAATTTACTCTGTCTGGGGCTCTGTTCCCAGCTCTATGGTACGTGTTTTGCCCTGTGTGAGAGATGAAAGGGTGGATCAGAACTCTTTAAAGACCCATCACAGTTTTACCAGAGCACAGATGGTGTCTACAGCAGGATTGCACACACAACATCCCTAAATGCAGAAAAATATGCTTCCTGTTCCCTTCTTCCCTCTTCTAATTTGTCATCCTCCTCCCCATCTTCATACCTTTCCCTTCAAGCAGGAGCAGTGGGTCTCCACAGCCACAGAGATAATTCCCTTTTCCTGCAGCAGATTGCCAAATAGCCAGGTATGATCCTCTGCCCTTTACATCTTTCCCTCAATGATGTAACTCTACCACCCCAAGTACCCTTGGAATGGCCAGCCCCTGCTCCTGTACAGGTTCAGCACGAGGCAGGGAGCCTGTGCCCCTGCTGCACTGCAGAAGGGCCATCGAGGAAAGGAATGAGCTGGAGGTGAAGAGGCTTAGCAAAGGACAGAGAGGCAAGTGTCCCGAAGTCACTGAAAATGGAGTTCATGGGAGTTTCCTAGCCCAAGTGAAGGCAAGATCCGGACAAGCCCTTCCCCAAAATAAGTCCTGTTAGATGCACGACAGATGTTCCAAACTGCTCCAGAGCACTTCCCAGAGGACCTGGTGCATGGCTTTCCAATGGCTTTCTGTTAGTGCCAGGCTTTAGCCTCTGTTATTATCCATAGTGTGTACACTCCCAGGAGCTCTAGTCTCCCTCCCCATGCCGAATCATTTGTGACAGGAGGAAATTAGGTTTGATGGGAGCAGTGATGGGTGGTTTTGGAGAGACATCTCTCCTTTCCCAGAGGGAAATTGGGAAGTAAGGGAAAGAAGACCCCCCATGGTGCTAGCGGGTGTACAAGCACGGAAAAGAGTTATAGAGAGATTGCAATCAGTTCTTACACAGGCTTTCCACGTGTCCTTCAGGCACAAGTACCTCAGTTTGGCAAGCCCTTCTAAATCTCTGCAGTTAGCAGTAAAAATGAGGCGTTTTCCCAGCCACCATCTGATCCTCTTTATCAGTCACTGCTCTGCACTTCCCACCCACCCACCCATCCCTACTCATCCTGAGGATAAAATCCACTTAGCCAAGCCCCTTCCCATACAGCCCTTCATCACTAGGAATCGATTTCGTATATTGACTGAGCAGGGCCCAGCCATTAACGAGTTCATTTTCCATCACTTAGATGCAGATAGATTCCCTCAGGAGCCCCAGGGTCACACAAGTTTCATTAACAGACACTGTAAAAGTATTTAAATACATTAAAAAAAATCACTTGACAAATGGAGTGAGCCCATAGTCCTACTCCTCTCAGGTAATCTTAAAAGATAAAAGGAACCTTTGCTGCCCGCGGAAGGACGGAAAGCCCTTAACAGCTTGTCCCTGCTATTATCCATCTCACAACACGTCACCTCTAAAGAGGTCCAATTTCCCATAATGCTCCAGATGGGAACGACCTATTCATTCATCCACACTCTGGCTGAGCACGTTCCAGCCACTAAGGGCTTTTGGCCTCCAAGTTTTCCTGTTAGCTGTGACATGTTGTCTGGTGGTAAACCGAGGCATGAAATGAAGACTCAGACCCAGATCTGGATGCTCACATACACTAGCAGAATAGATATCATAGACAGGCATTGGTAGCTCTGCTGCAAAGTGAGTTCTCATCCCAATTGTTTACATCAGGGCAAAAAAACCCATAACTGAGCCCTATCTGGCCTTGAACACCACACAGATCACATGGGAAAATATGTGTCAGAAATACAGGCTGAAGTCAGGACTCTATTTCTGCTGCTAAAAGATTTCTGTCTTCTTGCCACAGATCTCTAGAAGACACGCTGAATTTTGCTACCGTGAAACTCCATGTAGATGCTGGCTTCACTGTCACTCCATGAGAGGGGGTTTGGAACCCAGAAACACCAAATCTTCACCAAAATCATGGCCATTGAAAATTCAGCCCTGCAGACAGTTTCCATTCTAAGCTCATTTATGTCAGGAACTCAAGCTACACATTAGAAAAATTTGCAAACAAAAATTTAATGTGACATTTTCCTCCCCGCTTGGAAAGCGATGACTCATTAAGTCAGTCTACACCTCTTATTGGGTGCCCAGGACAGCAGGGTCTCACAGCACTTTGAAGTATAGTCACATCATCCCCAAACACTAGGACACAGGGTAAATAAACCTGGCTCCCCCAAGTCCCAGGCCTGCGTGAATCCTTTCTCCTCATGGGAAGGCTGTAAAGTACCCTAGATCTACCAGATTTTTCCTACTATCTTTTGCCATCACAAAAAAACCCTAACCAAACAGCTAGTAGTAATTAGCAGGCAGAGCCTGGCTCTCTGGCTGGTTGAGTGAAAGTTTGGCTAGACTTGCCATGGGGACAAATGCTCATCCTCAGAGCCAGGCCAGCAGCTCTCCCAGGGAGCTGGGCAAAGCCTCCCTATCCAGCGGCTTTGGAAAGGTCTCATGATCTCCTAGGAGCTCAGCATAAGGAAGGTGACCTCCTCCCTCCAGCATCTGCAGAAGAAAGCAGAAGCTCACGGATGGAGAACGATTGCTCCCACAATTAGACCGGAGGAGGGAACTGGCCCATGCGGAGAGGTTTGTCCTCTGAGAGAGAACAGTAATGTCATTTCACTGGCCCCTCTGCAGTTACTCCAGGCTGATAGAAACATTTCCCTTGGAGTCCCTCCAAATTCACATCGCTAACTCCTCGGACTGCAGCAAAATTCCTCTAATCAGCCAGGCCCAGTGGGCATTTACAAAACAGGCTGCAAGGGGGGTTACTCCAGGTTCACGAACGCACTGTTTGGAGTAAACCCCCTTGCCTTCCCTGGGACGGTGGAGCATGCACAAGAGACCTCCACCGCACGCACAGCCTGGTAATAGTCTCCCCCTGCTCACCAACAGGAGATTCATTAATGCCGACACGGTAAACTCAGGCTGTATTATTCATATCTGTATTTATCAAGTATTTATGCTGACAACCTAGAGGGCGATAAATCAGCATCACCGGGATGTGTTGATTCCTGTGGCCGACTCTGCTGCTGACAAGGCTGATGCCAGCTTCGCCTGGCGGAGGGGGGCAGAGGGCCCTGCTCGCAGAGAAACAGCTCATTTCTGACAGACGGCAATTATCGGCCTAGCTGGACGAGGGGCAGAGAAAGACAGGACAGTCTTTGCTGGATGTGCCTCAGAAGCAAATGGCAAGGGCGGAACAGGGAAGCTGCTTGTGCAGCAGAAACGTGTCCCCACCTGGATGCAGATTTTAACAAAGCTTGCACCTGCGTAGCTGTGCCGGCTGGGAACGGGGCTGGAGCTGCCTTCTGTGCCCAGCCGTGCCAGCATAGACAGGGAGCGGGCTGCCACGCTGCCCCGCAGGTGGGGCTGCTCCGTGTTCACAGCAGCAATTGTGCTCGACGCACTCCAGATTTACACCACAAATTCCCATGCCTGGGCTGGATTTACTGCAGATTTGCTAAAGTTAACGCACTGGAGTTGCTCCAGAGCAGCACCTTGACAGGAGGGAGTTGATCTGGTTCAACACCAGGGATTCCAGCGGGGTGACGGTGGAGTTGCCCTGCTGATGGCAATTTGCCCCTCCAGAGTCACTGTGGTGGCTACAGGGGTGTTGCTGCCCGTTCACAGCAGCAACTCTACTGCCACAGCATCAAATTTACACTCTCGCGCTATTGACTTGACAGCCTGCAAATGAGACAGGCCTGCAAACCTCTTGACTTCTCGCCCTGTGATCCAGAGATCAGGTCCCAGAAGAGCTTATACAAGAAAAGAAGCCTATTTGTCCAACTAGTAAAAGCGAAGGGCTTATTTCCACTTGTAAATTTACAGCAAGTTCTGATCCTGATTCAAATCCGAAGCAGAGTGTGTCAGTGAATTTCCAGTTCAGAAGAAATCCTCTCTGTGGCTTTTCCCTCATGGATGACTGCACAGCAGCTTCTGAAGCCCTCAGTCAGAAGGCTATTCTGGGTATTGGTTTGGGACTCCGTGTGCCCCCTTCCTTGCCATGCATGGGCACTGCCAAGGCACTCAGGAAGGCAGGGCTACATTGCTGCTCAATAATGCACGCTATTTTCTAATACAATAACTGTTGAGGCTTGTGCACGCTCTGAATGAGCTGTGCCAGCGCCGGAGAGCGTATCGGTTCAGATGTTGGAGTCGAGAGACACGTCTTGAGGAGAGGAGAGAGAATTCCCTTTGCCGGACCTCATTAGCAATGCCGGGAACACATGGCCTTTGAAATACTTCTGTCGATTCCATTTTATATTTCTCCTCTGTATTTTCTTTCTCTCTGCCGTCGCTTCTCTGTGGATGCTATGTTCCACCTTCTGCCGAGCCCCGGCCCTCTCTGCACGTGTGGGCACACACACGCTCCCGAGCGCAAGCCCGCATGCTTGTGTGCATGTAAGCCGGACCTTTTAATGCCTTCTTAGATGTCAGCTGCGCCAAGACAGGCGACAGCTCCTTCTACCAAGCGTTTAAGCAGCTTTGCCGAAGCCCTCGCTCTTTGCCGAGGCTCGACCCGCTCCCATACCCCTCGCCCCCTCCGCCGAGCCGACACCCGGGGCCCGGGAGCTCTCGGGCGCTGCCGCCGGGCCTGGGCTGGGCAGAGGGGATGGCTCCGGGGGGCTGGGAGCCGGGCCTTCCTCCCGGCGGGGCCGGCGGCTGCTCCCCCCCGGCCGCCGCCTCCTGCCCGGGCGGGGGCGGCTCTGCCCTGGGGCAGCGGCGGCGGAGCCGGCCCTGCCGACACTAGGTGGTGCTCGGCAGTTGTGCTTGGGGCCGCGGTGCCCGGGGCCGGCTCTCGGGCTCTCCCGGGGAATGGCACCAAGGCACCGGCCCCTTTCGCCTGCCTTTTGCCTTGCGAGGTGTCCGGCCCTCCTGCTCCGCCAGAAACGCTCCTCCTGCCGGGCAGCGGGCATGGGTCTGCCCCAGCGGTGCCTGTCCCGGGAAGGGTGGGATCACCTGCACCCCCTCCTTCTGCTCCGGCACTGCCTGCACGGGGAGAGCTGACCCCTGTTCCCCCAGCTGTAAGCCAGGAGACACCTCAAGAGCACTCTTGAAAAGAAGCTTGGCGCCCTTTTCCTAACCTATCAGCAGATGGAGGCTCCATCCCTTCCTCTGCCTAGCTCAGAGAGGATCCCAAATTAAAAATGTCCCCCAGCAGTGACTTTACTGTCGATGATAGTAAATTATCCGTGAGCCAGCAATGTGCCCTTGTCGCCAGGAAGGCCAATGGAATCCTGGGCTGCATAGGGAAGAGTGTGGCCAGTAGGTCGAGGGAGGTCATTCTCCCCCTCTGCTCGGCACTGGTGAGGCCACATCTGGAATACTGTGTCCAGTTCTGGGCTCCCCAGCTCAAGCGGGACAGGGCACTACTGGAGAGAGTCCAGCGTAGGGCAACAAAGATGACTGGAGGATTGGAGCACCTCCCTCATGAGGAAAGGCTGAGAGAGCTGGGACTCTTTAGCCTGGAGAAGAGAAGGCTGAGGGGAGACCTTATTCTTGCTGATAAGTATCTAAAGGGTGGGTTGGAGGAGGATGGAGGCAGACTCTGTTCAGTGGTTCCCAGTGACAGGACAAGGGGCAACGGGCACAAGCTGGAACATGGGAAGTTCCATTCAAACGTAAGAAAAAACTTCTTTATGGTTCAGGTGACCGAGCACTGGAACAGGCTGCTCAGGGAGGTTGTGGAGTCCCCTTCTCTGGAGATGTTCAAGACCCACCTGGCTGCAGTCCTGAGCAATGTGCTCTAGGCATTCCTGCATCAGCAGGGGAGTGGGACTAGATGATCTCTAGAGGTCCCTTCCAGCCCTGAAAATTCTGTGATTCCGTGATTTCGTGATGGCTGGAGTGGGAGGTGTGTGTTGGCACGGAAAGCCAAGAAGAAAAGAATGGACCAAAGAGCTGGACGGTGCAGTGGTTTGAGTTAGACACAGATGCTGCTTGCAGCATTCTTACCTGTGCAAGAGCACTCCAGCCCAAATTCACCCCCAATTTGTGGCTGGCTGGATTGAAAAGCACTGAGACCCGCTGCTGTTGGGCATTTCCAAAACGTGGGTCCTCCCAAGCCCACCAGCCTTGCGCTTCCAGCCACTTGCCACTGAAAGCCTGTAGCAGAACTCGTACTGCACTCTGCAAGGCTGGGATTCCTAATCTCCCTGGGCTTCTTTTCTCCATGTATAATGAGGATTATGGTTTAATTCCTGCCTCACAAGGGGGTGCTGTGGGGATTGAGAGGGTTAAGGCACTCAGATAGCATAGCAGCGAGGCTATTACAAACCCTTCAGCAGAGGGGGACAGAAAAAACCCACCGCTGTTTGCAGACTGCTTACAAGTTGCATCAACTTCCATTAACTGGGAGGCAATTTTCTCACCAGTTCGGATTTAATTTCTTCTCCAACTGCTGGCCCTATCCAGAGAACAGCAGGACAGGAGTGACTATCAGCACCGAATTGCCTTTTAAAAGGACGGTGCTTTCAGATCTGAGAGAGTGTCTGCTGCCTGTACAGTGTATGTGTGTGCATATGTATGTGTGTTCATGTAAGCATGTAGGAGGCTGTATCAGCAGAGCTCAGAAGTGAAGCCAAGCAGAGAATCAGCTCAGGAAGCCCTTTGCACCTCTGATCCCTCATTGTTGACTGCGCTGCAGACACATTACGTGGGTTTACAGATGAAAAAGCAAAAAATAAAACTGATGCCGGCTTTAAAATTCTGTTCAGCACAGCCTTCTGCACCGATTCAAAGTGTTTATAAACACAGAAGTTAATGTAATCAGCACTGCAGCAAATACACACCAGGTACACGGCGGAGACAGGAGTGTCAAATGTGCTTCCAGCGCAGAATGACAGGCCTCTGCTGTGGGCTCTTCATCAAACAAAAGCAGCTGAAAAAAACCACTGAGGAATGTTTTAAAGAGCAATTCCTCCCCCTCTCTTTCTTCCCTCCTTCCAGTCCCCTCCGGTAATCATAATTGTAAAAAATAATATAAGATGTCCATTCCCACTGAGCCTTTGAATTTGCAGGGCCTTGCCAGACTGTGTGTGTGCAGGGAGCCACTGGAAAGCGGCCACTGCTCGGGAAGGGGAGCGGAGGCAGAGCCCCAGACATCCGTGGAGGAACTGGAGTTCACCAGTGCAGGGGAGTTCCTGGGTGACATTTCTTCCTCCGTGGCAGGCAGCAGCCCCCAGGATGGAAATGCAGTGCTCCCCTGAGGACTATCCATCAGCCCAGCCCCAGGAGCTGCATTTACAAGGATTTGGCCAAGCCATTTTGCCCCAACTCCAACCCAGCAACCGTTCAGCCCTGGGGAAGGATGTGTATCAGCTTGCTAGGGAAGACCCTGTCCAAAGGAGTTGTGACATTGCAGAACCCGTACCAAACCCACCCCATGTCCTCCTGCACATTGCCAAAAGACCGTGCTCAACCACGTTAGCCAGTAGGAAGGATTTGGGGAAGCGCGCGTGAAACGTCCTGTTACAGCAGGTTGCCGCAGAGACGTTACCTCACATGTCAGCATCAGCAGAAAACTCTTCTGCCGGCTGAACAGCCAAAATGCTGGGCGGACAAAACAGTGCTCGACTACAAGCAAGCCTTTATTTTTTTTTCAGCCAAATGTTGTTTCATGCTTTAATTGCAATTTTCAAGAGCTATATTAGCATGACAACTTATGTAAGTGTCGGCCAAGTTACTACACCATTTCTAGTATCTGCGCCTAAAACGAATTTCACAGGGGGGTAGAGGAAGGGGCTTGTATAACTTTCGGATCTCTGTTCTGATGGCTAGTTGCCATCTAAAATGAGACTTCTACCATCCCTAAAAATCAGGAAGGGGTAAATATCACTTTTGTACAGCATTAGGAATGATTTTCCTTGGGGAAGGGGGGATTGCTCACAGCCCAGTCCTTTGGACTATCGAAGCACCGGGTGGGTTGTTTTTTCCTCTCTCTGTTTCTGGTGGAATATGTTTATGCATTTATGAAAGGGATTTCTGAGCTTCAGAGTGGTTCATGTGTTCCTGTACCAGGAGTGGAAAGGATGGGCAACCTTTGAAACCCCTGCCCTGTTATTGCAGGCATCATGGTATATAAAGTAGCTAGGGCTCCCGCTCCCACGTCTCTGGCTGGGATGGGCTTTAGAAACCTCCTGCTGCAAGGGTTAGAAACGAGGAAACAATCAGCTAAATCTGCTGATATAGCGAAGCAGAAGGCAGCCCTATCAGCCCCTCAGAGGACATGCACACAGAGACCGCCTCAAATCAAAAAAATAAGTATGATGCAATTAAATATGTTACATATTATGATCTTCCTCCCCTAGAAATAACAAAAACTGCCAAACCAAAGTATTCTACTCCTGTTTTTCCTGCTCATGCAGAAGTCCCCTTGGGCTTCACGGAAATTTTGGACTCTCAAAAAGCTGCAGAGCAGGGGCCCCATGGCACCGCATAATAAATCTTAGAAGTTAACAGCCAGAACTGTGCCAAATGTGATGGGTTTTGCTTTGTGCAGGATCATGAAAATAATACATTCTGGCTCAATAAGTTAGGCCTGATGCACCAGGGCTAATGGTCTACTGCTGCTGCTGCTGCTAATGGATTTACATTTTTGTCTCAAATGTTTGAGGTCTGTGATTTGGGAGGCCAAGGCCCAAGCTTCTATCAAATCTCCCCATATTCTTGAAGGAAAATCTTAATCGTACCCCAGATGTAGCCCTGAAATGTCACCTTGCTTAGATCAAGCTCTGCCCAATCCCAACTTTTTCTTTGTGTGATTGATTTCAGATTTGAGTTTGCAACAAACTGGGCGGGGGGGGGGGGGGGGGGTTTGTTTTGNNNNGGGGGGGGGCGGGGGAATTTCATGTATCCCGTGTCTGTTCTGTGTCACCCGCAAGCCCCCAGGAACAGCGTTCCCCTTCCTAGCCCTCACAGTGAACGACTCGGGCAATTTCAGTGTTTGCCAAATCATCACTGCTCCCCACGGCCACGCAGTGCACCAAAGGGCTGCCAGGGGTGAGAACAGACCCACCTGGTGTCCGGCATAATCACGGCTCTGGCTGTTCTCTTTCCTTCCACAGAGGAAAACCTCTAGCTGCTGGGCCTGTGAAGGAAACCCTGAACGTGTGAAACGAGGGTAACTGACCCAGGATGCCCTTGCCTGGGTTTGCAGAAAGCTTAAAACACTAGTGCCGAGGTCTGGCCTGCCCCACGCATCTCAGCAGAGGCTGGCTCCGGTGCCAGTGGCAATACATTAAAAGGGAGATGGGAGAGCATCACACTGGGAAAAATGTAAGTTGGAACATTGTGTAATGTGGGAGACTGTTGCAACGTAGAGAGACCAGCCCAGGGGAGGAATGTCTCATCGAAGTTACCTGTTTAATGGAGACGGGAAAAGAAATAATGAGGTTTTATGGATTAAAGGTGAAACTAGCGAGATAAACACTCCAAGGACAGGCAAACCAACCACTGAAACCACTGTTGGAAGGATGCTGGGAGCTCTCAGTAGCTTGCCTGTCCACAAGGATGGGGGTTGCGCTCCCAAGCTCCGGCCTGCAGCTTCACAGAAGAGGCAGGAGGCAGAAATCACCGGGGCAAGTTCCGCAGCCTCCGCTCCACAAGCAGGATGCCCAGAGGAATCCCAGTGGTCTTAAAGTCTATGAATCTATTAACTAAACCTCATTACTACGTAATAACTTTTGTTATTTTGGAACAAACCTTGTATCTGGCTAATCCGCTTTGTTACAGAGCTGCCCATCCTTCCCTCGCACAGGAATTAACTTCTAAAGGAATTAAAAGGAGGAGGAGACTGCTGAAGGGGTCCTTAGAGGTATCTTTTTATAGCTGCTGGCTGCCCCCCCCCCTTCCCTTCTCCACTGTGTGGTATCCTTCCCCACTGATTCTGTCCTTTTCTGCTTGCCAGGCATTGATTTGTTCCTGTGTTGTTCTAATGGAGCTTGAAATCAACATGACTTTGTTGTTGGTTGTTGTCATTGTTGTTCACATCTTTGTTTGGGGTTCAGCATCCTTGGTGAGGCCGGGGCAGCTCAGGAGCTGGCATTAGCAGGCTAAATACCTCCTTAGCAAAAGATCCACAAAGGCTGTGTCTGTGTCTACATAATAAGGGCTGTTACAAAGCACAGCAAACCAGTGCCTCCCTCCTCCAGTGCATCAGCCCTTGCGCTGATTCTGAATCCCCTCGCTTATCAGCACACACAGAACGTGTCCAGAACGAGCTCCTTCTTTCAGCAGGCCCCATGGAAACGCTGTATATTACCTAGGCTCAACATGCAAAAGCATTTCTGAGTGTAAAGCTAGATTCCATACGATAGCTATGTCTGTTGCACACGCGGTTTATGTAAGGTGTTTTCATATGTCGTATCAATGGCCAGAGAGGTGGGCTGCTGTCCCTGCCTGCAGCCATGGCCCAGGCGATCCACCATCCGCAAGGCGACTCGGAAAACAAGCCTCAGGTCTGCAAAACCCGGGTGCCGAGGCACAGCCGAAGAGCCCCTTGGGGAAACCTACAGAGAGACGCCCCGGGCTGCCAGACGANAGCCGGCCCCTCGCCGCCGCCTGAGCGCCGCCGGGCTGCCGGCGCCCCGGGAAGCGGAGGGCAGGCAGCGGGCGGGGGCTGCCGAGCCCCGCCGCCGGAGCCACGGGACCGCCGCGCTGCGAACGGCGGCCGCAGCCGCCCGCGGAGGGCTCTCCCTCG
>VYXH01009546.1:314475-374343 GCA_013397275.1 Burhinus bistriatus
GCCGGACGCTCGCCGAACAAAGGCCAGCTGCCAACAGCAGCCGGCTGGGGGGGGAGAAGAGGCGAGGGGCGAGGCCGGGGCACCCTGACCGCCCCGCGGCGGGCAGACCCCCGGGCGCCAAGGCTCAGCCCCGGGGAGCGGCGATCTTCCCCCCCCNCTCGCTCCCGCAGCCGGCCGGACCGCTCCGCGCCCGCGGAGAGGGGCCCCGCGCCCCGCCGAGCCCCAGGGCCCCTGCGGATGGGCGAAGCTCTCCTCCGGCCGCCCGTCCTCCCGCCGGCTTGCCTGCTGGGCGCACCGCCTCTTTGTCCTCCTGCGCCTAGATTTTTTTTTAAAANGGTCTGGAGCAGGTGTGGAAGCATCTGCCCGAGGGTGGGAGAGAGTGGGAGCCGATTTCATCGCTGGCTTGGAAAGGAACAACACGATCGTTTGTTTTGGAAGCAGCTGCAGGCAGTGGGCTCCGGAGTCCTGGGAGCTGAGGCGGTTTGTTTGCTTTTTGGATCGAGCAACGTCTAGCGAGGCACAGCAGCCAGGCTTCCCGGGAAAGGGAGCCACAAGGCTGGGTAATGAGCACAGATGTTTCGGAAGGAGAGGTGGAGGGTTTCAGTTGTCCAGCATCCCCGAAATCCCCCTTCCCCTCAAACACGCACACTTCCCGCAGGCTCTTTTGCGGAGGGGCTGGACTGCTCCCAGGTTTGAGACCTTCCTTTCGCTGCTTTTGCACTTGGGTGTCTGATGGCATCTGATCCATCCCTTTGGTTCTGATCCATGCCTGGAAAGGAGGAGATGGGCAAAGATTTGGATAGACTTCTCCCCAGCTCATTCGACCTATCCTGGCGGTGACAGAACAGCCCGTGCGTCCCCACCCCAGGGCTTGGTCCTGCCCTGGGCTCTAGCACAGCTCTTAGAAGCAGGAGAGTGACCCACTTTGTGAAGTGCCCTGGGGGAGACTCTTTTATTCTGCTCCAACGCAGAATGGGTTAATGCCATCCTGGAGGGCTTTCCAGAATCGGCTGTTGGAGACGTGGAAAGGGGACCAGCAGTCTGGGTTTACAGTGCTTGTGAATGCACTGGGAAATGCAAATAGAATGGATTTTTGCCTTTTGGAGCGAGGCTGCCGGTGGCTGGATCTGGAGTGTGTGGCAGTGGGCGCGTGTGCCATCCCTGGGCCGGTGTCCAGCCTTCTGCAGGGGTAAGAGGCAGCCTGTGCCTGCAGAAGGAGGGGGGTCTGCAGCTGGAGAGGAGAAGTTGCAGTGAAGGCAGGGTGCAATTGCCTCCGCTCCTCCTCTCATTGGGCTGGGGCAGTGTCCTAGAAGAGCAGCCAGGCTGGCTGGGCTGTGACTCTGAGATGTGGCCACACTTAGCAAGGTCTGGGCCAAAACACCGTTCGTCTGAGCAAATGCCAGAGCCCAGGGTTCCCCAATGCTCGCAAAGACGGAGATGATAACATCCAGGGCATGGGAGATCAACAGAGCACAGTGACTGGACAGTCCAGATAAATGGGTGAGGACAGAGGTGAAATGGAAGGGTGGTGGTCAAGAAACTAGGGAGACTGTGAGAGAGAAAAGGTTAACAGAGGGATGAGAAACCAGGTCTCCGTATACCTCTGTACTCCCAGGACAAAGGGATCTGCTGTGCATTGCAGAAAGAGGTGATGGAAGGGACAGCCTGGGGCTCCCTGCGCTCCTCTGTGCTTCCAGGCAGGTGCCTGGCTGGGCTCTGGCTCCTCACAAGGACTCTCGGAACTTTCCATGCCATTCTTCACCTGGTCTTCCCTCCTTCTCACCCCTCCACTGGCCAGCCCCATGCAGGAAACCCTCCCCACAGCCTCTGGGAAAGGCACTGGAGGTGGAGTAATGCTGCAGTGACTATGCTGGGTAAACCAAAAGGGGTTTATGCTCCCTCAGTCCCTCTAGGAATTGCTTTCACCAAGGAGACACACAGACAGTGACCCTGGGGCAGCCTGGCATCTCACCTT
Source organism: Burhinus bistriatus (assembly GCA_013397275.1). Taxonomy (NCBI): domain Eukaryota; kingdom Metazoa; phylum Chordata; class Aves; order Charadriiformes; family Burhinidae; genus Burhinus; species Burhinus bistriatus. Next base: position 316,451 of record VYXH01009546.1, read on the forward strand.
GTCCTGCCAATAGAGCCTTGTTTTTCCCCACTTAATCTATTTTTGGCTGTTCTTGAGGCTTTGCTGCCAGCAGTCAGGCAATCTTGTCTCCTGCCACTCTGCAGTAGTCCGATAGTTTGTCTTCCACTGTCCCGCTGACAGCTCTGCCAGGATAAGCCAGTGGTGCATCTAGTGGTGCCTTGCCAAGGAAAGGGTACGGCCAGCTCTGCAATGCTCCGGGAAGATAATCCTTCCCGACCCCTGTCCGTGATCACTGAGTACCCTGAAGCCTGCAGGGGCGAGACTCTCGGCTGGACCCGTTTAGTGGTGGATGCACCACGTTTGCAGGGATGACTGATCCCGTATTACGTATTTATTCATTCATTCGTTTCATTCATTTGTGCACTTATTTTTACTGTGGACTCATCCCAGAGCAGGGAAGGACCTGCACAAGACGGTGCTAGGTGCTGCACAAAGCCACAGCAGGCTGACAGTCCTTACTACACCACAGTTCTGAATGCTGTACTGAGGCAGGTAGTTCCTCAAGTTCGCAATGCATTTGCCAAAATCAGCGGAGGGGACATGTATAACAAGCCATATGTAAGCTTTGAATGCAGACAGGCTTGCCTATGAAGCAGAAGGGGAGAGGGGAACTTAGGATCCTCTATTATAAGTGAATTAGTAACTGTGGACTTCGTTGGTAAATGTGGCTTGGTACCTAGCACCCAAGAACGACGGGAGGAAGGCAGGAGACACTACCTGCTTTCTGGAAAACCTTGCGTGCTCATCTGATCAATGCCATTTCATTTTTGTTCCTATCCACGTATACTACCTCCCCCTTCTGACAATGTTAGCTTTTTTTCTGATAAGGAAATAAAAGTTCCCTGCTGTAAAAGCTGTAAGGAGTCCCTTATAAAAATCTGCTATACAAATTGTCTTTAATGTGATCGGCTCAATCGTCCAGAACGGATTCAGTTCAGGGTTCCTGCAGCCTTCTGTGCAAATCTGCCTGCCTGTCCGTTTGGAACCATTAACCAGGTATCAACTCAGCATTAGGGCTTCAAGATATTACTATGAACAGGGCTTACTGAAAAGCCATGGGGTGCTGGCGAGAAGACATCCTAGGCGGCTGATCTTCAGAGGTTAGGAACACTTGCGGTTAAATTTATGCTTTACAAGTCTTAACAATCTGTCTGTTTATCCCCGCCATGAAACTCAGTACAGCTTGAGATGCAACCACGCAGAGCAGAGGCACTCGTCTTGTGCTTGGTCCTGCATCAGCAGATCTGGGCCTCTATTTCCAAACTCTCTCCTCTGTCTGGGGACAGATTCCTGTCTGCTGTCACTGGGCTACCTCTTGGGCTCCGAGAGGGGCCTGTGAGTCTTTCTTTGCAAAGTGCTTTGAGATCCGCAGCAGGGGAGAGCTGGAGAGGTGTTTGAAGCTTTGACACGGGGTTTCTCCATCACGGCGCTTGAAAGCGGCATTGACTGAGCTGTAGTGACCTGGAGGCCTTAGGTCAAACTTGGCTGCAGCTGGAGGGAGGGTTCCTTTCTGGGGAGGTACGACAGCTCTCTGGAGCGCTGGGAAAAGTCAGTGTGTCACTGCAGGATCTGGTCCATCTTGTACTCCACAGAGCTGCTTTAATATCCCAAAGCAGCTTCCAAAAGGCAAAAAGTTGCCAGAGTTGTTTTCAGCCTTTGGTTTGAGTTCTTAGTTGTTATTTTTTCTTTCCCTCACCTACCTCCTCCCAAAACTCAGAAACAACAACATCAGGCTATTTTGGGAAGCAAAAGTGTGTCTTTTGCTGATATTTTCTCATTAAACCTCGCTTGTTGCGGTGGAACCGACCCATCGAGTTTTAACCTGGTGTGAATTGATGAGCTCATGCATGTGTCAGTGTGGGTGAGGCGACCGGCTGTATTGAGAGCCAGCTCAGCCCGCGAGCAGGAGGGTGTCTGCCCCATGGCCAGAGCCAGAGGACGACCGTGGTTAATGCTATTTGCTCTCTGAACCGGCAGCGTTAATCAAGCGAGAGCTCCCAGCCCAGCGCACATGGATCCATTTGCAAAGAGACGTACAGAAGCAGGGGCATTACCACATCCAGCAACACATCTAGCGCGAAGCCGATGCTCACAATTAACTGGTGGCTGACGAGATGCCGATGCTGGCGGAGCCTGGCACATCTCTCCTCGCATCGCTCCTCCTCTGGGCTGCAACCATACCAGCCACAAAGCCAAGTTCACAGGGAGGCACCAGAAGGATCCTTTGGGCACCGCTCACACCTCAGCTGAATCACAAAGGGAACCAGAAGAGCCGGTTGTCCTGACCTGCTTCCCAGGCCTGCGTTTCCACTGGCACCCCTTGCCCTCTGCTAGTGCCTCTAAGGCTGGGGACAGCCGGGACAACCTGTCATAAGGCGGGGGAGAGCAGCGAGTGGCCACCACTAGCCAGGGGAAGGCTCTTTTCCACCTCCAGCGCCCCGGGGAGTTACAGGGCACCACCGGCAGACAGGCATGTGGGGGAGACAGTGGGGCAGCACCAGGGGAGAAAAGATTTTTTGGAAGAGCAGAAGTCAGGCTGCTGTGAATGCTGCAGGGATGAGTTGGTAAGTCCTCAAATGGATGGCCACAATCCTCAGGGCCTCTGAGAAAAGCTTTGCGTCGTGCAGCATCATTGCTCGAGGTTGTGACGGCTCTTGCTCAGTCCTTTTTGCAGGCCAGCAAGGCATATTGGTGCAAAAAGCAGAAACAAATGAGAGAGGGACAAAGGTACTCCAATCTGAGCAACCCCTAGAGATCTCCTTGCTTTTTCAAATACGTCAGATTAAATCAGGGCAGCTCGGATGCAGGGTGAGTTGGTGCCGCCAGCCACTGGAGCTGGGACCCAGTTTGCATTTGAGACACCTATTGTGTTAATTACCAGAGCACAGCCATCCCAGCACGGAGAATTCAGAGCTCTGCAGTGAGGGCTCCCTAACCCAGATTATTGTTTCAGGTGAAAATTTGTTTAACTAAAGAATGAAACCTCTCCTGATACATCCTCTTGCTTTCCTCCTGACTGCTGCAGAGCCGCAGATATTCTCCTGGCCTTACGGTCTTTTTCACTTCTCCTGGTGAAGGTTTAGTCCAGGCTCGATTGATGCACATACCCTCCCAGCTGGGTTTCCAAGGGGAATCCCTCGACTCCATAGAAGAAGAGAAACTCCTGCCCAAGCTGCTCAAATGCAGAAGTATCATCCATGGGAGGAAGGACGGTTTCCTCTCAGTCTGCAAGGGAGAGCCTGTGGCAGCCAGACAAGTACCTCCCTGACCTGCCACTGTGCAACCATGCTAGGTTTAAAGTCCTGCATTTACGATCTTGTCTCTGTCACACGCAGAAGTGGGAAGTGAAATTTGCAGGTGCAAGGGATACCCTTCCCGGCAATGCGTTATTTTATATGCCCCGTGCTGTCATTTCTGTGTGTCCCTGCCTCCCTGGGCACCCGAGGACGTGTGGGGAGTTTAACGCCTTGCTGTCCATTCGCTGTTTCTCCCTGTCTCTGGGGCTGATGCAGCCATTCACACAGTCTGGCATCATAAAAGCTGCGGCAGCTCTCGGCTCTGCAGCAATCCCAAGGCAGAGGAACAGCAGCTACTGGGCATGAGAGGGGTAGAGCGAGCTTCAGTCCCTCGCTGTTTGACCGGCTCAGGAGGACAGGGGGTCCCAGGCTAGGGAGGCTGCTTGTGCCCTGCATGGCACAGGTCTGCCAGCGGCCAGGGCCAGGGGGAATCTGGCCAGCGGTCTCTTGTCCCTTCAGCATCTCTGTGGGGTGCTGGGGATGGATAGGAGGAACTGACCCAACTTGATGAACCATCTCTTCTGCATTCCCCCACAATAAAGCTGTCCCTGCAGGAGGTTTCTAATCCTCCTTTGACATTATTTGGAGTGATGCAGGAGGAAAGCCTTTTTAAGCACTATCCACCCAACTCTGCCTCTCTCCCTCGCTCTGCTCCAGGCCTGCCCTCCCTGGCACTGAGCCAGTCCAGTTGTAGATTGGTGTACAGCACTGCTTTCCATCTTCATTCAACCTACAGATGGGCAGGAGGGAAGAGCTTAAGGAGAGGCAGGATCCGTGTGACTCTCCTCCCTGGAAAAGAAAACGCAAGGATGGGATTTTCTGTTCCCCATCCCAGCCTACTTGCCTTTCTAACTGCAGGAAATAGCAAAGTGCCTCCGTCTGCTCCTGACCGTGTAGGAATGCTACAGAAGGACCTGCAAATCACATCACTGCCTTGAAGCAGTGGCAGGTACCAGATGGACCACCTGGCTAGGAGACAGCAGGTGCTCCCAAGCCTGGTTAGTCAAGAGGACTCTACCATCATCTCTCTTCTCAGCAGTTCTCTCTCTACCTGGGAAAACCCCGTAATCAGGCTGATCTTGAGTTTATTCTTCCTTGCCCATGGAAGATCCGTTGCTCCCCCCCATGCTAGAGTGAGGCATCCGGAGGCATGGCCAGCAGTGACAGAGGGTCCATGCAGCTCACAGCCAGTGGCTAACATCCAGCGTTTCTGCTCTGGTGACAGGCGAGAGCGGTTCCCAGCACAAAGGCCCATCTGTGCGGGAGACAAGGGGGCTGGAGCGGAGTGCTGTGTGGCCACCTGAGAGCAAAACCAGTCTTGCTCTCTGTGTGAGACTAAAACATGGTATCAGAACAGGCCACTGCAGAGGAGGGTCTGTAGCCACATCGTGCAGATCCAGGGGGGACACTGGATTTCAGCTGGCCTTACGGGTATCTACTTTTTGCACTGAGGATCCCACACTTGGCAAAATCAGGTTTCATTTCTTATTGCCTGGCAAGATACCATCTGGACCGAGGGCGATACTGCTTGAGAAGCTTTTCACTGACCATTTTCACTGTCCCTAGGAAAGGCAGCCCAAGGGGGTGGTCTGGGGGCAGAGTTCTGGCTGTGGACTCAGGGTCTAATGCTAATGGGTAGAAGAGGCTGGTGGGACTCAAGAGCTCAAGCAGAGGCCTATAATTAGAGGTTGTTGTGCTGAGCGTCCTAGCAAAGCCAGGGGTTACAAACTGTCCACGACGGGCAGAAGTCACAGACCCAGGGGAAGGTTTAATATGATGAACAGGGTTTACTTGGAGGCACATACAGAGAGCTGGATAGTTCAGGAGAAAGGTCAGGGTTCCCATCACTCTCTTCTCCAGGTTTCTGTGTAGAGCAGCATGATACATGATGGCTGTGCTGGCCTGCGCGAGGTACTCTGGCACTCAGGGCAGGGAGAGCAGCAAGGGAGGAATGAACCCTGCCACGTCCTTGAACAGCCCAAACAAATGAGCTAGGCAAGCTCAGAGTTCGGGGCCGGGTGAGTTATCAGCACGCTGTGGAGTCATAACTCACCCCTCACCCAAAGCCATGGCTGTGGCAGAGGTTCCCCCTGCCTGGAAACACCTACTTGCCTTCCCGATGGGCTGGGACTAGAAAAAAAGAGAGCCTGTCCCTGTGTCTCGGTGTGCTACAGCCCCAGCTTTCCTCACTGCCGGAGCTAGAGCCGCTGCTCCAGAGGCTGATGAGTGCTAAGTGGATGCTGGGGTGGGCAGGAGAAGGGCATGCATTGCTGCCAGCCCATTAAACATCCATACAAAGCCTGCAGTCAGGAGTACACTGGTTTCACTGGAGAATTAAGCTGCACCAGGCTAGGGCTGCTTTTTTCATAGGAAGAGGCATCTAATGGGCTTTACTCTTTGACTTTTCCTGGGCTCGGTAATCAGCACTGGGACCCTTTGTAGCCTGGAGTCACATTCCCACCAGAGCAGTTGTGCCGATGGGCTTCCTAGCCTGGGGGTGCCAAAACTAGAGGAAATGTTAAGGACAGATAATCAAAGTCTGTTTAGGGGCTGTAAGTACACACAGGAAAAAGATCACCCCTGTTCCAAAGAGGTTGCAGCACACGGTATGCCCTTGCTGCTTTTGCCTATGTCACCTTGCTCACTTAGCGAAGTCTGTGGCATTTGAGAAGCAATGTTGTTTTAAGGGCTGGAACAGAAGGCAGCAGCTAGCGATGTGGTGGTGTACAGCGGAGACAACTGCACGAGCTGTTCGTTACCGGGCCTGCTCACACTCGTCCCCTTGTCAGCTGCACCGACACGGTGGCTAGGGACCGAGCTGCAGGAAGGGGTATCTTCTGGGTGCGGGGGAGAACCGAGGCTGTGCCCATTTATGGTCATTAAGGATCAGGGATGTGTTGCATAGCAGCATCCTTGCCATGCTGTAATTTATATCAGCTGCCACAGTTTCCATTGGATACAGGACCCCTCTTGGCTCTATAGGCAGTGCTGCTGGGTGCTGTTAGTCTGTGCGTTGCACCGCACAGCTGGACACACTAGAGCTCTGTATATTTTACTTGGGAAGGATGAGTTCATTTTTGTGTACCAAGGGGCTGCGACCTAGGTGGCAGGTGCTGAAGAAAGGGCAGTCTCAGACCAGCCCAGGATCCAAATCTACAGGACACCTATTGTCACGACTTCAAAGCCAAGTGCTGTGCCTGTTGTGTCATATTGGTGAAGCACATCATGTCTTACGAAAGGCTCTGGAAAAGGCTTCTTGCTTTTCTCTTGAAGGCCATGGTTATGAAAGACACTCATGCGCATCAACACGTGAATCAACACACATGTACTGGAGTGCCACTTCTGTCCTGGTGTTTGTCCCTGTGCAGGCATGCCCACCTGCTGCCAGCGCTCCCCTCTCCCCGGGCTTGCGTTGGTTTTCTGCAGTCTGCTGCGGGGAAGCAGGGAGGGGAGGGGACCTGCTGCTATCGCTTGTGCCATCTGCGGCAGCCCCTCTTGCTGCCCAGCCCGGGTGGTGCGCTCCAGCTGCAGGCGGGGATGCGAGACCCAGACCTTCAGGGCAGCGTCTGAACATCTGCTCTGCGCTTGAAACGGAGGAGAGGGCTTGTGGGGGAGCAGGGAGAGGCCGGGAGCTCCATGTGTGCAAGTCTTACGAAGAGACTTTTACTAGTGTTGGGGCCGAGCTTGCCAAACGTATCTCATGTGCTTGGGTTCAGCAAGAACCCAGAGAAAGTGGGGGAGGGCTTATTGGGATCTCCTTGCAGAAGGAGTGATTACAGTGTGCTGTGATATTTAGAGGCGGCTTGTTTGGGGATTTGCTTGATGCTCTGATGCCTAATGGGTGTGCTCATCTATCCCTTTGATACAAGCTGAATAGGATCCTTTTGGGAGGATGAGAGCAGTTCTGGTAAGGGGTGGGAGGGATGGGAGGGAGAGACGCTTGCACAGAGCACAGCTTGTAAAAGGGGGAATGTTCTCGGTGCCTGAGGACCCGTGGGGGAATTAGGAGGAGGAATGAGTTTGGCAGGGGGAAAAGCTGCAGTGGAAGGCAGTGCTCTGGCAGTTTATCTTTGGGTCCTCTAGGACCCCCCTGAGAGCAAGGCTGAGAACTCTCACGTCATTACACATACTGTTGCCATGCGGCATCGTTCAACCTGTAATCAGTTGACCTGTGATCAGTCAGCCCTTGACAAGATTTCCTAGGTGACTGCCAAAAAAGGAGCCCACCCGACTCCCCACCCTGCACAGGGAAGGAAACACTAACCAACTGGAGGAACAATAAAGCACCAGAAAGGAAAACTAGCTTGGCGATCCTGCAGAAGCTGATGCCTGGATTTCCCTACCCCAAAGCTCAGGTGGCCTTGCCACGCAGAATGGCTGGCACACACTGCTCCAGCGGGCAAAGCACCACGTGGGGCTCTGCCCTGGCTCTAACGCCAGGGCCACGTCCTTCAGTTGACATCCACGAGCAGGTCCCTGTGCCCTGGTGTCCCATCCCCGCCGTGTCTGGTTACATGCTTGGGCTCCTGGACCAGCAAACCAGACTGCTGTTCCCGTGAGGGTGCTGCTGCATCAAGCCATGTCGTCTCATCTCCTATGGGACATTATCCCAGACAGCAAGTAAGCAGGGACAGTGCAGAAGTCAGCCCTCAGGATTCAGAGGAGCTGATTTGCATTTGCTACTGATTCAGTTGGGAACTGAACTAGCAATTTGCCAGTGAAAGAACCTTTATCCCCTGACTCCCCCCAGCCCCCAGTCCTTCTGGGATTTTGAATTCTCAGCTTACAACAGAAGGATGGCGGTAGGAATGAATTCGCTAGGGCTAATATTTCCAGCTATCACACTATAGAAAGAAAATTCTTTCTTTCTTTCTTGGCATGACAGGAACAGACTTTCAAAAATGTACCCTGATTTTTAAATACCCTTTTCGCCTGTGGTGTAAATACTAAAATGTGTTTTTTCTCTCCCCTCTCTCCCGGAGTTTAAAAATATCGCTAGCCTGGGGAGGTGCATCTTTCAGTGAGATTTATAACGGCTGCTCTCAAGTGATGTGGAAAATGAGCCTCCCTCTGCCCCATCCAGCCTGGCACCTTCCAAGAATTTATTTCCTTTATTTGCCTGAGCCTAAGAATACTTAGAGGCTGTATCTCCGCCCAAGCACTCTAATTATTTAAGTTTTGTTTATGGCCAGTCTCTGGGGAGCTGAGTAGGTCCAGGCTGCCGATCCTTCCCTCGTCTGGGTAATTCAGCCCTGCATTACTGCCGTTTGATAATGATCAACAAATCACGGATGCTGTATCTATTGCCCACTATGTATCACCCTGGCTCCGTAAATTGGCCAAGCTGGTGTGAGCGAGACGTGCATGGCCTCTTGCTGGCAGGGCTGCTGCACATAGGCGGGGAGCAGTGAGCAAGATGTGGGCAGGGGTTTGTGAGTCAGCGTAGTGGGGAGCTTGCCGGGGCAGGGACTTTTGCACAGCAGCTAGCGTGGCAGGGATCCTGACCTAGCTGAAGCCTTTAGGTGCTATCTCAGCTTCGCCTGTACTAAGGCTAAGCAAGAAGCAGGCAGCTTCCTATGCGAGCACAAAGCTTTGGCTCATTCCTGTCCAGCCACGCGAGTCCTGGTCAGTGCCCCATGCCATGCTCATGCCAAGCTTGTCCTGTGATCCCCCACTCAGTTTTGTCTCTGGCGGCTGGTGGGAACCCCTTGCCGTGGGGGTGGCTGAGCACTGCTGGGGAGGCAGGAGCCAGGGATGGCAGGAGGCAGCAAGGAGGAGGCACCCTCCCCGTGCCCCCGCGCTTGGTCAGGTCGGGGTTTGGGCTCTGCTGCCGGCCCCTGTCCAGCTCCATAATGAAGTTGTGGCTGCCTCTGGTCTTAGCCGGACTCTGCACCTCTTTCCCACAGCACCTGCTCCACCAGCACCCCTCATTCCCCACCTCTGTCTCCCCACTGGGCCCAGCCAGGTCCCTGCCCAGCTGGGGGCTGAGGCTGGCTCTCCCGTGTACCTGCCTGGCCAAAGGCAGGCCAGAGAGTTTTGGTAGCAGGGGGCTCCTTTCCCACGCCTGTGCCAAAGCTTCTCAGCCCCAGTCTGATCCACAGGAATCTGTAGTCTCTGGAGGCTGCGGGGTTGCCAGCGCCTCTGCTCCCGTCACGCTCCATGATAAAGAGAGAGCAAGAGAGATTTTGATTACGTTATGACAAGCAACGGAGAGATGGAGTGAAAGCTGCAGTCTGCCTATTGTAATTCCAATTAGCAGGGGTAATGTGGCCAAAGCCTGACAGCTGTATTGATCCAAACTTTGTATGGGGAGAACCTATAATGCCGTTCTCAAAGGTCCCTGGGGCATGGGGCGGAGCACATGTACAGCTGTGGGGCAGGAGAGGAGAAGAAAGGCCTGTTTATAATGGAGCACATGAACAGGCAACTGCATCTCACCATCTGAAATGCCAGAGCCAGCAGGGTAGCTGCGTTCTCGCTAGGGCTGGATTTGCCTCAAAATCTGTGCTGCAAAATCCCCTTGAACCCCTTAGGACTTCTTTCTACCCGCATGATGAAGCAGGTCTTCTTGGTGTGCATGTGGAATGAGTTTGTCAAGACTCAGTTTCTTCCCTAGACAGAATGTACCCAAGTAAAATAAACCAGCAGTGATTTCCCTGCTGGGGAACAAAAGCCCAGGGCTGCACGGGAAGGGGGGAGGAAGGAGGAAGGGGGAGTTTCCCTCTTGCACTTCAAGGCAACTCCTCAAGGTCAGAGCTGAGGCACGCTGGCAGAGGCTGTGGGCAGGCTGTTTGTGCAGATGCTGTCTCAGCTGTACCCTTTCTGTGGCTAAGGGGAGGACTCCAATTTGCAGTTTTGCTGGTATTGATCTGAGACCTTTCACTGGCTCTAAACTCACTTTGGAAATAAAAGGCTAAAATAATTCTTTCTAGGTATATGTATATTTTTTGTATTCTTGACGTCCCAATTGCTGCCATGCCTACGGAGTACCTTACGGTACCTCACTGGAAATGGGAATATCTGCTGCCTCACACTGATTTCTACCAGGCGTGAATCAGCTTTTACTTAAAGGGAAACAATGGCCTGGAGGTGATGGCAAAGGCAGGCTGAGCTCAGAAGGGCTGGCATCATTTCTTGGCTTTGCCACAAGCTCCCTGGAATATCCTTGGCTAGCTCACTTCACCTCTGTGTGCCTTTCCTTCTCAAAAGCTGCCGGTAGCAGTCCCCCTGTTCTCTGCTTATATTGCCCTGTGTCTGCAGGGCGCCTTGCACAACTGATCTTACCGACGTTACTCTATGCAAGCAGAAGACCATTTGCAAAGCTCAAGGAAAGGCGACTCCCCTTTATTTTGCCATTTTTCATAGCAGCCAGGAGCCGACAGCTTCTTGCCCAGCGATTTTAGAAGACAAGAAATTGTTTTGCACAGATCGATGTACAAATATTCTGCCAGTGCAAACACTGGACCCAGTTTCTTACTGCTCTGAGTGTGCGATGTGTGGGCTGAAATCATGGAAAAGGCTGAACGTGGTCCTTTGGCTCCCCTGCCTGGTTTAATTCAAAGGCCTCTTGATTTCTCACTCCACCAATTTTGCATTTGGGTTGCTTCTGGTTTCCAGTCCCTATCTGGAGGGGTTGCAGGTAGGTGAGAGGTGTGGGCTGGACAGCCTTCCATAGCCCTGCTGCCCTGCCAGCCTGGGGCAGCTCCCACCCACACCCGGGCTCTGTGCTGGACAATGCACTGGGCAGGACAGGTGGCAGTGGTTCATACTGTGCCCTGTCCTTGGTGGGTTTGCTGTGAATGCTGAGGCAGGAAGGATGGCGGCATGCTGGGGACAGTAATGTCAGTCTTCAGGTATCTGCAATGTGTTTCGCTTTTGCCACTAATTTCCTAGGTGGCTGTGGGCAAGTTTCACAGCCCCTGAGCTGCCCCATTCTAGGGTGCAGATAACAAATACCCTGCCCATTGCATGAACAAGCACTTCAAAACCTCTGTGGTCCTTCCGTAAGAGGGGGCAGGTGGCAATGCAAACCCAGGCCCTGTGAGCCATCCAACTTGTTTCACGTGTGAGCCATCACGTGGTACTGATTATCGTTGCCTCAGACAGCAGATGGATTTAAACAAGTGTCTTTATGCTGTAAAAGCTTTCTAGTCTATCTCCTGGATAGATTATGATTTTAGCCATATGCAGGAGTTTATGGTATTCCAAGGCTGAGGGAAACTTCCCTAGGAAGGTGTGTACCACAACAAGCCATTTCTTTTTTGTGGCCAAAGGAGCTGCAAGATGCATTGAAGGAGGGAAAGGAGGTTCATATCCAAGCTCCCTGGAAGCTTGGAGCTGGAACACTGCAGCTCAGTGTAAAAGCAAGGAAGCAGCAGGCTCAGCAACTGCCTCCTGCCTGCCCAGGTGTCTCTCTGCATCCTCCTGCCCCAGTGTGCCCCAGCAAACCAGGCTGGGAGTGTTTCAGACTGGATGAGTTATTACAAAGTCCTGGTCAGGACAGAGAGAGAGATGGGGGGTGGAAAGTTCGATAATTGTTAATTATTACCCAAGGTTCCCATGAGACTTTCTGGGAAAAAGACATGCCTCTCTTTTGCAAAGGTGTTTCTTGGAACATTAGTCTCTGTCCTGGCCACGCTGAGTCCTTTCTCTCTGCCTTCTTTCTGCCTCCAGTGGGATTAATAAAGAGCTGCTGGAGAGCTTCTTATCTAGCAGCTGAATAATGTTTGTAATACAGGGAGGGGAGGCAACTTTGATCCAGGAAAGAGGGGAAAAAAAAAAAGATGGGCTATTGGAGCAGGGGGAGGGTGTGGGCCAGGCTGGGTTGTGCTGGTGCGTGGGAAGCGGGCATGGCTGCTTCTGCACCCAACCTGTTCTGCAGAGGAAAGATGTGGGTTTCCAGGGCTTGTCGGGCTGGGGAAGAAAGGGCTGAACCCAGACACCATCAGAAAAAAAAAACCTGGGAACCCGCCTCTGAAGGAGAAGAAGCACAGAAAAGGGGTGCTGCAGACAACCCCGTCCACACCAGGAGGCTTTGCAGCCTCCCACGAACCCCTGCCGTGGCACAGACCTCCCTGGCAGGGTGCTGCTGCCCGACAGCTCCTGCACCCCATCTCTCACTGGCAAAAGTGGCCGCATCCAAGCTGGCACCAGTGCTCTCGCTGGGCGAGAGCCCGCAGGCGAAGGGCCACACCTGAGAGGCAGGACGGGCTCTCGCTCTTCTCACGGGTGTGGGCTGGGAGCCGGTTGGGCCGGGCTGGGCCCCCGGGGCCAGTACCTCCGAGAACGTGCCAGGGCCAGGGGAAAGGGAGCAGCTTGGCACGGGAACGCTTGGCGCAGGGAGGAGCGATTGCTATTAGGCAGGAGGGGGTTTAACAGCGCTCCATGAAGCCTCCCAACATGCTCATCTCTCGCCCTGGGACCACCTGCTTTCCATCCCCAGCCTCTTCTGGCCCTTGAGCCCTGAAAAACACTGCTTCCCAGGTGGGATGAAAGCTCCCTGGGACTCCGTGGGCAAGAAAAGCAGCTGTCTGGCCCCCATGGCTCTGGGGACAGGGCTGCAAAACTCCGCCACGATCCACAGAGACTGAAATTGTCTGGAGCTAAGGAACTTGTGGTAATGGTAGTAACAGCTCCAAAACTGGCTCAGGAGAGCGAGCGTTGCTTTGGATTTTTCAGGAGAAAATGTGTCTGAGCAGTTGAGACAGCCTATGCTAGGAGCTGAGGTTCCTAAAGGAAAAGCCACGGTTTTTATTTTTTCTTTCTTGCAACAATGTTCCTTGGCGTCTTTAGCATATGTTTCCCCATAGAGAGTCCTTCCCCTTTGCAGAGCCAGACAGCTTTCTAGGCTTTGAAGTGTAGTTTCACACTTGCTGCTTTCCCCCCAAATGCAACCAGTTATGGGGCTGACCACACCAAGCTGTATCGGGTTTGCAGCTCAGTCTGCAAATCCGATGAGGAGAGACGCGGTCTGTGCCCCTGAGAAACACCCTCTTCTCTCTGGGTGCCTGGGGCGTGCCTGCCTGCTTCTCTCAAATAGTCCAGAGGAGTCGTGGGTATCTCCAGGAGGGCTTAGATGTTGTTTGTCTGCTCCAAAGCCCCACACCACGGCCCCACGTGGACAGGCTTGACAGCTAATCCACAGGGAGATTAGTGGCTGAGTTTTATCTTCACACACCCCGGTCCTCATCCCCGGTCTGCTCAGATGAATCCGTCTGGGAGACCCAGCAAGGCCATGCCGGCTGAGCCCTACGCCCGCTCATTTCACCGATGAAAAGGTCTGGCCCCCGCAGCAACCCGCTGTGCGATCCCTGTCTTAGGGGTGAGGTTTGCTAAAGGCAGGCAGGCAGATGCTCCAGATGTCTGAGAAAACGTGGCTCTTCGCGCAGCCGGAGAAGACCAGGTCATGGGATGGTGGGTCTCAGAGGGTTCATGCCTCTCGGGAAGGGAGCATACATGTCCCTCCCTCCGGCGAGGCCACCCTGAGGTGGCACCAAGCCCATGAATGTCTCGCCATGGCTGGAGGATGAGGACGAGGGGGGTGACCGCCCTGTCCCCCGGGTGCATGGCCCTGCCCCACGCTCCCCTCGCCTCACATCGGGATTTGGCTGGCCAGGGCCATCTGTTCCTCTCGGCCCGTCGCCATGGTGACGGGGTGGCTTGAGACGGGGTTTCACCAGCGGCGGCCGGGGATGCTGGGAAAAAAATGCAGGCAGGGAAAATTTTTTTTTTTTGTTTTCCTGGGCGGAAATGAAGGGGAGAGGGAGGGATCCTGCTGGCGGAGACTGCGTCCCTTCCTTCCTCCCCACGCACAGCCGTCCTGTCCCCAGGCTCCTCCTGCTCACCCCCCTTTCCCTTCCCGTCTCTCCCTTTCCCTCCAGTTTGGGTCTCCCGTGCATGTACGCAGCGGCAGCGAGATGGGCTGCGGCTGTGCAGGTGTGTGCTGGGAGGTGTCCTGCCTCCCCCAGCATGGCAGCAGGGTGCTGCGAGGAGGGGCTCCCCTGGTGCTGTTCCCATCTAGCACCCATCGCCGGCACACGTGCTGCTGGAGCAGGCTTACTGACCCGGGGGAGACGCTGTTGTAGTCCCCCACAAGCCGTGGCTGTGTCCCACCACTGCCCTGCTTTCTGTCTGGGCTGGCGGCTCTCACTCCGGCGGTAGCTCAGGCTGAAGTCACCCGTGCGGTGCTGAGCACAAGGATGTTCAGGATGTCTGCGGGTGGGTGGCTTGGTTTGTGCTCGTGCTCAGCCCAGACGGTGGGAGCAAGATTTTGGGTTCCTGCTTGCTGGGCTGTGGTCGGGCCTCTCCTCTCCCAATGCAAAGCTTGTGGTTGCATGGGAACATGTTGGCTGGTGGGCAAGTATGGACTGGCAAACGGGCTGAGATCTGCTGCTGGCAGTGTAGACGCGACCTGGCCTCCTGCTCCGTCTCTGCGCCAGCTGAGCCCAGGCGGTGCGAGGGAGCTGGGCAGGTCCCCTCGCCCTGCCCGGGTGTGCAATCAAGAGGAGGCTGTGACAAGTTTGGCTGTCGGTTTTAATGCAGGGAGTCACTTGTCGGACCAAGTTATTCCCAGACTTTCTCACTAAATAAGCCTGCAACAGAGAGTAAGCCTGGTGAAAATGGTGCCCTGCTATTTGTGTACGTATGCCTGTGCCTGCACATGTGCCGGTGTATTTCAGGTGGAAATAGCTTTAAAAAAGAAAACAAAAGAGGAAACAATAAATAACTGTCTGCTTGTAGACAGTAAGATCTGGGCTAATGTGTGACAGATGAAAATGAAATGAACGCAAAGTGACAGATTGACAGAAAGACAGACATGTTTTTGTGCTAGTTTAGCATCCTGATAGAAACAGAAGATAATTCAGGTTGCGAAGGGCCTCAGGAGGTCATTTACCTACCTACTGAAGCAGATGGGTGTGCTAAACACCCTCTGTGAAGAACTCCATACCCCTTCACCTTGCGGCAGACACCCTAGAAGGCTGTGCTCGGGGCAGGGCTCTGCAGGGCCATGGCAGACAGGACCTGCGAGGCCGAGCCCGGGGCGGTTCCCGCACGCCGGTGGCAAACTGATGGTAATGGGGCTGTGAGCAGCCTGGGCCCTGAGAGAGGCAGGGGGTCAGCAGGCAGTGAGTAAAACTGCTGGGGGAAGCCGAAACCCAGAGCTCCTTTTGGGTGCAACGCTTGCTGGAAAGGCAGTCTGGGGTTTTCGATGATGAGGCTTTTTGTTTGTTTCTGCTAAATCTAGGGAAACGGGATCGATGAAGCGAGTTATCGCTGTATACCATTGCGTTGGAGTCCCGCTGTGCTGGATGCAGTCCCAGCTGGGAGATTTTCTGATCTCTGGCTTTACCGCTGCACCGGACACGTCTCTGGACCTGTCTGCTCCCAGGGCAGTATGGCAATAGGAGGCATTTGGGGCCAGGACCACGCCTGCTGCCTTGAAGATAAGTCTTGGTTTCCCAGTGAGAGCTGTGGGAAATGGAGTATCAGACCTGAGGCTTCACTCACCTGTTCTGGGAGCTGAGAGGAGAAACCAGGGGCTGGTGTGGCCCTTGTGAGTGCGGAGCTGCCTTAAAGTCACCTTTCTCTTCCCCTTGTATCCCAGATCTGAGTGCAGCAGGACTGAATGTCACCTGTTCCCTTGTGACTAGCGATTTACAAGCGCTCATCCTGCTTCTCGTTTGCAGAGCAAATGCCCTTTTCCTCTTGGCTCTGCCCTCCCTGCAGTGGGGAATCAGCATATTTTGGTCTTGAAGCTTCTCCCAGATTTATGAGCTTGCTCTTCACCTTGAGAGTAAGGCTCCCGTGCCCTGAGAAAGCTTTGAAACCCAAAACACCAATTGCTGACTTAAGCAAACACCATTTATCCTCCAGCAAGTAAAATTTCTTTATTTTTCCTTTTTAGGATGTGGGTTGTTGGGATTTTGTTGTTGTCCTCTCTGTATTTCTCTTTTTCTCTGGAGACATGAGTCCCACAGGGTTCTGAGCAAAATCAATGTGGTTTGAAAAGAACTTATTAATAACACTTACGGGGGATATTGCCTCCTTGCCAGAGACCAACAAAAACCCCACAAAAAACTCCTCTCAGTTTCCGCTCCCCTTGAAAAGCAAGGTTCTTTAATTGGCTTTTAATCTCGGGAAGACGAGAGCTGTTTGCATTGAATTGGTAATAGGGGATAATATCTTACCCTGAGTGATGGGTTATTTGATCTCTGTGCGTCAGAAACCTGAGCATATGTCTGTGAAATCAGGTCGGGGGGGGGATACCAGGGCTGGCTCAGCGCCCAAATAGGAGCACAGCTGCTTTTTTATTTCCAATAATAATTAGAAATAAGATGGGGAACAATCACCTTTTGTCCTGTTGCTCCAGGGCATCAAATGATACTGGGAAGCCCTGGGAAAAGCCTTCAAAGACATGCATGGGGCATAGGAGGGGTGTTAACACTACCGAGCCACTTAATGGGACAAAGCTGAGCTGCAGGCTGCCCCATCTCAGCCTGGCTTTAGCCAGGCCTGGAGTCATGGAAGGCTGCAAATACCTGCCTGAGCAGAGGCACGGCAAGGAGGGCAGCTCCGCTCCCTGCAGCCCTTCTGCTCTTGCTTAACTCTAAGCACACGAGGAGCCCTAAGGAGAGGCAGCTGCACGACTGCTTTGCATCATGGCACAGCGCCAGGCAGCTGCCGGGGGGGGTTCAGCAGTGAGCAGACCTGCATACCCACTGCCCACCATCATACTGCTGGTGGGTGCATGCCGGGCAGTTTGGAAACAACCCTCATGCCCACGCTATGGCGCTTTTGCCTGGGAGGAGGAGGAGGAGGAAAGGCGAAGGCTGTACCATCCAGAGAAATGTGCAATAACTTTTTTTTAAAACAGCCAAATCTATGTCATGGTGTGATCCAGTGTTTAATAGGGCTGCAAGAAATGGGCAGTTTTGGCACGGGGGCATTGTTTTGACCTTGGTCCCCACCGGTGTCCTACACTCGTGACCTTGCTGTCACCGCACAGGGCCAAACATTGCAGCAACACAGCCTCATTGACCTCTGCGGCTGCAGGCTGATGGTGCTGGCCGAGCACCGCTCAGAGCAGCAGACCCGCCACGAGGTCTGTGCCTCTTGCACATGCTCACCATCTTCTGTGTCTCTAAATGTCATGGCCGGGCCTCTGCTGGTCCCAAACTGGGCTTTGAAAGGGGGATGAAAGGGGGATAAATCAGGCAGTTACCGGTTTACCCTCCCAAAGTGGTATTAGCTCTGCAGGCATCACCGAGGTTTTGTAGTGAGATCCAAAGTGCAGATCATTGACGTCATTGGCCTATGGATTGGACCTGTGGTCGGTTCACTCATGCGGTGCAGGGAGGAGCGGTAGGTGCTGGGAGGCATGTGGGCCTGGGAGAGCAATGCACCGGCAGCGCCGGGTCCCTGAGCGCTGAGCCCAGTGAAACGTGCTCTTAAATGCCTCCTGGCTTCAAGCTGACTCAAGGACACATGGGAAACTTGTTGATGTGGATGACACCGTTCATTCCTGGCTGGTTTTGTTTTGTTTTGTTTCTTGCTGCAGCTGCCTTTGGAGCAATAAATAGCTGTGGATCTTGCTTGTGGTCTGTGCAAAGTAGTTAATATTTAATCAGAGGTCTGAAGCTGGATTTGTTTGGTTGCCAAAACATAAAAATTGCTTTTTCTGGTTTTAGAGCTAGGCAGATAGGGCCAGACTTTCAACAAAGCTCAGGGTCAGCTTTTAATTAATCAGTTATTTTAAGATTGTAGCACACTGGTCGGTGACAGGTTTCCTAAACACCTCAGCCCCCAGCAAACCACCCTAATAAATGCCAAAGCATCTGAAATGACTGGCACCCAGCATGCCCCTGGTGTGAAATCCTATTTATGGAAAAAGTCCTGCTGATACATGCTAGCAAAGCGTTATCTGCATCCATTCCCCCTTCTCATCTTCCTTCTTGGGGTTTTCCTCCAGGTCTGTTCTCATGGTTGGATTCTGCTCCCCAGGATACAGGCAGGAGGTGAGAGGGATATCAGGCCAAGGTCAGAGAACAGATTAGGCACACGGGCTTCTGATGGGGCTATTGCCAACTGGAAGGTGGCAGCTGTAACATTTAGAGAGATGCATCCAAGAATGCTCCTTGTCCCAAGGCCTGAACCTGCTGGAGTACTAGAGGCGGGATAATGCTCATCAGCTGGTCTGCAGCATCCTGCCTCTCCTGGTCCTTGTGGAGTTTTTATTGCCCCTTTTGTCCTTTCATTTGGGAAAGGCACTGGCACACCAGCCTTTGAAATTTGCTGTTCCCCCTCTTCACATCAAAGTATGCGGTCTCTTTCCAGGGAGATATGAGTGAACCCTGCCCGTAACGGGAGCCAGCCAGACCCCCCAGCTCTGTGTTAGCTCAGTCCCTGCTTGATGGATCATGTTGCTCTGCAGAGAACAGCTCCCGGGTTGGATCCCAATTGCTCCAATTTGCAACATTTCTATGTTGACTTCGGATTGCTGTAGGAATTTGGCAATCCATGGGGTCCTCCAGTGTATTTTGCAGTGCCAGATCTCTGGATTATTATCCCTTGAGACTAAGCAGTGGGATGGCCAAGACTTAGCCAGCTGGTGTTTTCATTGTGTAGGAGGGCATGGTTTATTTGTGAGAAGGACCAAGCAGCAGCATGTTAGCTCTGTTGCCTGATGATCAGAACATCGTGCCTGCTAAAAACCAGCAATTGTATTAGGTCATAGAGTCCAGCAGTCCACCTCCAGGGGCCAGTGCCTTGTCAGGTCTTGTTTCTGAGGGTGGAGGGTTTTGTGTGCTGGCGTGTTGGTGGACAGTTATGCAAAGGATAGAGACCTTGGTTCTGACCCTGTTGATCAAAACACTCCCTGCTGGGGCTGTAGGACAGGGCTGACTGACGTGGAACTGCCTTTGTGAGCTGCCTGGGGAATGACTGGCAAAATGGGGAGCAGGGCAATTCGCAGGGACAGGGCATTGCTCCAAGGTGTGTAAGGTTGGGGTTTTCACAGTTGGCAAAGGGTGTTCAGTACTTACTTCCTACTGTCTTTGGAAAGGAAGCAGACTGGGCCAGGCAGACCATGTCAGACACTCTCTACCGTGTATTGGCCCGTAATCTCCTTGACCTGTTGTTATTCAGGCCACATAAAATGCAATGGTGCATCTGAAGCCAAGAAAAGACTTAGCACCCTTTATAGACCCAGCAAGTTGGTGTAACGTCCTCTTAACTGGACAAAGCATGGGAATTCTGCACAGTTTGGGACTGATCTCGTGGTCTTTCCTATTAATATTTCTGTTGCTGGTATCCTGAGTCTCAGGTACCATAGACATGTAAAAGGAGGAGCCGGTAAGATCCTGTACAGGCTGTGAAGGTTATGTGGGATAGATCTTTTCCATTCTGTCCCCTTGCACTGCTGCATTCGTCAGTGTACGGGTGACGCTCGGTGCAGGATCCAGCCCGCAGCCCTGTCTGCACAAGCGCAAGGGGATGCCAGGGCTGCAGGATGGGGTTAATGCTCTGCCACGGCATCCTTTGTTCTGGGCAGGCTGCTGAGGTTTGGAAATGCAGTGCTAAGAAGTGAACACCACAAAATATATACGTCTGCACTTCAGGATGCTGATTTTCAGTTTCAACAGCTGTTCCATTTGGAAGGGATGAACGTGTACTCCGGCTTAGGAGGAGTCAATTCAACATAAAGGGAGGGAGAAGGACTGGTGGACTGGTGGTGGAGCCCAGCGACGCTCATCGGACATAGAAGTTGCATCCTTTCAAGCCTGGATTTTCACTCCCATTTGCCACAGGCGGCAGGATCTAACTCGGAGCTCTCATTAGCATAGAAATGCTGTTGGCTGCTCGGAATTCCTGGCCCCATGGCTTTGTTCCTGCTCGCGGCGGGAGCAGGGATAAAACCGCCTCCCGTTCCCTCCCCCTGCCCGGCCGGCGCCGGTGCAGAGCCGGGCCGGGAGCGGCCGCCCAGCCGCTCCGCTCCCCTTCCCTCCCTTCCCTCCCTTCCTTCCCTTCCTTCCCCGGTGCTCTTTGTGCGAGGGGCCGGCTCCAGGGGCGGCGGGTGGCCTTCCCTCCCGCGGGGTGACACTGCTGACCGGGGCGGGCAGGGAGGCTTTGGTGCCCGGCTACCCCGGCGGATCAGACAGCAGCCATCTGCAGGGAGCGGGGAGCGGGGCAGGGAAGGGCCGCCGTCTTTTGTTGTTGCTTTTTTGCCTTATGTGGCCACATTGTAGCCGTCGGTTGCCGCCATCCGTGGGTTTTTTTCCTTCTGCTCCCCCAAAGCGAGGAGGGAAGAAAAGTTTGGCTCAGCCCTGCCTCTGCGCGGGTGAACATCCCGCTGTCTCGGGTGCACAGGAGAGGAACGCTTTGAGCAGGAGAGTTTGATTATAGATAGGACTCCTGTAATGTCCCTGCTCTTATTCCTGGTCTGACCACGTCTTTTTTGGCAAGAAACCTCGCATCTTTCTGTCTGTGTTGTTGCCAGCAAGAAATTGCAAGTGAGGTAGGGAAGTACAGGGTCATTCAGGGATTGTAGGATGTGGTGCGTGCCTTCCTAATGGAAAAGACCCGATGGCCCATAGTAGGATCTTAAGTTTCCTCCCCTTCCTGTTACTGCTAAATGGATGCTCCCCTT
The DNA here is from genome assembly GCA_013397275.1 of Burhinus bistriatus. Classification (NCBI taxonomy): domain Eukaryota; kingdom Metazoa; phylum Chordata; class Aves; order Charadriiformes; family Burhinidae; genus Burhinus; species Burhinus bistriatus. Next base: position 337,412 of record VYXH01009546.1, read on the forward strand.
GAGCTCCTCTCTTCGCTGAAATGGGAAACATCGACGGGTCCTTGCAGCATCAGACTGTCACTGCCTCCTTCCCCGCAACAGGTACATCTGGGTTACCACTGCCTCTGCCTCAGACTGGCTGTTCAGGAGGGCAGGAGGGGGTGGGAGAGAGAAGAGGCCAAGCATCGTTTTACAAAGGCTGGATTGAGCATTGGGCCAAAATGCATCATCTTTAAGTGATGAGTCAGAAATCTGATCCGCAGGCAGCCTCAGTTTTCACAGAGGGGTAGTTTGCAAAGGCAGAAGGAAAAAAGACAAGTGCCTTACTTAGAAATTTGGGCAAGAACTAGTACTGCCAAGGAGACTCTGGAGGAGGAGATAAGTTCAGTTGATGTTCTCCTTGTGGATTGTGATTTGGGCTGTCCAGGTTAGGACCCGTTAAGGAGTCTAGCACTTCGTTTCTGAAAAGAACAGGCCCTCATGAAATGGAGTCTCCAGCTAGGCAGCCCCTTTAGAAAACGTAGGCCAAGATCTCCTGAACAAGTGTTTTGAGCAGTTGTTGGGTAAGTCACCGAATGAGCAGAGCCCTCCCTCTAGTCCAGGTCAGTGAGAAAGGCTTGATTTCACTGAGGATAGGTTCCTGCAAGACCCTACTTTGACATCCAGTGGGAATATGGAGCTAATCATCCAGATTCCTTCATGTCCAAGGAAATAAATAGGCACTTTCAGGCTAAGATTCATCCAGCCCAAGGTAGATTTCTTATGCACATTGGGTGAATTAGGCGGTAGAAATTTCTCTTCATTGACTCCGCAGTTAGTGCAGACAGCCAGCTAAGATGAAGGTGTCTGCGCTGTGCGGCATGAGCTGTGTTTTTCCATGAGGGGGGCTGCTTGTTGTGCAGGCAGAGTTTCTACTCCTCTCACCTTTCTGCCACTGCAACTTGAGGAGCCATTTCAGTAGCTTGGCATCATTTTCTGGAGGTGCTAAACAGCTTTACAGAGCGGAAGATCGCCCCTTTATTGGAGCCTCCTTCTCCCTTTTCCTGCTTCTCTCAACAACTCCTTGTGCCTTCCAACAGTTTTTAGTAGTGTGTTTGTGTGACGGGAAGAGAAAACACATGGATGGGAAATGAAATCTGGAGAATAAATGAGAGATTTATTAATTTATGAATATGACAGAACTCATTACTGTCTCTCTAAGATTCACCTCCTTGCCTGGGTTCCCACATGCCAGTGACTTGGTCCCAAGAGTCACATTACTGCGACAGCAAGGCTGAGAAGATCCTCCTGAGGGGAACGAAGAGCAAAACACACATCTTGGGCAGGCAGGGCACAGTGGCATCCCGGCATGGTGGCATCCTGGCATTCCGGCTGAGTGTGCACAGAAAGCGGAGGATAAGACAGTGCAGGAATGACTAGACAGAAGCTAAGCCATCGCCTCCCTTTCAGCTGCTTGTGCCCGCTGTGGGTAATTCCCACTACAGCGCTTCCTCAGGGACAGAAGCAGTAGTGTTGCAGAAGGCAATCCAAGCCAAGTGACCTGGCTGCAAACTGGTGTCTGCACTGCAAGAGTTATTCGCCATTCATCTAAAGGAGGGATTGACTGTGAAAGGTGAGGCGCCCTGACTGCATCTGGCAACAGCTTATGTGGTACTTTCAGCTGCTGGGAGGCCTTGCACTCCTGCTTGCACTTGTGCTCCTGTTAACGTGTTATTTAACACCAGTATGGGCAGGATCCCGCAGTCCCGCAGGATGCCAAAACATGCTGATGAATCCCCTGGCTTCAGCCCCTAGCATTATCAATGAAAAAGCCATTTGTCCTCTATGTGTGCACAGAAAAATTCTTGCTTCATTTTATTCTGTATCACCTTCAGCATATCAAGGCCTGGGACTCTATTTAAAATCTATTTGAACAACGGTTCAAAGGTTTCATGTCTTGGTGAGGTTTCGTAGGCTGTGTATTCAGCCAGTGACTTCTCTGCGTCCTCCAAGATCTTTTGCTCTGCATCCTCCAAGATCTTTTGCTCTATTTCTACCTCTTTGTAAAAAAAAAAAGGCAGAGGATGGTGATCAGTTTTCAAAGAAGCTGTCTGCACACTACAAGGACCCTTGAGCCTGATCCTTCCTCGGCAGGCAGTAGCAAACAAGGACAGTGTGGGCTCTTTGCTGAGTTGTGGCTAGAAACTACTGTCGTCGTGCTTCTGGTTGCTGGATGTCTTTGCATTCATGTTTATTAAGTGCAGATGTTTCAAGGTGGGGTCGGCAGGGAGAAGTTTCTGCAGTGAGACAGGGTCAAGTGAGCTGCCTCAGCTCTCCCCTTCCCACACACATGGCTCCCTGTACGCTGTTGCTGAATTTTGCTGCTCTAGATCTGTCAAGTTGCTCTTTCTGACAGAGAAGGGCAGTGCTGTTGTGTGCCGAGGTGCCAGAAGGGCAGAGCAAAAGACAGTGTGGAGGGTGGGAGAGAAGGAAAAGGAGATAGAAAGTGTCAGTCAGGTGCATTTGTGCATGTTTCTGAGCTTGCCACTCTGCTTCCCCTTCCTCCCGGGAAGGCAGAGCTGAGAGACGGAGGGGGAGCTTCACAGCCAGCTCTTTGCCGGCTGCCCTTGACACGCGAGTGGGAAATCACCATGCTGGCAGGGACCCCAAGGCAAGCAGTTCCAGCACAGCCTGCCTCCCCCACACGCCATCCCCAGGAGAAGGCAGGGATGCTGCCAGCAGGCCCTGGCACCACAGCTATGCTGAGTGGCTCCAAAGAAAGCTCCGGGCTTTCCTTGGTGCAGTACAGCCCTGGCTGAGTGTGCGCTGAAGCTCGAGACCCTGCCGCTGGAAGGCCAACCCTGGCTCCCAGAAACAGCCGGAGGGGAGCTGGAGCTCTGCTTCTTGGTACATCAGAGCTAAGCTGCAACACAGGTTGAAGTTGGCAAACAGAGGAGCCCAGCACATCCTCCTTTTGCATCAGGATCTCCCGGCCCTACGGATGCTCACATTACCCAGCATCTCCTTCACTGCAGACATCTGTTGGCAGGAGGCAGTGGTCTGGTGATGACGGGACAATTTCAAATGCCTGTGTGTGATCACAGCTATGATTGTCAGTGGGGGTTGCTCACCAAGGCACCCTGCACAGCAGTCTGCATCCCAACAGGATGGTCTGAGCTGTAGGAGCTTTTTGAAGTCTGTCTTTTCATGAGTTATAAAATAACCCAGTTGCTAGCAGGCAGCAGGATTTGATCCCCACTTCTGCAGGTATTGGCTTTGGACCTAGGTCCTGCCTTTCAACCAAGAGAAAGCGGTTGGTATTAGCAGTAGGAAAGAATGGACAGTAAGTAACGTGCCTTGAAGGGGCAGTTTCTCCTTGGCGTGGCAAGCCATGATCAGCTCCTGCCTGGAAGCACAAAGGCTGAAATGCTGTCTGTGGCTAAGGGGCCAGCTGGTGGCCTGCCTTGAGGGACAGGAGGAGACGGAGGGCGCTCGTGGGAACGCACCCTAGAGGAAGCTGCGGCACAGTTGTTATGGCAGAAGCCACCTCCAGCCTCACTCTTCCCTCCTTCTCCAGGCTGGGAAGTAGGAGGGCAGAGCAGGCTGCGGGAGCGGGACCCTAGGACCTGCTGGAGGAGCACCCCTGGGGAAGGCAGCTTTTGGTTTTGGAGGTGCAGGGAATGAGCTGGACAGTGCCAGCAGGGACAATGCGCTATTTGCATCATACCCAGAGCAAAAGGGGAAGCCCACGTCTCCTTGTAACATGCCTGTGATCATAAGTGTTGGCCAGCTCCCCCAGCATCTGCCAGATCACCCCCTTGCTTGGTTGAGGCGTGCCTCCTGTGGAGGGGGTTCTCTCCACATGTGGTGTGCACCAGGGCATGGGTCCTGTGGGGCAATTCAGGCCCACCAGGCACCCTGTGGGCTTTGCCACCAGGGCAGTTGGTACAGAGGAAGGTGCTGTGCCTCCCGGCACGCTCCAGCCCAAGGCACCTCCTGCACAAATGAGGTCAGGCCAGGAAGCACCGGCCCTGCTCTCCTCCTGCTCTGCCCAGCTGCTCCGTGCTGAGCTGTGTCTCGAGGAAGGTTTCTCATTTATGGGCTGGGTTTCTCTTTTGGCTGCTTTGTTTACAGGGGAATAAATGACACAATCAGGCAGCCTGATCTTATGTGTTGGGAGGGAGGAGAGGAGTGATCCAGATCTTCATTGCTCGTGCAATCAGCTTAGCTGTTCCCAGGATCGGGGTCTGTGGAGATCAGCCTTGGTAGGGAGACTGAGACCCTGCTCTGTCTGCAGGGAGGGGAGTTTTTGTACAAGCACGACCGACCCTAGTGTCATGCTGCCACTGTAGCCAGATTGCTTTCCCAGTCGTCCAGCCCTCTCCTTTCTCCCCACTGCAGTGCCCTGCTTTTGCAAGGCCCATCGCTGTGAACAGACACAAGCCAGCCTGGAACTTCCTCCCCTCCTGTTCTTCGTGCGTTTGTGCTGGCTTGCTCCTTGTCCCGTGGGTCTGGGTGACACCCCTTCCTATGCAGCTCCTGGCACTCTGCCTCTCCCCGTATCTCACATCTAGCGTTCCCGTTTGCTCAGTTGTGCTATGGTTGGAGGGGTAAAGCAGAGGGAACAGGCACACTACCTGCCCACCTGCGCCTGCCAGCACCTGAACATGCACGCCTGACAAGCTGCCGTGGTAGCCGTAGCCGAACGTAGGATGGAGAAGGTGGGTAGGGAGCGAGCGTGGGAGAAAAGGGCCTGTGTATGAAATATTCCAAGTGGGGAAAATTAGCATGTTTGCTAATGCTATAAAGAAGGAGGCAGCCTTTTCTCAAGCCCTGGGGCAGATAGGTAGGCAATAAAGGAGAAAAAAACCACTAAAAATGAGAGCCGCCAAGCTGACGGCCCAAGCAAGCTGAAACCTGCCTGGTGAGGAGGCCTGTTCCGGAGTGGGAAGGGGCAGATTCCCAGTCAGGACTGGCTCTGCTGCACAGTCCCTTTCTCGTGGTAATGGCGCCTAAAGTTTCCAGGAAAAACTGGGCTTTCAGTATTTGGAGGGGAACTCTGCCCCCAGCCCTTAACCTTGACTTGAGGCTGCTCCAAGCTTGAGGAAGCCTGTGAACTCAGTTTATGCTCAGTTTGAAATGCAAGCCCAACCCAACAGTTTCTCTCTGCAAGTCACAACTCACAGAGCTTATCTGGGTCCCATCTGAAGCCACGCTAGGGCTAATTCACAATGACAGTATAAAAGCAGGCTCATTCTAGCACCACGCCAGGACCTTTCACTTGTGCTCAACTGTGGAGAGCCCACCAGAATAGGAATGAGAGAGGAAACCTTCTTGGTGGATCCTGCTGTGACAGCTGGATTTTTCCTCTACAGAGGACTCAAGCAGTCCTGAGTATCACCCCACCCCCAGGCTCCACTAATCCTTCCCCTGCTTCATGTGCAGTATTTGCATCTGTCCTCGATTCTTGCCCCAGAGCAGCTGCATTTAGCCTGCCCACCCTTGCTGAGGCTGGAGAAGGGGAGGGCAATGGTTTTTCTGCACTGATCCGGCCCTTGTCATGAGGGCTGGGAGCCAGAGTACGTTCCTCAACAAGCCAGCACAGACCCCCCCTCCCGACATGCCCACCTCTCCCTGCTTTGCACACTCCTGTCTTTATGGTGGCCCTTCTCTGATAGGTCCCAAGCGACGGGGACTGATTCCATGGCCTTCTGCTTTCCCGCTGACGTTTCTAACTAAAGCTGGATTTCTGGGGCAAGTCGGAGCAGGCAGCCCAGTTTCTGGTTGGACAGGCTTTGTTTGTGCTCTGGGAGAAATGGGGAGGTTGGCTGCAGGCCTCAGCTGGGATGGGAGTTGCATGGTTGTGGCCTCAGAGAGGGGGGACGTGTTGCAACTTGCTGCCCATTGCTCCCCCTCTCCCCGGTTCCCTCTCAGGGTTTTGAACTTTGGAAATGTCTTCCTGCAAAAAGGGGTGTGGAATGGTGCCAGAGGGAAGCAAAGAAGGAAAAATGGGAAAAGCAGAAGCAGGTGATTCTGTCTTACGGGAGTGAATTTGCTGGAGTCTGAGCACTGAGCGCCTGTTGAGGCTGTACAGTTCAGAGGCGTTGAGAAGACCAGCCATCCCCCATGAGCTACTGCTCCAAGCTCTGGAATTAAATGGCTTGTAGTCTTTGTCCCCTTGGGGAACGCCACCCCAGTGGCATACAACTCTGGTAGCTCAGGCAGGGGCATGTAGATCCAGGAAGGTCCTCTGAGTTCCCAGGGCCCGCACACAGCTGGATCTCTGCCTTTGGGGTCTAGGCTCCAGTGGTGGAAGCCAGCCTCCCCCTTGCCTGTGGAAGCTCTCTGCAACTTCATGCTGTTTCATAGATAGCTGGACATTTGATGGATAGCTTGCAAGAAAGGCAGAGGAGCATTATGGGGCACCTTGAACATGTGGCTGAGGCACCTGGTTTTCTTCCATTGCAAGAATCTGCCATGAGACAGGGCAGTGCTCACATATGATGAGAAGCAATAGCGTTGTTTCCCTTTGCCCAGTTCCCTCTCTTCTAGTCAGCTCCTTCTCCATTTTAAATGTTGTGGGTTTTTCCCAACCCTTTCTCTTTCCATCCCTCTCCTCTCTCTAATACCCTTTTGTCTTTCTCTGTTTCAACCCCCTTCCTGCATGTCTGCAGAATGCCTCTGCCCAGACAAAACAGACGCTGAAGGGCAAGACTGGAACTACTCTAGATGCAATCTCCATTTTGCTCAAGGATCATTAATTACCTTGATGATTAAATACAATTAAAGATCCGTAAGACCTTTCTGATATCAGAGCCCTTAGCAAGGGCAGCTTTTAGGAACCTTCACCAGCAGTAAAACAAAAGGAGGAGATAGACCAGTAAATCAGGGAATCCCAATTAAAATCCATGCTTAGCTCATTAACCTAATTACACATTGTGTCGTGCTAGCCTCAGCTCCACTGAGGGGGAAGAGAGGCAGCAGTGGGGGCAGGCTAGCTGCCCGTGCGCTAACCGTACTAGGTTGTTTATGTTAGATCTCTATTGTCTCTTCAGCTGAGAAAAATGGCATTTGTGGGGGATTTCTCGCTGGGCTGCAGGAGTTGAGGAGCCTTTGTGCCAAGCCCTGAGAGGTGGTGTGCATACATGTAATACAGCATGTATTTCCTCTTCCCCGAAATGTTCTTTCTACAGCACACCCTGTTCTGTACCCTGCTTGTCAGATGGCACCTCCAGCGCTGGGCAGGGACTGTCCCACACCCAATTCACCCTTATCCCTTTCCCCTTGGAGAGGCACTGGCAGAGCTGGTGGAAGGAGGAGAGCACCTGAATGGGATGATAATGGAGATGAGGAGGAGAAGGGGGTCTCTGAGAAAGAGGAAAAAGGAGGGGGTCGATGCCGAGCACGGAAAATCCTTTAGCTGGGGGAGGCTCCTTTGCCGCGGAGTCGAGTCTGAAGCACACCAGGTCTCTGTGACTTGCGGCTTGCTCTGCAGGGAGCCGCCTGCCCTAGTTATCTGCTGTGGCACCAGACATCCCTGTCCTTTCTTTCCTTCCCCTTTCTCACAGCAGGGACACCAGGTCGCACGAAGGCCTGCCCTTTGCCCATGCCAAGGTCTGGGTCTGCGATCCTGTTCCCAAAGCCCGGCATAGCCTAGCAGACAGAAATCTGTCCCCCCCCAGGAGCTTATGCCAGTTATTGGGGTGGGAGGAGGGAGGCATGGTGTCTTGGGAGCACGTTTCCCTGAGAAAGGGAAGAGAACAGGAACATTTGCAGGCCCTGTCTCTCCTGAATCCAGGTGACTCATGGATTTGTGGGTTTTCCACACGAAAGTCTGAGGGCTGGATCCTGCGGTGTGCAGCTGCATTCAGCGTGCTCCACTGCCTACGTGTCTGTGTTCAAAGGGACGGGGAGGAGGTGGCAGGCCCCAGCATGTCCTACCCATAACCAGTCGAATTTGGGAAAGCAAGTCAGAGCTCGAAGGGGTCAGGGTGCGGTTTCCCACATGGTAAGGCAAGGGAAGTGGGAGCATACCGGAGACCCCGAGTCCCATGGGACCAAGCTGTGACTTTCCCAGTACCTGCAAATATGGAGAGAGAAGGGAAGGAGGCAGGGAGCCAAGAAGGCTCAGCAGAGCAGCTCCATGTGGGGTCTATGGAGCAGAGCCATTGCCAGCTGGGAGGGGACAGGTTTACCCTGGGGAACACCACTGGATTCCCTGGATCAGCAGGGCTTGAACTGCCCTGCAGAGTGCTTGGGAAGGAGGCAGGGGAAGAGCAGAGTTAGGATGTGCAGGAGTTTCGATAGAGGCACAGCACAGCTTACCAAGCAATATGCCACGTATGGGCTATTTGAGCTCCTGATGGGGAATGCTGGCATAGCCTCAGGTGACTTCACACAGGGCCAGGGCGACCCGGCTGGCAGGCAAATGGCCATCCCTGCACTGGCTCCCATCTTAGTCTCTTGCGAAAGATCTGTTCCTTGCCTTCCCTCTGCCTAGGCATAAACACACCCAAACACCATTTTCTTTCACATGGGTATGCTGCGGGCATGTGAGGAAACTGGCAGGGATATGAGGGGACCAGAAGCCATGGGGAACTATTGGGAGTTGGGTAGGACTAGGGAAGATGGGGACAAGTGGACTCAGATAGGCAGATGGAGCCCAGAGGTGCAAGCAGCCTGCTGAGTGCGTGAGATAGGATCATGACAGAACGAGTCCGCTTGCACAGCTCAGTCTCACGTTCCCATTTTGTCCTAGGCTGAGCCATGGTGAGGGTATTTAGTCTGGCACCAGTTTACTTGAGGACAGTGTGTATGAGAACAGCTGTTCTGGAAAAACTTCCACAGCGGGTGCCAACCTGAACTGAGACTGCAGAGGCAGCTAGGAGGCATAAAGGTGATCAGAATCCTTTCAGCGTCAAGAAAACAATAAATAGAAAACAGGTTGGGAAATTCAGGATGCGGCTTTTTTTTTTTTTTCTTCTCTCATTAATTTGTCCTTACTTTGGAAAGGAAAAAATCCCACTTTTTTAACAAGCTGTGTATCAGTTTTGTGGGGTTACTGTGCTAAACCCTAAGTCCATTGCTCTGCCCCAGCAATGGCTGTTTCTGAGGATGTCACATCCTGGAAGACACACTGATCTCCTGAAGCTCTAGGGCTGCGAGAAAGTGGGATCTGCCTCTCTGCAATGACAGGAATGGGAAAACAACAACTTCAAATCCTGCTGAAGTCACAGTTCCTGGGATTTTGCAGGGCGTATCGTAATCCAGATGGGAGGTTTGCAGTTGCACTGCTCTGGGATCACAGGCATTGCCCCAAACCAAACAACGGACTCTAGGGTGCAGGAGAGAAGTTATCCCCATTGCCATAAAACTGTAGGCCAGCTCTCACAGAAGAATTTAATCTAGCAGAAGATCAGCAGGCAGCCTTCCTGAGACATCCCAGCCCCACTGGGACAGCAGGGCTTGCTTTACACATTGACCATTCTTTGGCTGGTGCTCTGCTTCCAGGTAATTAAAATGGCTTAACCCTGCAGCCCAAACAGCTGCCTGCAGATAACTTGTATTTATGCCCAAGGGACCCTTACCTCATTGTCTGCTCCAGAGAACCCCTTAACTGCAAGGCATGTTTGGAGGATACAAGAATTTCATTACACAGTGAGAGAGTGAAGGCAGAAACTCAAATACTTTTTTCTGGGATCAAGGCAAAGGAAAGAAAGAGGGCATGAGAGAAGAGAAAAAACAGATCCTAGGGATGTAGAAGAGCAGAGGATTTGTAAATCCTGCAATGGGAGATTTTGGAGTCTATTTCTCAGTTATGCCAAGTGTATCTGGAGTATTCCCAGAGCAAACAATGCAATTACTTTAGATTTACACTATGCCAGTGAGTTGTCAGGCCTGAGGTTCAGACTCCCAAAGGGTCCTGTGCAGACTTGCATATAAGCTGTTATGCTTTCCTAAGGGATATGGAAGCTCTGAGGGAAAAGGCCACATTCACTTTTCTGAGGACAACTGTAAACTTCCTCTTCCTCTTGGGCTTCCTGTTGCTTCCCTGTCTGAGTCCTTTGCTTGAGGAGATCCACAGCAAAAAATCCCAGTCCTTTTCTTAGTGCTCGTTGAGCTTGTATAGCCCACAGGGTTGAAAATAGCCTTGAGGATAAGATTGGGCTGTCCTTTCAGGTTGCCTTCAGCCCTGCAAAGAGGCAGTTATTTTCCATTGCAGGGGTGTTATTTCTTTCCAATGGGATCTCTCCTGAGGAAGGTGTGTCTCTCCCCTAAATGAAGTCTCTTCATTTCCTTTTGGGGCACATCATTCTTATCCTCTTGTGCTCTGTTTCCTCCATCTCACTGCCCGTGTGTTTTGCTGGGTCTGGGCACGGGGTGACTTCAGACGCAGAACCCATCACCTTTGCATTCTTGCATGGGTGGTTCCAGTGTGGACTGATCTGCTCGACACACTATTGAGCTGTTGAGAGTTCAAGTCCAAAGACCTATTCCCTATGACTGTCATAGATTTGGTGCTGTGACAGCATCAGAAACAAGAGATTATCAAGTCTGGTGCCTTTCCAGAACTAGGAAGAAACTTAGCTTTTGGTTTAATGAATGATTCTTCGTTTCATCCAGCTTTTGTGTATACTGGCAAGGCACCAGTCTGTGTCTTGCAGCCGTATTCTCCTTGCTTAGATCAACCAGGCTGCTTAGCACAAGTAGAGTCCTTTACCAGAATGGCTATACCATTTTCCAGTGCCTGAGCTTACTTTTAATGAGCAAGTTAATCTATTTCTGCATGGCACTGTGGTGTGCTAGGAGGACATGTCCTGCTCTGCTCCGTGTTCACCCAAGGGGACAACATGCCTTAAAACTGGTGTTTCTTTCTGCCCACCTTTGCCTCCTCTCAGTTTCTACAGACAAGCCTCTGTGGCCAGACACGGCCCCTGAGACCTCTACCCTTAACTGAAGATTGACCCTTTGAACTCTCTAACCCCCACACTAATAGGAGTTAATGACATTTATCTACATACTTATCTTTCCTTTCCACTGCCTACTCCATTATTCCCCACACTGAAGTATCTGGGCACCTTACCGCCAGTAATAGTTTGTGGCATCCAGGTGACATTAACTCTTTTTCCATGATGGGAGAATTACTGTTCTAACAAGTTAAGACGCTCTCTTTAATCTCTTTTCCCTGGTTTCTTTTTTCTTTCTTTCTGTTTTTTTGGGGGTTTTTTGGGGGTTGGTTTTTTTTTTTTTTTTCTGTTCATTTAATACCCATGTAGTTATTTCTGGAAGTCTTTCTCCACTACTATTCTGGTCATTTTTTACAAAATTGGAGATGGGACTTTTTGTCCTCTTTTCTCTTGCTGTTAGCTATTTATATCCTTCCATCCATCTTCTTAGGTAGTCAAGCATCCAGCTGTGTTATATCTGTCACCTTGGTACCTAAGCAACAAGTAAAGATGTTTCTTAACAGCTGTTCGCTCAAGAGCAAGGGTGGCTGCTCTAGAGCAGGGGTGGCAAACAAGTGACACTTGAGCTGCTGTGCAGCTTGTGAGCAATTCAAGCCCAGCTGCCATGCCCTGGGGTGGTGAAGCACCAAGGGGAGCCCTGGCCAGGCTTGTCTCGTCCTTCTGTGGAGTATCGGGACCCCAAGGGAGGTGTTCCTGTCTCCTAGGGATTCATTCTTTGGAGCTCCTCCTTCCCCTGCTCTCTCACTTGCGTGATGATCCTCGGCTGTTCTGGGGCCTGGCTCCTTACTGTGCAGCCAGGTGCTGAGAGATCTTGCCCAGTTGTTTTCAGCTTTCCAAGGGGAAAATATAAAAGTTCTGCTGGAAACCTGAAGGACCCTTTATTTTCTTCATTATTCCTCCCACCAGGGGAGCTGGCTGATATTTTTTGGGTAAAGTTTGTCTTTAAAAATGTACAACGTTCTGCAGGAACTGTCTCCATATTGTCCTGTCTGCTAAACCATGTAATAGTCTGGTTTGTGTTCTCTCTCCCTTCTTTTTTTCCCCCAATCTGAAAAGAACATGAGTTCTTTTAAACAGCCTCCCATGTAGTTGTTAGCAAGTGGGAAGACACAAACAGCAGACGGAGGAGGAGGTGGGCACACCAGGCAGGTGGAGGGTGGGAGCAAATCCGTCTGTCAGGAAGGAGGAAGAGACACGGAGTCCAAAGGGAGAGGTGCTGGAGTGGTCCCATCCCGGGCTGCGTCACATGGCTGTGCGGGTTGGCCCGAGGCCCCAGAGAACTCCTAACCCGGGCACAGGGTGGGATGAGACTCTTGCAGAATGAATCCAGATGGACTGGAGCTCAGAGTGGGCTGTGGAAAATGAAGGTGGGGAGATTCACAGGTAGGCGGGAGGTGCTTTCTCTTTGGGTGTGAGAGCTGTTCGAAAAGTCAGCTGTGGAGATGTCTAAAACACAGAATAGGCTTGCAAGTGGGGATGTTGGGCGTTTTAGAATGAGTTTTCCTTCTGCTTTGAAACAAACTGGCATTTGAAAATTTCCACAGAAATAAAATTTCAAAAGCAAACTTTGGTCTGGCTCAATCCAAAATGTGCCGTTGCATTACAAGCAAAGCATTTCATTCTGGTTGCAGTTCTGGTCAGTGTTTTACCATATACCATTTAAAAGAAATGAGACTCCAAAAGGAGAAGTTGTTCTACAATAAATTTAATGTCTTAAAATGAGAAAATCCTTTTGTTAAAATGGGAAAAATTAAAACCACAAAAAGGGAAACATTCTGTTCCAAGGCTAGCACAGACCATTTCAACCTTATCAAAGGGCTTTTTATTATTTTAATTGAATTTTGTCAAAATCAGCACGTTCCAGTGGATAGTTTTGGCTTGGACTAAATGGCACTTTCCATCTGAAAAACATTCCATGTTGGAAAATTTTCCACTAGCTCTAGGGGTTTTTTTCACATGCTTTCCATTTTTGTGGCAACTTTGTCAGTCCCTGGTTTCAGCCAGGACGAAGCACACAGAAGTCCTGAGAGAGCAGTTGACCTCCTGGTCTTTGAAGACCAGGATGACTCACTGGAGCTTTCCCCAGTGGCACAGAGGAGAAGACGCCTGCCCCACTGAGCAGCCTGCTGTTCCCGTCCACACGGCCAGCCTTTTGAACACGGCTTATTGCTACAGAAGAAGAAAACAGGGAGCCTAGTGCTGATGCAGTTTCAACAAAAGTCAATGAAATAACTATGAAAGTCAATGAAATATGCCAATTATGGCCAACTAAGCTATTTAACCCTCAGTCTCTGGGCCTAGTTTCTCCAGCATGAGGCTGGAAACGGGATGTTGACTCTGGGCTTGCTCCATCCTGTCAACTGTTAGCAGATCTTTACGGGGAACTGATTGCTTTTTTTGGTTCCGACTTGTCTCTCCTGAATCTAGACTTCAGGAACAGTTAGGTTTAGAACAAATATGTGGTTCCAGCCTGCCTTAGGGATTCAAGCCTTGTAACTACCTGCAGCTCCTGTCACAGTTGTTGGTATCCCAGCCTTCCTGTTCAGCCATCCCCAGATTGAGGAAAAAAGCGAAACATGCTGAGAGAGGCCCCAAAAACCAGCCCAAACAGCAGCAACCCAATGTAGGTGCTTTCTGATGCATCCGTCAGACTCGGGCTGATGCATAGCTGAAATGCCTCCCAGCATGTGTGTGAAGGGACATCTTTGTACCTGGGCATAAGAAGCCTCATGAGTCACTCAGCACGGCGTGTCATTCCACCTCCTGAGTGACATTTGTCATCGAATTCCCCTGAGCATTATATCACAACCCAGCTCCTCCCTGGGGCTACCTGGAAGCACAAAGCCACCTTGTTTGAGGAAGGGGTAATAAGGCATGGAGAAGCCCTTAGTTTCTCTTCCTGGAAGTTTGCTTGCCTCCCCCATTGCGCTACAATCACTGAGTATTTACAGCTCGTAACTCTAAGTCCCCAGTTACCCCTGTTTGCCCCACCAGAACGAGCAAGCCTTGCTCCCATTGAGGGGTGTCCAAAGGGAAATGTAGTGTGGTCCCTATTTTGTAAATTCCTCTCTGCAGCAGTCCCTTTGAACTCCTGCTCCTCCTGCCTTGCCCTCTGCTCTGGGCTAAACGCTATCTGTCTTTACAGTGCAGTGAGCCCTCGCTGACTGCCCTCACCTTTCTGGGCAGGGAAGAATGGGTATTACCATCCCCAGAAACGCAAAGCCCCCGCCAGATGAGGCAGAGAGCGTGACCCGCTGTGGGAGGCCTCCCTGCTGTGCTCTGACCCTCACTCATTGCCTTCCTCCCCCGTCACACGCTCATGATGGGGTGAGCACAGGCTGCCTTCAATGGGTGGTCTTGTCCCTTGTTTACAGTCCTGAGTCTTACCAGCTCAGCAGGCTCCTCTAAGCCCCCACCTGTGCAGCCATTGTGAGGCTCAGCAATCATTCCCGAGACAGCCTGGATGGAGGCTGCGAACTTAATAGATACGAGAGCTGCCCCTCCATCCAGCGTGGAGTCAATCTCTCTGCCAGCTGTGAGGTCTGAAGTCAAAGGGACTCCCATGCACCCAAATCTGCCCTGTTTGGATCGCTCTCCCCACTGAGGTGGCATTCCTGCTGAGCTGTAGCGGGCTATGCCAGATCTGAACCTGGGCTAGGAGGATCACAGCAGCCACTGATCTGGCAAGCGAGGGAGATGAGGCAAACCTGGAGTGCATGTCAGGTCCTCAGGGCAGCAGGGACTGGAATTGTGGAGCTGGCTCTGCTCAGATGTTGAATGGGACACTCACCGTCAGCCTCAATGTTTCTCACAATTCCTGGCATGTTCTTAACACAAAATGTCATAAACTTGGTTGCAGCCAGTTTGCTTATTGTTGAGAAAAACGCGAGCTGCATTTTGGGAACCTTTAGTCTAGCTGTTGATGTGGATAACGTTTAGGTTTGCTTCCAGGCTCTGTCAATAGGCAAGGTTTTCCACTTCATCTCCCTGTGCCTCTGTTTCCTCAGCCATAAAAATGAGGGTGACCTTTTCTATTTGCATGACTGGTGGGTGGGGCTGTGAGGCCTTACCACAGATGCCTCCATACCTGCTTCCTTAGGTGAGAATTGTCACCACAGTGTGCAGATACCCACATCTAAACCAAGCCATTCAAGTGAGATTGCCAGTGATTGCCTGGGTGGCCTTGGGCACATCTCTTTTGTCATTCAGCACCTCTGATTTCCCCATCCCTGAAAGCAGGGGTAATAATACTTTCCTGCCTCTCAGGGTGTTGGAGAATTAATTAGTTACTGTTTGAAAAGCCTTTTCAAGATGCAAAGCTTTCCATAAATATGCAGGCTTATTCCTACGGATGGGACCCAGGTAGGACTGAAGCCTGGTGTCTGTCACTCTGCACTGTGGAGATCATAAATCCGGGAAGAGGTGAAATTTGTAAAATTAGTTCTCTGCAGAGGGACTTGATGATAAGAAAACCGAGCAGCTGCAGGCTGGAAATCAGGCAGGGCACTGGGTTTTGGTTTATATGTACACACTGTTCTTTATGGCCTGTTGTTCATGGGCAGGAATCCTTGAACAACCCAGACAAAGTTGGGAGGCCTGAGTCTTTTCCACTTTCCTGCAGAAATATCTCTAGGGCAAGATAAAACACATTATAAGAGAAATCACAGGCAGTCAGCTGGCGAAGGGTGTCTGTCCATTGCATCTGTTGGGTGCCATGTTTGCATTTGTGTTGTTTGCGAAGATTTTTCCTAGTTGTCAGCTCTGACGGGTCGTGAGCCACCAGAACATACACCACGTTTTTCTGGTCACAAAAAAATTCTGTTGTTTCTATCTTCAAACAAATTCTAGTAGAACAGAGCATGGCATTCCCACTTGCAATAGTAGAAAACATTTCTCTTAACGTAAGGACATGGTAAAATATCAGCAATGCTTTATATACCAAAAGGACGATGGGAGGAAAGACAAGAGGCAAGCAAGACCAGTCAGAAAGCTGTGACTGGTTAGCATGCATTTAAATTACAGGAAACGAGGAGTTTTGATCTTCTCCACAAAAATTGCAGGCTGGGCCAATACCAGCATGGTCTGGCAGGGGTGCATTTTTCACCATGTCTTGGACAGAAGACCAGAGAGTTTGTATCCTTTGGTCATTTCCTGTGACCTGGCATCTACCCCTCTGATAAAAGAGGCTTGATTTGAGTGAGGACGGAGAGAATCAGGGGCTGGCGAGGCTGGTGGGGGACAGCCGAATTAGGGCTGCCAGCTATTAACCCCGGTGCTGAAGTCATGCCTGAGTCAGCAGAGTTTCGGCTTTGTCGCGTTCCCATTGTGGAGGCGAGTGAGTCACCACCCGGCCGAGCCCTGAAAGCTCCCCGGTTTCCTGCTCCTGCTCTGAGCCCGGGGAAGGAAGGAAGGATCTGATGTGCTCTCTTTCTGCGCCATCAAGTTTATTTTTATTTTTATCGAATCTCTTCAGTCTCAAGTTCCTTCATTTCGGAAATGAGACTCTCTATGGGTTACTATCTTGATCCCCTCTTCACAGCTCTTCATTAAATCCCTCCTCCTTAGCACCTGGAGAGCTCTAATAGTGAGAATATTTAGCCCTGGACCAGAGCTCCTTGAACAACATCCAATGCAACGCGGAAGTCCAAGAAAGAGGCAGGGCAGAAAAAATACTCATGTACATTTGGGGACTAAGCCCATCAAGATAAGGTCTCAGGACAGTCTGAGTTTAATTAGCTTCCCCCTGCTCAGTGCTTCAGCTTCTTTCCCCTCCTCCACACTTGATTTTCCAGCTGTACTGCTCTTTTCTGCCCTCACTTCCCCACCCAACCACCAAATAAGCATTGACTTTGAATGTGGTCCCCTTTCTCACTCTTCCCTCATGTTTGCAGGTCAGGGCTGGTAAGCAAGAAGACCCTGGCTTTTTCCTTGCTGGCAGGCAATGAGATGACTCTTGAGAGAAGGGTCTTTGATTTTTTTGTTCTTTGTCCACCCTTGTCTTTGCCTGTCCAGCTGCCTTCTTTTCCTAGTGCAGAATTATGATCCTGGACATACTCGCTGGTACCCCTCTAGAGGAACTAGTGGCTAGGGATGAGAAGAGGCAAGTGAGTGGCCTGGAGTGTGGTGATGATGTTGGAGGGACACAAGAGGGGTGGGAAAATTTCTAAGGCTAAAGTGGAGGGAGGACAAGTCAAAGAAACAAGTGTTGTAGACCAGGTTGAGAGGCAATCCTCTCCCCCCTTATGGAGACGGGTAGCGGGGGCAGAAGGGAGGTGTGACTTAGCTGTAGAAAGTTGCACGAGGCCACGGGGGAAAGGAGATGAGAGTCTTCTGAACACAGGCACTGGACAGGTGTGAGTAAGAGTGCACAGTGGGAAAAGAGCTGAGGAAGGAGCTGGTGTAAAGTCCAGTCCAAAAGACCTGGAGGGACAGGCCGCATGGACAGGAAAGTGGGCCAAGTACTGAGCACTGGTGCACGTCAGGTAGAGGCAAGGGGCAGTCTGGTTTGCTGCTCAGGTGTGTGGGAACTGGCAGCTCTTGCCAAAGGATTAGCTGACATGCTTGCGGGGCGGGGCGGGCAACAGGACCTGGCTCCTTCATGGTGACTGAGGTGCCTTTGTGCTTTGTTGCTGAGCATGGGGTTTCATAGCTTTATTGCAGGAAGGATCCCAGTGCTGTGTCAGCTCTTTCAGCAGGAGCCCTGCTCTGCCAGCCTTCCTGCTTTTGCCATGGGGCATGTTCCCCTCCCCTTGACTTTGGGGGTGAAGCAAAACAGCTGTGTGAAAGCCAGGAAAGGTACAGCAAAGAGTGAAAGCCGGGAGCAAAGGCAGGCATGGTTGTTCCCTTCCCACTCCTCTGGTTTGCAGACCTTTTCCTAGAGAACTAGAAGGTTGGCTGCGGCTGAGGCTGTTTTCAAGGCTGAAGCACAGACAGCAAGAAGTAGTGGTCTAGTCTGGTGTTCATCTCTGCTTTTTGCTGCCTGTTTGATCTGTGGCCAGTCGCACCCTGGCGTCTGCTTCTCTTTCATCTATTTCTATGAAGAACACCTAGGACAAACATGGCCTTGGTCTTGTTTAGGCCCTTTGTGTGAATCCCACTGGTGCCTCAATGAATAGACTTCCCAAACCTTAACAGAGAACAAGCAGAGTGTCAATGGATCCCTTTGGGAGAGATCTTTCATTCAAGTGGATCCTGAGGCTGCTTTGTGCTCTATTTATCCAAAGAGGAAATACTGCATAGGCAGGAGAAGGCAACCCTGTTTATCCCAAAGGCATCTCCACTGTCCTGTCCTAGCAGACAGCCAATGAAGGGCTGGCTAGAGACCTCACTCAATACAAGCCATTGACTGGTCCTCAGATAATAACATCTCTGCTGGTGCTACTATGTGCTGGTTCTGGATATGAACCAGTGACCTAGAGTAAAAGGCCCTGTGTTTCCCATTTGCAAGCCAAAGCAAAGCCCGTTCTTTCTTTTTCGAGAGGGTTTTGGATGAGAGCCAGATAGGCCATTGTACACACTGGCATTTCCAGTCAGCTCCCATAAAGCTCCCAGCTCTCAGCTGGGGGAAGGGATGCTTGAGCTTGCAGTTTCTCTTGGTGTGCCCCCACCCGATCACAATGTTATCTCAGGCCTTTCACTTTCATGTGCAGCCACGTCACCTGGAGCTATAATCTTGCCACATCTCTTACTCTCTCATCTTCTTTCTAAGGCCCCCTCCCCTTGTCTTGGAATCTCAGTCTTCCTCTTCTGATCCCTTTGGCGTCCAAGTTCCACACTTAACCGGGGCAGAACTGAATCAGTGCATGACAGAGACCTCCAGTGAAAGTCTACTGCTGCAGGAAGTGTGTCTTGGTGAGTCACTGGAGACCACTCCTTCATTGCAGTTCGCTGTAAGCCATTGACTAAGCAGGGTGAGGCAGGCACTGTGCTCTTTTGGAAGAGCAGCACAGTACTGATTTGAATGGCTGGTGATCAATACAAAAAGTCTCTCTGGCAAGAGGAGAGGTATTAACCCCAACATCTTGGCCAAGCGCCAGGTTCTTGCCACCTGAAATTCCCCTGCATGGGATTTATGATCTTCTTTCCCATTTCCCACCCTGCCTAACATACCTGTGGTGTTCCTTTGGGCTGTTGGAGGCTGGTTGTGTTCTGCCCCACAAGGGCTGCATTTCGGACCTTGATTTCCACTTAAAAATAGGGAAGACTTGAAAGATGAATTCCGAAAAACCAGGAGAGAAATTTATAAGTGCCATCAGCTGAAAACTTTTGAGCTCCTGTTCCATCCTGGTTTTTCCCTCATGGAAAGTTCTTGGAGATCTGTTTGAAGTGTCTGTGAGGCACACGGGGACCATGTACAGGACATCATTGCCCATAGTCAAGGAGCAGTGCAAGGGGCTGTCTCAAAATCAGGTGCTTTGTGTAGGGTCTTTTGTAGGTTGAAGCATGATGTACTGTTTTGTCCTTTTGTAAGGTCTGGCTACTGTGATCCTTCAGTTTAGTTCTAAGTGATGCAAGGACTATTAGGACTGATTCCTCTAACATTTGCATCAGCCACGATATTACCACACCAAAGGGTGGCTCATCACACTTATGCCAAGGGCTGTTTCAATGCCCTTGGGGTGAGATGAGTATCAGGGAACAGGAGGGAGAGAAATTGGTGAGAGGCTCAGAGAGGCAAAGTTGTGCAAAGCAGTGTGGAGTTCACATGGTTCTTAACAAAGAGGCATTGATTGGAGGCTCACTGTTGTGACAGAGCTCACTAGTGCCTGGAGATCATTTCCAGAACTTTCTATATGGGAGAGCAAGAACCAGATTTGCAAGCGTAACAGCACCTCCCAGGCTTTTAGGAGAGAAGAGTTTTCAGGTTCAAGAGCCACCAGCTGCCACTTAATCTGCTCCCTCCCCAGTGCCCCTCACACCCAGGGAGTCCAGACCTTCCTTCCCAGCCCACTGCCTGTGCCGCAGGGCACCCTGAGTTCTGCACAGTGCCCCCAAGGCCTTGCGTGACCTAGTAAATATCTGGGTTTGGGATCGTGGGGAAAGGCATCAACACAAACCACTTCAGAGGCCAAGGTGGAGGAGCAGGATCTCAGAGGTCTCCACTAATGAGGTCTTGGCACCAACATGTCTTTGGCACTCAGCTGGGCCTTTTTTACTGCTTTTGGTCCTCAACAAAAAATAACACCAAAAAACTAATGAGTAAAATGCAACTCAGCAAGCTTCAAGCTATACAGCTAATCCTTCCTCGTGTGCTGGCTGCCTCCTGGGAGGTGTCAGAGCAGATTGGTGGGCACTGGGAGATCTGGCATAGGAACTGCAAATGGCAGGAGGTATCCCAAGCCTTTTCTCTGCCATACCGACCACACGCAGCATTCAGCGAAGGAAAAGCAAGGCGAACCCCAGCACTGCACATGCACACACACATCCTGCTTTATATGTTCAAGCCTCTCCAGAGGCTGATTAGAGATTTTATTTTCTCCGCCTCTCCCAGCCTTGCACGCTCATTGCCATCAATTATCTATGCATTTGCCCTGATGAATTATTGAGTGTGTAACGGGGCGAGGGAAGACCCGCCATCCCAGCTCAGCCACCTTGCAAACAAACGCTCCCCAGAGCATGACAGCAGCTAGTTTGCTCTCTGGCTTCTGGTTTAGGGTGGGGAGCATGGGAGGCTGATCCAGCAACTTGCAAAACCCCTTTACTCCATCTGTTCCCCTTCCTCATCATTGCTGTTGAGGTGTGGGTGTTATTGCTGTGGTATAGAGTAGAGCAACGGGTGCGTTATTTCCCTGATGAGAGGCTTGGAGGAGAGGAACATAAAGAGTTTACCCTGTCTTGCACAAGAGCCATGAGTTATTCAGTCACCTGGAAAGGAAACACGATTTCCGCACAGTGTTTGGGGTTTTTTAGGGTATTTTTTGTTTGTTTTGTTTTGTTATTTCTTGTGCTGTTTTTTTTTTCCCTTTTCCCCTGAAGCCTCTAGAAAGTTTGGAATGTGTTTTTGTTAAAGCTGCTACATGTAAGGGCCTGAATCCCAGTGTTGGCAGCATTTTGATGTTGGCAGGCAGTCCTCAACTGGCACTGGCTTTTTCCCTAGCCAAAATTCTGACTCTTCACACCTGGGCAGAGGAGGGTTCTGCAGGACCGTTCTGGGGTCTGGTTCAGGGTCAAGTTTGTCAGCACTAAAGTCTGCTTTTTCTCCACTTTGTGTCCAAGTAGAGTCTGCACTGATGCATGGATCCCATGGCAGGGGTAGGGTAGAAGGGGCAGGGTAGAACTGGGAATTGTTACTACTACTCAAGGTCAAGAAAAGAGGTCATTCATTAATTTGTAGGGAAATCACAGCTTAAAGAAAGGGCATAGTAATGATGAAGTGAGGGACTGGATTGATCTCTCTATATACCACGTTCTCTGCCAGGTTGGCTAACAATATCTTTATTTAAGGGGCACGTCTTAGGTGCCCATCCTTGGGCAGTGGTGGCCTTCAGCCTGGCGTAGCCTTCTGCGTGCCGTGCTCCTCATCCACACACCCCGCCAGGGAGAGATGGGGCTGTCCTCCCGGCTGCCCTGCAAGGGCGACTCGGAGGAGGAGACGGCGGCTTTCCATCCTCTCCTTGCTGGGGTTCGGCTCATCTCTTGCTTTTCTAGTGCTGCGAGGAGGTGCTGGGCCACGACTTCCCGCTGTCGCGAACGGGGCCTCTTTTATTGGGATGTGGAAAGCCTGGTTCAAAGGGAACCACTGAGGCCTGTGGGGGGTCAGGGAGCTTGTGTGGGAGCGGAGCCAGCTGCGCCATCGCCCCAGCCCCGGGCAGGCTCTGCCTGGGGGCATGGGCCCTTCATGAAAGAGGTGGGGACCGGTGCTGATGAATCCGCTCTCCTCCAGCCTTGGGAGAAAGAGGGAGTGCTGAGCACACCTACAGCCGGCCAGCCGTGAGATGGGCGGCAGGTTGTTCCCAGGCCCTTTGCTACGTGATTGCTTTTGCTCTCCGGCAAGCTGCCACACGCTTCGCGAGGCTCTAAAGACTTCAGAGCCAGACTGCTTGGCAAAGGTGTTGCTCACCTCCCCAGGTGTGGGCGATTCTGCAAGAGGCTCTCTCACCTCCGGGGCAGAAGGAGCAGCATATGCTGCAAAGCATGTTGGAGACATCTCCCCCCTCCCCATCCAGCTGTTCTTTCCTCAAATCCCAGCATAGCATTACCTCGACCCAGCCCTGCTCGGCACCCGGTGCCCTCATTTTGTCAGGAAGGCTGTTGTGGGCCATGAGGTCCTGCAGAGCACAGGCCAGACTGGTGTGAGAAAAGTGTTTCGCTGTGTCTTACTGCCTGGACATCTTTCTCCAGCAGGCCAGTGCCTCTGGTTGGCATGGAGAAACGTGGCCCAGCTGTGACTTTATCAGGGCAGTTAACATGCCCTCCCTCGGGTTTCTGGAGGGACATGCGTGGCAAAAATGGCCTTGGCTACACTGCCACCTCAGCTGACAGCCTCTAAGGACTTGATGGCTTCATGCATGCAGGCACATGAGGGCACCAGTGCTTTGCTGTGGCTGTAAACCGCGCTGAAAAACATTCCTCAGCATCCAGCCGCAATGCTAGGGTGTGGGGCAAACCAGCCCTTGACTCAGGGAAGGGGGCAAGTTCACACAAAGCTCTAGAGACTTGAGTTTCGGTCTTAATTGCTGATGACTGTGGTCAGCTGATGGCGTCTCATGGCTGGGCTGGATTGTTGAGGCTTGTCCTCAGGGTCACAGGCTTGGCGTGGAGGGAAGGAGAAGGGGAGAAAGAAGAGCCTTAGATGAAATGTGGGGACTGAGATCAGGCTGAGTACAACAGTCATGGAGTGAGGGGCTAACATGGGAGCGTGCTGAGAGGATGGTAAAGGTGGTGTTTGTGGGTGAGAAGACTCTTGTATGCCTGCACTTGTGTGTGTGTGAAACTGCAGGAGGGAGACCACTCTTGCTCAGGTTCACATATAGCAGTCACAGGGCATATCTGCCAGGGGTCTGGGGGGGGCTAACACTGAGAAGTTCATTTTGGCCTTACACAGGGATCCTGTTCGTCCCCTGGAAGGGTAGGGGAGACATTTCAGAAATGCTCTGTCCCCTCAGGTAGAAGATGCTGTCCTATTTCTCATGCTATGTATTTTTTTCTTTCCCCAGCCTCTCTTCCTCTTTCATTACCCTTTCATGTTCCTCACCCTTTGTACATCTTTCTTTTTTTATTACCCCTTTCTTTCCTTTACTCTCAGTCTCCCAGAATACATCCAATTTCAGATTCTGCCAGAAGCAGTGAGCAGAACCCGCTTTTCTTGTTCCCACCACCTTGCTTCTCTATTGTATTTATCATATAAATACTGGCTGTATAATTACCAGAGCATTATCTCTAAACATGCAGATTAGGGAAAGACACAGTGGCAGCCAAAGATGAATTTGAGGGTCAGGCTGGTGGGAGACATTTTTCTCCAGCTGTCAGGGGAGGAATCAACGGAGATAGAATAGCAGTCATGAACACCAGCCACCACTTTTCCCAAGCACCTTTCATCTTTACTCCGCAGAATCAAGAGGGAAGGTTCCTAAATGCAACCACTTTTGGGGTTAAAAAAAGGCCACAGACATGATCTAGATCATGGAGGTAGATCGTGCAAGGTGTATGGGCACTGCCGTAAACCTATTCTTACATGGGAACTATCGCCACTCTAAAATCAGGGCTGAGTCTTTGCAGCTCATTTAATTACCAGCGCGTTTCCAATAGGATTAAATGGATGTCTAAGTGTGTGTTAGCATATGTTAGGATATGCTATGCTGATAAATATCTGTGCTTTCTTATGCCTCCAGATACGCATGCTCTGTATATTTACAATTACTGATTAAGTGTCAGCCAAAGTTGAAGACAAAAGGAAGGAAAGCATTATTGATCCAATCTTGTGCCTTTTGGTGATCATGAGCCCTAGGCTGGCTGCAGAGCGTTAGGGCTGGTCGTAGTGAAGTGTGAACACTGATTGTGGCAGGGAAGGTATGAACAGGAATGAAGCTGCAGGAGCTGTAGGTGGATGCAGGTAGTTGCAGAAGGTACCGAGGACCTGTAGCCATAGACAGTTCTTGTATCAGCCATGCCAAGAAGAAGCAAATGGAATAAATAAAGAAGTTCATGGGCCTGGTGTCCAAGAACTGTTCTTCTACTGTCTGTCTGAGAAGTACAGGTATATTCATGTCTTTCCATTTTATTGCAGGGCTGCAAGCTCAGACTGTCTTAGTCAATGACACAGTCTCGGGGTTTATTGGGACAGACGTGGTCCTGCACTGCAGCTTCACCAATCCACTCCCCAATGTGAAGATCACGCAGGTCACGTGGCAGAAAGCCACCAATGGTACCAAGCAGAATGTGGCCATCTACAACCCTGCCATGGGGGTCTCCATCCTCTCTCCCTACAAAGAACGGGTGACTTTCCGGAATCCTTCCTTCAAAGATGGCACCATTCAGCTCTCGCGGCTAGAGCTGGAGGATGAGGGAGTTTACATCTGTGAGTTTGCTACCTTCCCAACGGGCAACCGGGAAAGCCAACTGAACCTCACTGTGCTGGGTAAGATACTGGGCAAGCTCTGTAGTGTGAACCATTGCCTCCAGTTAAACAGATCTGGAGGAACCTGAGACTCATGTCCTGGGAACTCAGGGTGAAGGTCAATCTTGGGTGTAAATTTTACCTATGATGATCTTTCAAATTGACTGTAAAGAGGTGGAGGAGCAGGGAACCCAGAGTAGGTCATTCACTGAGCTATCTCAGGAACGCCTCTTCCTCTTTCCAGGCCTCAGTTCCCCTAGCTCTTAATGCAGGTGCAATAAGAGTGACCTGTTCCCTAAGGGCGTGGTGAGTTTTAATGAGCTGGTGGCTGTCAAGTGAATGGAGAGAAAAGACAACAGAGAAATTCTAAGCACAACTAGAGCTTAGGTTGTGAGTGAATAGACCCCACCCAAGTTCTACATGATTCATTTGCTCTCCAATTTCAGTTTCTCATTCTAATAGGCTGTTCAAAACCTATGGCAGGAAAGGATTGACTTTCCATCGAATATCTGTGCATCTAAGGCACCTCCACCATTCTTTCCCCAGAGTAGATTGCTGGCAATTTGCAGCAGCTTGGGATTCACCACAAGGTCTGTCACAGGCTCAGTGGTGCTAGATGTCTCTTGGCTTGCAGTAGAGAAGGTAGCATTGCTTTTCTAACCATGCTTTTGTACCCTTTTCTTCTCCTCCTCCTCCTTTTTGCAATTCCTTGCAGCCAAGCCCACAAATCGGATGGAGGGCACCAGGCGGCCACTTATTGCCAAGTCTGGCAGGACAGAAAAGATCTTGGTAGCTACCTGCACCTCCTCTAATGGGAAGCCCCCCAGCACTGTTACCTGGGACACCAAGCTCAAAGGGGAAGCGGAGTTTCAGGAGATCCGGAATAGCAATGGCACCATCACAGTGATCAGCCGGTACCGGCTGGTGCCGAGCCGGGAGGCCCACCGACAGCAGCTCATGTGCGTGGTCAATTACCAGCTGGACCGCTTCACCGACAGCATCACCCTCAATGTGCAGTGTAAGTGAGTGTGGGCAGGGCTGGAGAGCAATGCTCCGTGGTCAGTCCCTAGGGTGGGTGATAAAGTTTGGTAAAAGAGGATTTTTCTGAAGGGAAGGTGTTGGTCTGGTGGAGGGGTTGAAGTGGGGGGCTGCTCTCTTTTTCTGGAGAGCGATCCCTTGGAATAATCGTATGCTTTCTCTTTTTCACACCTCTTTCTCTCTCTGCCTCTGACATGTCCCTTTGTTCCTCTCCTTCACTCTCTCCTTCATTCACCCTCTCTCACATTCTTTGTCCCATCATCTTTCCCACCTTGCAATCTCTTTCCTTCTCCCACCCCGCCCCCTATTTCATGTCTTCCTATTTCATTTTCTCCCCTTTCCTTTCCATAACTTTCCTCTCCTTTTTCATCCTGCTTTTCTATCTTTTTCGTCCCCCTGCAGATGAGCCAGAAGTCACTATTGAGGGCTTTGATGGCAACTGGTTTCTCAACCGGAAGGATGTGAAGCTGATATGCAAATCTGATGCCAACCCCCCAGCTCACACCTATGAATGGAAGCTGTAAGTGCCTACAGTGCTTCTGCTCTCAGCAGCACATATGATCTTTGACCAGGGCCAAGGAGTCTTTGTAGAAACCTCAGTCACCCTCTGGTCAATCAGGGCCCAGTCCCATTACTGTCAGGGGTGTCACTCCAAGGTAAAACCCGCCCATGTGAGGGGAGAGGTGGACACTTGCAGTTGCTGGAGCTGAGCTCGGGCAGAATGCTCGGAGCCGGTTCTGGTTCCCTGGCACAGCTCTGCCAGGAGGCCTTCATTGCACAGGGACTGGAACTAAGTTCTTTATTTGCAAACCAGGGAAGCTGCTGTCTTCAGCCTTGGCCTTTCTGGCTCACCCCCTCCTGCGCTGCCCATCCTCTGAAGCTGAGCTTGTCAGATCCAAAACAAGGCTTGCTGCCCTGCCAGCCCTGTCTAGAGGGCAGACTGTGTTTCTGAGGCAGGCAGTGCAGTGTTAGAAGCGACTAGAGAAAGGGACTTGTTTGGGGTGGTTGGGCTTTATCAGAAGTTTCATATGGCCTATGGCCCCAGCTGACGCAGCTGGAACCAGCTTTTGAAGTTGAGCCACACACAGCCACCTCCCCTTGCGATGGACAGAGGTTTTCCCTGTCTTTCAACTGGGTCTTGCCCCAGCATCTTCCAGTTCAGACTCAGGAGAGACAGGCAGTGGGTAACGACCATACACACCTGCTTTCCACTGGCCTGGGATGGAGCTTGCTACCAGTGCAGTGCAGCCTTAATAACCAGGATAACTTCCTATTTTCACACACTGGAATAATATTCTGCCCTGGTGACGTGTGAAGCAGCTGAGATATGACAAAGTGAATAATTTGCCCAGCACCACTAAGTGCTTTGGAAGCAGAGCTGGAAAAGAACCCAAGATTTCCCTTCCTTAAAGGTGCAGAAATAGCACAGAATTCATGCACATGTGAAAAAACCTTTCCCTGGAATCAGCCCCAGCTGTAAGCAGGAGCTCCCCTTCGGAGCACTCATCCCCACGCGACTGACATTAAGCAGAAGCAATTCCTTGTCCTCCAGGGTTTCAGCTTTTGGCTGAATACACTAAAGGGACTGAAAAGTGAGCGAGGGGTGTCTGGGGAGTCAGACGAGAATTGATGCAACCTGAGGTGGTTATCTCTCCCTCTCTTTCTTTTCTATAAGCACTCATGTAGCTTTAAAAAAGAAAGATCAAATGGATCCTTTCTTCTTTTCAGCTGGCATTTGTCATCAGGAAAGAGGCTCTCAAAATGGCTTTGCAAGGAGCTAGGCATATTCTGTCTCATTTTGCTTCCCACATCAAACTGTTCACAGTGAAAGTCTGAAGAGGATTGTTTTTCTTGCCTTTTTTCTAATTCTCATCCCCAGCTCTCTCCCTCTGTTGGTTCTGCCAGTTCAACTTAAACTCCGAGGGGGCTCTCTGGGTTCCTCACCGCATTGCCAGGAAAGTGTTATAGGCAAAGATGCCCCTTGTGGCACCCGAGGCAGAAGAGATGCCAGTTTAGGCTATCTGTGTGTAGCAGGGCTGGCAAATTGAGCTGAAGCGAGCCTTGGGAGATGGAGCTGGGGACAAGAGGCAGGTTTTCTCTCTGCTTTTGGGCAAGTCATTTCATCTCTTTTTTCTGCTATTCCTCACGTGTGTGGCTGGAGGCTGAGAGCTTGCTGAGCTCCTGGGCATCAGGCTTTCGGTGGCAGGAGCTCTGTCGTTGTGTACAGACACAGCCAGCAGCGCAAGCGGCCCCTGATCTCTGTTGGGGCAGTCTGCTCCTGCTGTGATAGTGATGCTGAAGGCAGGCTGAGAGCTGAAGCACAGGGTAACCAGGTGCCAAACGTCTCAGCCAGGTGATGTTTCTGTAGCCCAGGGCGGGCAAGAGGGTTAGTTACCAACTAGGCTCAAACACCACAGGGGATGCAGGTGTCAGGGCTGAGCACAGCACTGCATGACTGAGTCTGAATATGACGTGTCATTTGCACACCTGGTTTACACACTGTGCTGGTGACAAACTCGGCTCTGGCAGAAGCGATTCTTGGGAACAGCACATCTTTGAGCCAGGCACTGAGTTGGTCCCTATGTGCTTGTGTGAGTGATGATTTATTTTTTTTTAAACACATGAAAGAGAAGTTTTCCTGTGGATTCTCTGTGAGCTGTGAGTATGTCCATTTGTCTGTCTTTACCCTGCAAAACTTTCTTGACTTACAGCTAAGAGGCTGGGAGCATCAATACTTCGCTTTGAGAAGGAACTGTGGGGAGAAAAATGGAGAGAGAGAAAGCACAGAATTAAAGAGTACAGGTTTCTCAGCCCGATAGCGCTTCAGTCTGATTCCCCAGCCTCTCCCTTTTTGCACTCTTCGTGGGTCAGTTAGGACGGAGTATAGGATTATTGACCTGCGAGAGGACAGAAAGGAAAGATGGAATGCAGCTGAAGGTAAGGAGAATGGAGGCGGAAGAAGAGGGAAGTAGAGAGTGAGAGTGAGTGAGACTGGGGGAAATAGAGGTAGAAAGGGAGGAGAAAGAAAAAGTTGGGGCACAGACTTGCCCCCAGCTCTTTCAGCCCAGACTCTTTCTCTCCCAGTCTTGTCCCCAGGCTGCCTATGAGCAGGGCCCGATGAGGAAGAGGCAGACCAAGCAGATGCGATGAAAGCCTGATAAATAATTATACTGCAGCCAACCACCTAGGTGTGCAGCGTGTGTGTGTGTGCATAGGGAGGTAAGGAAAAGAAATAAGATCCATGGCCATCCCCGTCCTTCCCACAGTGCCACTTGGGTAATATCAAAATGATTCCTCATTTCTTTGGCTAGGTAGCCAGAGAAATGGCCACCAGCATCTTTGGTTTATCCATGTGTTCATATGTCCCTCTTCTCCTTCCTGGGGTTAGGAAGCAATTACTGCTGCTGATGTTTTGCTCCTTCCTGGAATGTAAAAACCAGCCATGCTTTCCCCTCCTCTCATTTGGATGCTCACGAGCAACAGTCAGGGGAGCTGTTAGAGGAAGCAATAGCCTTCTTTAGCCTCCCACAGCGCAATTTTTAGGTGTGACCTTGTCTTTGTAGATGCAGGGCCCTAATTCACCCGTAGGCAGAGGACCAACTTTACATTCTTCTTCCATCAGCTTTGGGATCATTGCCTTGATGTAGCTGGGAAAGACTAAAGTGTTTGCCATACATATGTGCCTAGGTGTATATGTAGACATGCAAAATATGTGCATGTGCATTTAGGCACTTCTTTACAAACCTAATTATACCCCCGTTATTCCCTTTTGTTTCTTACAAATTGCTGACAATATGTGCACATTTTTGTTGGATGGAAGGGAAAGAATTACTTGAGTAATTTTTAATTGCCTAAGAGAAGTAATTACTTTACTTTGCTTCAGTAATTAAGAATAACCAGGCCATGTATGTCTTTTCCTAATACACAGGATTTTTTTTTTTTATCTGCCTTGTTCATTTATTCTGTGTATTTCTAGATTTAGTTTTGCATTACTCCAGTTTCACACTTACCTGACTGTTCTGACATGGACAGGTCATAGATGGCAGGGCTCTAAATCAGCACTGCTTTCCTCGAGCTTGAGTTGCAATTAACACTGGCTGATCAGCTGCCCAGGAGAGTTACATGGGCAGGAAATTGGAATAAAGCAGGGTCAGGTTGGTGTTCCATTCCTGTATTTACCCTCAAATGGAAAGTCAGGGATGGAGGAACACTGTGAAGATGAGCCTGCTAGAGGTGAGCCACCTGAAACAAAAGGGTGACCTGGCCATCTTACCCTGAGCTTGTACCTACTCAGGGATTATGCTGGAAAATGAAGGCTCTGGGTCTGTTTTCTGGAGAGGGGAGAATATAGACTAAAAGTGCTCCACATCTCGTTAGCTGAATCCAAGGGGCTGTATGTGACCCAAATATGTCCACTCTCCCTTGTAATCACAGAGAAGGGAAAAAAACCCAGTCCCTGTAAAGAACCTGATTCTCATCATGCAATGGATTTACCCTGGAGATGCTCAAGGTTTGGTTTCAAGGCTGACTACTTTAATGGGTATTTTCCAGCCAGCACCAAAGGCAAGCGCAGAACCAGCATGTCAGTGTCACCTCTGCAACACTGCTTGACCCTACTGAGTATCATCTCTGGGGTTCAACCATGATCTTTGTTTCCCCTAGGCCAAACGGAACTCTGCCGGGGAGCGTGGAAATCCAGAACAACACCATCTACTTTAAAGGGCCTGTCTCCTACAGCGTGGCTGGCACCTACATCTGTGAGGCCTCCAATGCCATCGGTACACGGTCAGGCTTGGTGGAAGTCAATGTCACAGGTAGGAAAACACTTGGTGTGTTTTGAAAGGTGGAAGGGGAGGAGGAGGTGGGGAGAGGAGAGTGTGAGCAGCTGATAACTACCAATCAGTTACATCTCCTTAATGTCTGTCTGAATCACTGGTGTCTCCTTCTAGGGGTGGGGAGTTTCATGATGCAAAGGGAGCAGTGAAGTTTTGCTTTGCACTGGTTTTGTACTGGTTTGGCTTGTATTTTTTCTCCTTTCCTCTTGTTGTCTTTTCCTTTCTTACACCAAGATACATTCAGTTTGTTTCCCCCTTGTCTTCTGTTTTGGATTCAGAGAGATCACTGGACATCTTAAAAGTGAAGACATGTCAGGGATATATTTGGTAGAAGGTAGAAGAAGGAGTAGGATGAGGATGTAGACTGCCACTGAGGCAGTAAAGCATGAGATGGATGATTCATATGTTCAGGATGACGTTTCTGATGTTAGGCAATTCTCATGATTTTTCATCTGTGCTCCTTCCAATGCCATGTTGGTCTGTGCACTTGCTCACCTTCCTGCCACAGATTACTGAGAGCCTGTGAGCACTTGAGAGCTTTGGCTGGGCTCCAGAAAGGAATAACATCACAGGATGCAGACAATGGGAAGTGATGCTACGTGATGTCATATGGGACAGAAGGAATTTGACAATGTAGCCACAGGAGTGAGGAAAAGATGTGTGGATATGCTTAGGTAGTGTCAGGGAGAGAAATTGTTGTTGAGAAATAGGTTAAACAGAAGAAATAACATAGGGCAATAGCCTGATTTCAGAGAGACAAAGTGATACTGCAAGGCATCACCAAAGGCAAAAAGTGGCTGTGGGTGCTTCGAGAGCAGGGAAGGGGTAAAAGGAGTGATCTGTTTTCTCAGTTAATGGGTTAATGACAGGCAGTGACCAGCAGTTGTGGGTCTCACAAGAGAGATGGAAGTATCTCTTGCAGTGGTGAGTTGGAGCACTGCCACACTGCAATGAGCTCCAGGTTCTCGGGGGACAGAGGAGGGAGTGACCATCCGATGAAGCAGTGCTGCCTGCCTGGTAGACATGCCTGGCAGCTGGGACGACTTGCTGAGGCTCCCCTCTAGGGGGGCTCAGTGCTGGTCTCCTTCGGGTGCTGCCCCTACACCCCAGCTTTGGGACCATTGCCAGGTGGGCAGGCAGCACAAACCATGGCACGCAGCCACTTTTCCAGCTGGACTCACAGCAGGGACCAGGGGCATTGTAGCTGCAGACCTGCTCTCGCTGGGGAGAGCAGTGGGGCTGTGACTGCAGGCGGGTGAGCTGGAGAGCAGCCGGCTGCTTGTGTCCCGCAAATGCCACAGACAGCACAGGTACCTCCGAGCTGGATGGACAATGAGGCGTGCTGGCGGCTCCCCAAGGCATGGGGAATACAGGACAGGTTTCTGAGGTTGTTAGCCCTTCCTGCTGTCCAGCCCGAGGCAAAGCGGAGCACCTGCTGTTCTGATAGCAGGCCACCTCTCTGAGCCTCCCCAGTCCTTGAAGAGTTGTCTAACCTGAGAGTGATGAAACGGGCTTCTGGAGGGGCCAAGTTCCAGCCCCCTCCACCCGCTCTCTACAGTGGTAAGTGCTGAGCGAGTGTAAGGACAAGTCCTGGGCAGCTGACCTCCTGAAATTCGCAGTAACACTGTGTTTGGCCCCCTCACCACCTCAGTTCCCCCCTTCTGTAACATGGGTAAACCGAGCTAATCTTCCTCTATCCAAATGCTTGGAGGTCAATGGATGGGATGTACTAATTAGATGCTAATTACCAAGTATTTATTTATGATCATTATCACTGTAGCAGGCCTTTATTTCACACCTCCTGTCCTGGATCCTTGCCTGCTGCGCTGTTCCTGGTATATGCTTTTCTCTGGGGGATTTTTCATTTGCCAGTGAAAGGCACCAGAATAACAAAGCTCTTTGTTCAGGACAGACGTGGTGTGGCATCCGCGCTGCCCAGCCCTGCCCAACCACCCGAAGCCAGGGGAGGGTTGTGGCCAAAATCCATTCAGTCGTGGGCCATTTCATGGGACTTGCCACCAAAGGTGCTGTGTTTCTGGGATAATGCAGGCAACTGCCTGGTACAAACTGGGCAGGCTTGCTTCCCGTCAGCAATAGAAAACCATCCCACGCAGCAACCTGCACCTTGGGTCACATTTGAAACAATGATCAGAGGGAAAAAGCCTCCAGCTCAGTCCCCAGTCACACTGAAGGAGATGGGATGGGTATTGCAAAAGACTTAGAGAGGAACACGCTCTCTTCACCGTGTCTCATTTTCCATTTCTGCATAGCCTGTACATCTATTTCTTGCTGTCGTTCTGTCTGCCCAGCCACCCTGTAGCTCTTGCGCTGTTCAGGACACATGTTCCCAAACACCAGATACAGCCCCCTCTTCGTATTTCCTGCTGCCACCTGCCAGCGTTTTATCCGTCTCAGCACCACAATAGCATTGCAGCCCGGGCCGGCTGCACCAGCTCTCCTGCAAGGGCATGGGCTCCTCTTGGGATGAGGGTCTGTGGGTTCCCTCTCCAGGCTTCGGCAAATGTCTCCCTTCCTGGCGGTTTTTCAGAGGACTGATAGAGCATCATTCTTATGCTCGACCAGCGCAGTGCTGGCAGGGGAAGCAGGGACTGGCAGGATTTCTGGGGAATGACTTTGGGTTGATGTCTGCCTGCCTGTAATCTCACTGTATTCCCAAAGGTCCGAATTGTGGAGTTGAGGTTAAATAAGAGGGAAGGAGGGGCACACCAGCAGCTGCCCCACTAGGAGGGATTAGCAGCCAACCCGTTAGGCCAGGCCTCTGCCACATAAAAAACCTGCGTTTAATAATTCATGGGATCTGAATATGTTTATCCAACTCTCCCTAAGGACCGATTAGGCCAGTGCTAGGGGGGGCTCAGCCGTCCTCACTCAGCTATTACAGGTACATTTGTTTGGGTCTTGCAGGCAATTTAGGGATTGTCAGTGGACCACAAAACCTCTTTCAAGAGCTGCATGCAATAAATGGAGTTCAATCTAGTGAGCAGCCAGCCTTGGGAGAAAAAAAAAACAGAAGGCTGATGCAGAGAAAACCCTGCAGCAGCTTTTCCCCCTCCTGTCTCCCCGGGTACAGATCTCCGCCCTCCTGGCACCCAGCACCCTTCCTCCCAGCCCGACCCCAGAGAGGAGGAGTGCAGGGCCAGTTCAGCACCCTCATGGGGCGATTTGTTCGGGGAGAGAAGGCTGAATGCTTCTATTAGAGTTATAGCGCATTAAAGAGATTGATAAGTGGAAATTTAATATTTTATTCCTGCAATCTGTTCCTATAATAGCTTCTCCTGCCTTGCAGGACCTTTGTCAGTCGCAGCCAAGCCATGTAGTGTGACATGTAACTATTTATTACAGGCGGTTGGGTGACATAATAAAAAGCCGTGGTTATAGACTGCATGCATGTCCCTGCGTGCCTGCGCACAGGTGTGGTGGTCCTGCACAGAGACCTGGTCACATACACACATATGTGTGACACGGATCTGCATCGTGGCATGCAAAGGGGCCTCCCAAACCTGTGTGCCTGCATGGGGATGCCCTGCTCCACAATCATGTGGGCATGCAGGATGCAAGAGCATCAGTGCATTGGCATCTGTGAATATGCATGTATTTATGAACAAGCGCTTGGCTGTATGGGCTTGTGTGCAGCAGTGCATGTGCACGTGTATACGTATACGTTTGTGTGTGTATGCGGGGGGACATTGATGCACTTGAGTACTTGGCTTCAGCCAGAGGAAACACAAGGAGAAAGATGTTGTTAAAACATCTCTTCTCCCCATGGGGCTTCAAGCAGCAGCCAAACATCAAAGCCAAAGGAGAATCACAGTGCTAGAGCTGGGGGAGCAGGGAGGGCAGAGCCTGTGCTGAGGCAGTGACCGCTATCAGCCTCTTAGCTGCAGGGGTCCCGCCTGTTTCCCAAAGCCAGGAGAGGGTCTTTTCCTCCAGGATACCGCAGGCTCCCCTCATTCCTTGCTTGGTATAGCCCCACCTCTGCACCCCCCGAATTTCCAGGAGACAGGACACGATGTGCAGGTGCCCCAGGGAGGGGCTGTGAGGACGGGAGGCTCTGTGCCGTTCCCTGCCCAGGGCCGTGCCAGCCTGTGGGCAGGCAGCTTTGCAGCCCTGGCCTTGGATGTCCTACAGGCTGGGGTGGGGAGGAAAGGCTGGCAGGGGCTGACAGCCCCCCCGCCCCGGGTTTGCTTGGCTTGCAGCAGGGAGTTATTTACACACCACCAGTGATCTCGTCCCAGCAAGGTCACTGCAAACAGCCCGTGGGGCTCACTGGAGTCCTGTGCCATGCGGCAGCACGCCTTTGCTATGGGCTCAGAGCACAGGAGAAAGCCCTTTCTGGGAAGTGTTAAATCCCAAGCCCAGAGCAGGTGCACCCAAAGCCCAGCCGCCAGCCAGGGCCGTGCCACGCTGCACCAGCAAGCGCTCCTGGCTGCTTTAGGTGGGAGGATGTCGGGCCAGAGGCTAAAGAGGACAAGCCTAGGGGGTCCGTCTGATGCTAATCTTCTGGATGGTGGGTAGAAGTGTCTGCTGCATCCTGTCTGATGGCATCTGTGCCAATGGCCCCTGCGGGAGCAGCGCTTGATTGACAAGCGATAGGTGACCTGACAGAGAGATTAAAACCTAAGACACGTTTGGCATCTGGCCTAAAAAGCCGTCACACTCTGAAATGCCAGTGGCAGTTGCTAAACTTCTGGATTAGTTGCCAGTGGTTTTTCCACCCCCACCGCCTTCTCCCCCCCCACCCCACAGTTCTGCACGAGGAGAGCAGAAATCCCTGGTAGGGAGAGGAAAGGCAGGATCCCTTGACGCTGGAGATGGACGTGCATAAGTGCAAGGGCTGTTGTGAAGGAAAAAGGACAGCAGTGCTACGGGCTTCTCAAATTGCAGCCCTGTCTGGGCTGAGGCAGGTCCAGAGATATCGCCCTATCTTCAGTTATGTACACGTCTGTAACAGAGCAGGTCAAAGTCCTGGGATAATTTGGCGTGGACTGTACTGGCCCAGAAAGTTTGCCATCAGCAATCGGTCTCGTAAAAAAACCCACATGATCACCACTGTATTTGCTGAGGCCATCTGGGAACTGGGAAGCTCCATGAGCCTGCTAG
The DNA here is from genome assembly GCA_013397275.1 of Burhinus bistriatus. Lineage (NCBI taxonomy): Eukaryota > Metazoa > Chordata > Aves > Charadriiformes > Burhinidae > Burhinus > Burhinus bistriatus. Next base: position 372,886 of record VYXH01009546.1, read on the forward strand.
AATTAAGGTTCCTGCTCCTCCCCGGAGCTGCTGCTCACCCTGGCTGGAACCGGCCAAAGGCCCCCTGATTCCTATTGCAGCAGGTGTTCCGTTTTGCAAGGCAGAAGGAAATCCAGGGCCTTCCTCTGGAGGAGCTTCATGCAAGGAGCAGCTTGGGCTGACACATGTCCAAAAGGTAATTTCTCATGGAGTTTGACATTCTCCTCAATGCCCATGGCTACAGTGAGAATTTTGGCTGGTGCTGGGTTTTTCCTTGGCCCTTAATGATTGAAGGGAAAAGCATAGAAATGTGACTTTAAGAAAAAAATGTGTCCACAGCAAGTAGTATCTTTCAAAATATCTAAGGAGTGTGATGAGCAGAAGGGCTTTTGAAAGCTGGTTTCCTGTGGATCTGCATATCATAGAAGAATTACTTGGTGTCTAAAAATACGCTTTTTCTGATCTGGGTCCTTCCTGCCCTTTGGAGCAGCCTCTTGTCCCCGTGGGTTCTCTGATGTCTAATGAGGTTTAGCTCCCACCTCTACCAGGGATCCTACTCCAGCTCTTTCCAAGAGCTTTATGATAGGGATAATTTTGGCTCATTCTTCTTCTGTCAGATACCACTGAAATTGGCCAGCAGGTTCAAAAAGCATTAGATAAGGGATTGATGGACAGGCAGGATGATTTGCATATGTCTCATTCTTATTGGAAATTGGCCATTAAAAGAAAGATACAATTTTTAAAACGTGTATTTTTGAAGTTGCTGTTGTGATGAGGAAGGCCTGGTTTGTCTCTGCAGTGGCAGCACTGCTATTGCCCCTGGGTGCTGCAGGGAGAAGGCAGGAGCCAGGGCAGGGAGATGCTTGGAGCCCGGTGCCTTGCATGCAGGGATCAAAGAGAACCCGTGGGCTCAGCGGGGAAGCCAGAGGCGACCCCCCCATCTCCCAGCGCTCCCAGCTGCCGCCCCAGAGGTCCGGCTCCTGGCACCGGGACAGGAAGCTGGGCTGAATGCAACAGCTGGCAGAGCCGGGCAGCGGGCAGATAGTGTTGCTGCTTTGGTTCCTATTCATACTGCGCTCCCTCTTTTTATGAGGGCTGGGGGGTAGCAGGAGGGGGGGGAGGCTTTTTATGCTGGCATTAAAGCCTAGCTTGTTCCCCCTCCCTCCTCTCTGCTGTCTCCTGTTTCTCCAGTCCGCTTTTCACAGCGGCTTTAATTCTCTCCAGACTCTTCCTAATGGATTTTTCACATGGGGCCCCCAGCACGCTCGGGCATCGCACCAGTTTCCAGAAATTTCACGCACCCCTTGAACACAAAAAGGGGATCCTTTTCCCACACTTTCCCCTCTCTCCCCAGGCTGCAGTTCTGCTCTCTTTTGCACCCCAGACACGAAACTCGGTGGGCAGAGGGGCAAACCCCGCTTTGTGAGGCTGGTAGCAGTGGATGCGTGCGGAGCGACACCCGCCGAGAACCGGACCTGT
>VYXH01009546.1:374934-531576 GCA_013397275.1 Burhinus bistriatus
GGGCGGCGCGACCCCCGCCGAGAACCGGACCTGTCCCAAATCAGTCATTACCCTGGCCGCTGACCGCCGGGCCACCGTGGCCGGTGGCTGCAGCCGTGCCGGGCTGCTGGGGCACAAGGTGGGATGCTGCTCCCCGCTCACCACCTGCCCTTGCGAAGGGGACCTTGTCGCAAGGCAGAGAGACCCCGGGCCGGGGACACCCCCCCGGACNGGAGGGAGGGGATGATTTCGGCTGCTGGCTTGCGATCTTCCCGTCTTTCTTCCCCCTCTCTTCCCACAGTTTGGTTTTGTTTTCTCTGGCATGGGAACTGGGCCACTGCGAGGAGGATGGGGATGGGATCTGAGCAGAAAATAGTTCCTTCCCCGAACAACGTGTGAAATCCAACACAGCGGCGTGTTAGTTTTCATGTCCGTGGCGCTGGCGGTGGCAAGGGGGTGGCATGTAGGCGAGTGCTATCTCAGAGGCGGGCAGCACAAAGGGCAGGAAAAAAATATATGAGAAAGGTAGAAAAACATTCCGCCTTTGGCTTCATGTGTCCAACCGGGGCTGTTAATGAGGCTTTTAATAGAAAAGTGGGCCAAGCTCCTTCTGAAATTGTGCAGACTTCCCCTCTCCGATCTGTTTTCCAGAGCTGGGAGGCAGAGGGGATCAGTATGGCTTTAGGGACCCTGCGCCCAACATGCACACCATATCTGGGTCTTCTCAGGGTGGGGTGCTGGGACCCACAGCCCCATGCACAAAATCAGCCTTGCTGTGGGGAAAAGCGAGGTTGGAAGAGGCTTCAGATCGGAGCTGTTGGGTAGGGGAAAATCAAAGACAGATCCCCTGGCGTCTGAGCCAGCTTCCTGGTCTTTCCCTGCACCCACTTAATCTCCAGGTGGACCCCTGCTTTGTGCACAGTTTTGGGAATTGGGCACCACGTGGCTGCAGAGACTGTGATGGCAAGGAGCAGGCCTAGGGAGGTGGCGTGGGCAGGGGTGGCAAGAGCTGTATGGACGCTTGTGCGGTTGAAGCTGAGCCCTCAACAGCCAGGACTACCAGGGGATGGACGTGACATTTCTTGCTGTCTCTGCAGAGAGGTTTTGCATTAACCAGCTGGCTATGACAAGCCTTCTGTTCATGCGACATGTGGTTTTGGCTTTCCAGAACCCAACCCCAGCTCCCTTTGCTGAAATACATGCCCCGCTCCTGCTCTGAAGGCTGTCTTTGGAAAGAGATGCTGACTCCTGCCTGCACAGCGTCTTGCTCCTCATTCTGGCTCCAGCAGGAAGCCACTCCATCTGCCTGTCCCCCAGCCCATTCTGCCCACTGTGCTGCTCTGTGTGTGGTTTCAGGCTCGTGAGGCTTTGCTCAAGGCACGTCAGCACTGCAGAAACCAAGATGCTGTTGTTAGGATGATGTCTCAGGAAAAGCAGGAATGAAACAGTTCTTAGGCACAAGCAAAATGCTTGTGCTGCGAGGATCAGGCCAGCAATTGCTTGAATTCAGTACCCTTGTCCAAAATCTGCAGCTCTTTCAGGAACTGGCTCTGCTCAGGGGAAGCTCTTTTCTCCCCTCTTCCTTAGTGGCTGGGCTAAGCTGTGCTGCGGGGAAACCTGCTCCCTGCCCAGCTTCTCCTGTTCACGCCTTCCTGCCCTAATGCAGAAATGTGGCTGCCAGCAGCAGGTAGTCCTTGCAGGCGCATGGAGAGGGGGCAGGAATCGGAGTGTGCCTCATATCCCTTTTGAATTTGCTGCCTTTGAGCCAGCCCCTCTTTCCCCATCGCTCCGTCCTGGCTGCTCTTCTGGGAGGGCATGCTGAGATTGCTAGTCAGTCTGCGCCTCTCCTTGGCTGCCGGGGTAAAAAGTGTGGGCCAGGAGGCTCCAGAGCAGCAATAACGGCTTGCAGCTATGAGCTGGGCTGGCAGACAGGCCTTGAGGGAGGAAAAAGCAGTGCGAGGTGTCTGAGCATGGTGTGTGAGGGCAAGGCTGCCGGGCAGCATTAACCAGGTGCCTGCTGTCCAAATTCAGCAGCAGGTGAAGGCCTGAGATGGCCATGTGGTGCGTAATGCCTCATGGACACGGATGCTCAACGGGCAGTTTGTGAAAGCTGAGTTTGGCCGGGGGCTGTAACTGTGCCCAGGGAGTGTTAGGAAGGTTGATTTAAGTCCTGGATCAAACTTTATCTGTGCCGAAGTGTAGGTGTTGAACTGCATGAAAGAGAAGAAAGCTTCTTTCTCATTTCTTTTCTTTTTCTCTTTTGAGTTATTTATTTTTTTAAATGGGTCAGGGTAACTGTAGGAACAAGATTAGCGTGAGTAGTGACACTACGCTGGCCACAGTAACAGCAGAAGAAAAAGAAACAATGGGAGGTCTGTGTCGCTGTGCTGCAGAGCACAGCATGGTCAGCAAGCGGGTACAGGAGCCAGCCAGCACCGTGCAGCCGCAGATCGCGCGTGGGATGGGTGAGAGGGAAGGTCACGAGGTGTTGCTGCCTTCTGGCCCGACCTAGACTGGTTGGGGTCAGGCTGGGCTGGGCTGCCAAGGAGGGGAATGCAAAGCTGGCGGGTCTAGCGTGGCATCTACAGGAACGGTCGTGGCAGCTCGGTGCCCACCATTGGATGGGGTTTGGGTCTTGCTCCCTGGCAGGAGCACCCTGGGGCTGTCAGTATGCTCTGGTAAACTGGACCTGAAGTGTCACCCAGTAAAAGACAGCGTCTGGACTCAAGGCACTGGGCTTTTGGGATCTGAGCACATCTGGAGAAACCAGGTGGGGTGGGGAGGGGAACACTGCTTCCAGCCTGCTGGGCTCCTGCATGAGGCTTAGCGAGCTTGGCACGGCACGCTGCGTTCCCCTTGCTAAGGCAGAGCTCCTGTGCGCTGACCCCTGTGAGGATGCACCCTTTTCCCCTTTCCCTAGTTTTTCCCTTCCCTGTTCCTTACCCTCATCTTCCCACCCCCCACCCCCCAAAAATGGCAATGAAAGCATGGAGGGAGGGCGCGTTTCCGCATGGTTTGACACTGTTCCCCCTTCCATCTGTCTTTTCCTACCCAGAATTTCCCTACACCCCGTCTCCAATTGATGATCGCAAATCCATGGTGCAGCCGAACATCCCCACACCGGTGATTGGGGGCATAGTGGGAGGAGTCTCGCTGGTCCTGGTGGTGGCTGTGGTGCTCTTTGTGGTACTCCGGCGCCGGCGTCACACCTTCAAGGGTGACTACAGCACAAAGAAGCACGTGTACGGCAATGGCTACAGCAAGGCTGGCATCCCACAACATCACCCCCCCATGGCCCAGAATCTCCAGTATCCCGACGACTCAGATGATGAGAAGAAGCCAGGCCCGCTGGGTGGTAGCACCTACGAAGACGAGGACGAGGATGGGGGAGGCGAGCGCAAGCTGGGTGGCCCCAACAAATACGAGGAGGATGCTAAGCGGCCTTACTTCACGGTAGATGAGGGGGAGGCGCACCCCGAACCTTACGATGAAAGGACACTCGGCTTCCAGTATGACCCCGAGCAGCTTGACATAGCAGAGAACATGGTCTCACAGAACGACGGATCTTTTATTTCCAAAAAGGAGTGGTACGTGTAGCTCAGCACCCCATTGCTACACACAAACACACACACACACACATACACACACACAAACACGTACACACGAGTGATGCCCTCCCACTCCCCCTGCATCCCTGCCGAGCGGAGCCCAGCGGAGCCGAGCGTGCCGTGGCCGCTTGCACACACACTGCACGCACGCTCACCCCCCGCACACGCACGCACGCCCCCGGCCAGCCCTGGGCGCTCGGCAGAGACTTTGGACGCTTCCAGCACTGGCAGGAAGGGTGGGCTGGGGCGAGCGGGGAGGGAGGGCAGCTTTGCTTACAGATCATTTTTGGGGCGTACGGGAGGTGGGAGGTTGGGTAATTATTTTCTCGGTTTTGGTTTTGCTTTTTAATTTCTCTTGACGACTTTCGTCCCCTTCTGTGGTGTTTGTATTGGTCGGTGGCTTAGGTGTTACTATTTGCTTTAACGACTGTTGCCCAGCCTGTATATTACACTCTGTTTGTGTCTTCATGTCTCAGAGTGCCCTTCGGCCCCACTTCTCTCCCCAAGGTTCCTCCTCCCACTTCCACACCCCTGAAACACTGGAATTTGTTTGTATGTTGTCTTCTTTGTTTGTTTTTTTTAACCTTGGGAGGGGGTCAAGTGGGCTGTCCGTAGAAGGACAGAGGCCAGGAAAGCTTATGGCAATGGAAATATAGGTGCCATTATCAGGTGAACTGATTTTTTTTTTCCTCATCACTTTCTTTTCAGTGGGGTCTGGGTAGCGTTCCCATTGCCCACTGCACGCCTGGGGAGATCTACTCCCAGTTTTTAATGACTCAATAAAAGGAAAATGAGGAGAGAGGGGGAAGAAAAAGCCTAGAACAAACCCCAGGTGCATGGGCTGATAGCAGGGCAGGGAAACTGAGCTGCCATTTTCCTCCCACAATTTATTATTTCCTGGCTTTTCATTTTCTGTCTTTGTTAGAGTGTTCTTTTAAAAGAAAGAAAAGGAGTATTTATTGCTGACATTTTTTCCCCTGTGATGGCTCAGAGAAATGCTGGCTCTTTTTGTTCTTGTTGCTGTTGTTGTTGCTAGTACCAGCCACAGAGCAGTTTGCTGGCACAACAGTTGTGTGCGGCGTATTGTGCACTCACCTTGCTGCCATTGCCTGGGGAAGGAGACCAACCGATACCGCTTCGCTTCTCCCACAAACTCACTGCCTTCAGCTCTGGTCTGCAGAGCCTGGCAGGGCAGATCTCCCATCCAGTGTCTTTGAGGGCTGCAGTACAGGATCAGGCCCCTAAGTTTTATTATACCACTAAGACTTAATTGTCATGTGTTTACACTTTTTTTGGGGGGGGTCAGAGCATGGGGGCACTTCTTTCTGACTCTCCTAGCAACAACCCCAGCCCTTAGATATATTGCTTAGTCTGCATTGATTGCCACTTTCTCAATATCACATCCCCCTTCTAAGCAAAGGCTTGGTAGACAGGGCAGGAGTGAGTGAGCCTGGGGTATTGATCTCGTCCTCCTTCCCTTGAGCCACCGCGTTGTGATGGGGTGGCTTGGATTGCTGCTATCTCTGCTCTGGGGATAAATGGGATTCCAGACTTCAGGGCCCTCTGTCTGACACTGACCATATCCAAATTAGATTGACTGGGTTGGGGCTTATTTTTCTTGTGGGTTTTTTTTGTTTTGTTTTGGTTTGGTTTTGTTTGTTTTTTTAATTTGATGTATAAATAAATCTTGTGTTTGAAAAGAAATCCCCAGTTTTCTGAGCTGTATTATCATGCATATCTAAAAATAGCAGGACTAATTCTCCTCCTGCCTTACCCGCTGGGTTTTGTTCCATGGCATCCAGTGGTTATCCTGCTACAAAAGGGAAGGTGGAGAGTCAGACCCACGCAGATGAGTCAAGGTCAGATCTCTGATCCAGGCAGCCTCCAATGCTTTCCTTTAGCGTGTGGTGCTTGGTCCAGGCAACGTGAAGCTCAGCCTGAGCCATCCGCAGTTTGTAGCTTGCTCTTATTGCGTTAGTGGTGTAGGGGAGTGGGAAATCCGATTGTTACGCTGTAATCTTTCTGCTGTTCCTGCCAGCCCTCCCTGCTTCCTGGCTTCTGGCAGAACAGCCAAATGCCACAGGAAGACTGCTTTATGTCCGCTCAGAACAGGGCAGATAGACATTCCCTTGGGATCTCTTGGGCTGAACCTTAAAAAATAATGGCTAAACCTTCCTGTGTCCGTCCACTGCCACCAGGAGCACCCGGCTACCAAGCAACCCCCCAGTAAAGCAAATGAAATCTCTACTGTCTTTCCATATCTCTGATTACTAGTAGGGGCTGATTATTAGGGGTTTTGCAAACCTGCAGAGGGAATAACTTCCCTCCAGTGCCTTGGGATAACAGCACACACAGGGCTTTATTTCCCCCAAGTCTGAACCCTGTAATCTGTATCAGGACAGAGCAGCATTGCTGAGCACTGTACCTTAGCCACAGCTTACTTTAATGTAACGTGGGGTATGCTGCAGATCCTGCATAGTTTGTGGTTCAGAGATAAAGCTCAGCAAAGTCCGTCTCTCAGGTGAATAATCCTTTAGATCTGAATTTCAGCTCTAAAGAGGGTTGTGACAACGTCTCCAACACCAGACTCTGGGTGGTCCACGACCAAGTGCAGAGTGGAAATCGGTGGCACAGACCCTCCTCTGCAGATTTCCCCAGCACAGATACATGCTGCGAGGAGATGGATTTGGAAGAAAATAACCTTTTATAAAATCTGTAGGGTCCAGCAGTGATTCTTTCATGTTCTGCATTAGTCACAGGCAGGGGCCACTGATCTGATCCAGCAAACTCACATTGCACTGACTCCACAGCACGGCAAGGCTCTCGCCCACAGTGAAGTTATGTCCTAAAGACCAAAGGTACAAAGCCTTGCAAAGGGAGCAGACAGGCCTGGGAGAGAATGGGACAGTGTGACTGTTCCTGAGTTAAGGTATGGCTTGCAGGAAATATGAACAAGGACTCCTAAGAAATACGGTTTGGTAGCTATTAGCCTTGCACTTAAGAGGTGTCATTTTTTGAGATGTAGCCTCCTTGGCTTATTCATTGCCCATTCACACTGTGTCCACATAGCTGGTGGATCAGGGCTCAAAAAAACCAGTGGGACTCAGAGGAAGAAAAGGACATAGCAGAACAATATGGTATTTCCAAGCTAGAGCCTATATACAGTTCCCTTTCTGCTGCATCACACTTTTTGCTCCCCAATACTGCACCAGCACAAGCGTAGGAAAGAGCTCAGCCACTGAGCTCATCAGTGTGGCGCAGAAGAGGGATCAGATGATTATTTTTCATCCAGAACCTCAGCAAGTCGGGAGTGGAAGATCCTTAGACAGTATTGCCTGGCACAGCAGTGAGATACCCTGCAAGTTCAAGGTTCAGTAGTGCATTCCTGTCATCCTCGGGCCCTTCAGCATTACTCCATTGGTGCAATTATCCCCATAGCCATAGAGAAATGCCACCTCTGTCCAGTGACTTGCTTCTCGCTGTCCCTTGCAAGGTCAGCTAATTGGCCAAGAGACTCTTGGGGTGGTAATTAGCCAAGTGATTAGCCATTAATCCATAGCAAGGTAGAAGAAAAAAGAAGTGGTGGTGGTGGGGAAATCAGATTGATGTTTCATCTGAGAACCATTTTGATCCAGTAATAGCATCACTCCCTTCTCTGTGTTAAATTGCTGTGAGGGGACCCTTGAAGGTAATTAGATCAGGTTTTCCACCAGCATTGAGAAGAAAGTGGTACCTGTCTCTACCCAAATGTGAGAGTGAGCCAAATTGAAGACCATGTGCCTCCTGCTTCCTGGGAGGTGCTGCAGGGGAATGAAGGTCCTGGAGACCATTCAGTACTCACCCTGGAGGGGCACTCTGCCTGGTGGCCCCCAGGGCCTCCCGGTGCCAGGGCCGTGAGGGGAGGTAGAGGGGCAATCAATCTGTTCTTTCCTCGGGGGACAGTTCCACTTGTCCCTTTGTGCCTCATTTTCTCTCAGTGGGCCAGATTCTGGCAGGCTGGAGTCGAGCTGCCAATTTTAAGTGGTGACACACTTCTCACAGCTGCGCACAGGAGCTCGCAGGCTGGGCTGGCTGGGCCACCTCTCCGAGGGACCCTCAGGCTGTCTCAAGTGAACAATCCCCTGCTTCTCCATCCCCCTTTCATCAGAGGTGCTAAGGGAGGTGTAAAACATCCCTGTGGGACCCTGCAAAGAGCAAGTGGAAGCTTCCAGCTGGGAGATGGCAGCTGTTTGTTGTGGTCTCCCTTCTTCACAGCCAGCAGCAGAGGGTGGGCTGGGGAGCCCAAGGCTACCCCTCTGGTCAGGGGGGAGCACGTCCCTGTCCTCTCTCAGTTCCCAGCACCTGCTCTGGGCGTAGCGTTGGCCACTGAGATGCTGGGGAGCTGCTGCTCTCCAGGAAATGCCCCGTTTTATGCTGGACCTGAACTGATGTGTCAAGTTAGTTATACCTGAGTTGGCTTTCTGCCTGCGAAGTGCCATCGCACTGCTTGGGGACTGGGTCCCGGCAAAGTGCCTCGGAGACACGGCTGGTTGCCATACCTCCATTTGAGGGGATCATTGTCCACATCCCTTTGCTGGGTTCTTGCCAGTGAAGAAACATAGCAGCATGGTGCTTTTCCGTTCCCAAGCCCTGGTCCTGGATGGCAGGTTGAAGCAAAACTTGTAGTACCTCAACATTAAGATGGGTGGATGGGAAAGCTGAACGGGTAGATGAGAGGGAGGTCAATCTGAGCCCTGTGGTACATCGGTCTGGGTCTCACCACCATCACAGCAAAGAAAACACAGGTGAATTTGGGCCGAGCCCCCAAGTCCTTCCCCGTGTGTATTCAGGGAGCAGTACTGAAGCAGACACATCTGTGTCACAACCCAAAATGAGCCTGTAGTTTATGTACAAAGACACCCCAGCTGTTTTCCTGCTGGGGCTTATCGCTAGGATTATTCATTGCAATTCACCCTAGTGATGTTATTTTCCTTTATTTAATTACCAGCTTTTTTTTTCCCCCCGTTGTTAAATCATTTTCATTCAGCCAGGGGAAAAAAAAAATTAAAAAACCCTGAAGATTTCTTAGTAAAAAAAAATCAAACAAACTGAAATGGTAGCACCAAATTGATTGCAAAGACGTAAGGGACAAAGGGAGCCATTTTCCTGATGTTGAGTCAAAAAAGAAACACAACAACTGTTCAGCAGAAATCACTGAGGGTTAGAGAGAGAGAGATTCAAAAGATTGATCTTCAAGCAATTAGAGAAGGGAATGCAATTAGAACGGGGGCTGCTGCTCTCCTGTGCTGTTTCTTTTTCCCATACACAGGCGCGCATGTGCGCGCACGCACACATGCACACACCCGGAGATTTTAGGAGTTTGAGGCACCGGTCATTATACTCAAAGAGCGGAGGGGAAAGCCCCATTGCCCAGCTCAGTGCGGCAGCTGCCCGGCGAATGTGTCACACCGGCAGGCTGCACAACGCTCGGAGCTTTCGTTCTGTGGCAAGGGAGGGTCCCAGGCTCGTTTTCTTCAAAGAGGAGAAGCAGTGGGGCAGGTTGTAGCCTTTTGCCAGCAGCTTAAAATTCACTGTAAGGTTCCCATGCTCACAACCGCTCCTGCCTTGGCACCGAAGTTTTCGGGTCCGTTTGCTCTGCTGGGCCGTGGGCAGCGGGCCCCGGAGGGGAGAGGAGATGCTGCCAGCATCCTGTGCACTGCCGCCTGTTCTCTACTCTGCGGGGCTTACGATAGCACTTTACCCTGCCCTAGCCTGCAGTTTCACCCCTCTCTTTCCCTCCCCTTCGTATTTGATGCAATTTGCTGACAATTTGAGCGACTCCTTGAGAGAAGCAGGGGAAGCCTTGGGGCAGGGGAGGGTGTGAGGACTTGGGGTCCAACCGCTGCCTCACCATTGCTCCTCAAACTCGCCGGCCTCTCCCCGGGGGCTGCGGGGCTGCAGCACGGGCTGGGGAGGGTCCCGGGCTGGCCCTGGCCGAGCACAGCCAGGGCTGGGGGGCCGGAGCAGGGGGTGCTGCCTTCTGCAGCGGGGCGAAGGGGAGGATTCAGTCCACCAGCAAGGGAAGGAAACCCAAGCCTTAGAGAGGGGAGTGAGTTTGTACTTCGGACCAGTGTGACTTTCCATATGTTATTTACCTTGGGGGTGAATGTAACAAGCATATGGAGTCAGATCCTCCACTAGCATAAACTGGTATCGGTGGAGGTACTCTCACTGAAGATCTGGTTTTTCTTTTCTTTTGCCTTTCTTTTTTTAAAACGTGATTCCTTAACTCCAGTGATTTTATCTCTCTTCTTCCTCTTGCTGTAATAATCATTGTGGAATAAAGACTACAGACAGACGAACAACCCCAACCCCACCTTTTTTTTTTTTTTTTGTAATCTGTGTTGTAAGTGCTTTTGTAAAAAATAAAAAATAAAAATAATAATAATGTAATGGACTTTTATGATTTTTGTTTGTTTTTTTGTTTTCCATCCTTTGTAATTTGTTTGTTTGGGGTCCGGGGGGGGGCATTTTCATGGTTATAGTTTGTGTGGGCAGGGTGTTGCATCACCCTTCCTTTTACTTGTATAAAAACCAATAGTGGCTCAGCTGTGGAAAAAAAATGTACTTTTTTATAAATAAAGAATTTTAAAAAAAGAGACATTCTCCTTTTTTTGTGTGCATCTGTGACTGTGTCGTTCTGCAACCTCTGACTGGTAGCTGTAAGGAGAGTCACAGGAACAGAAATGGCACCTGCTTTCCAACGACCTAGGTCTGTTCCCATGATATGCAGTATTTTATAATGGGAGTTGCTTGCCGATGAAGGCTGAAGGCTAAGGGTTAAGAGATCTGCAAAACAGCAAGTGGCCTGGAGAAGGTGGACAGGGAATGACTGGTTTTGCCGCTGACATAGGTGGCATTGTGTGAAATTCTTGGACAGTGGATTCAAGACAGACAAAAGGAGGGGGGAGCGTTTCCCGTTATCAATGTGAACAGTGAAATTCCTTGTCAAAGCATGCTGCTGATGCCAAAAGTTAACCTGAGCTAAAAAAGTGGCTAGAGAGAAAAATCCATCAAAAGCTATTAAAAATTATGACACTGTCTCTAGCTGAGGAAGTTCTTAAGTTGCTGTTAGCTATAGCAGATGGGACAGGCTGTCGGAAAAATGTCAGTACACTGACAGTCAGTACGCTCTCACATTTTCTCTAGGCATGTGTAATTAGCTGTGGTCAGGGCCAGGATACCCGGCTAGGCCAACCTTTGATTTGACAGAGTAGGATGTTCCTATAGTGCAACGCTTGGCTACCGTGACGATTGTGCATCAAAAACATCTAAATGTGATAGGGATGCTAAGGGTCCATTGGGAGGCAAGATCAGTGAAACTGCATCCCTGCATCTCCGTTACTGATCTCTGCATTGGGAAGAACAGTTTGCCTTTTCCCTTTCCTCCAGCTTCCTGGCTGTGAATATATGCTACAAAGGAAGCCTTGTTCCCAAAGATCAAGGCAGACAACTCTGCAAGACCCAGACTTTTGCAAGGGAGGGAGAGACAAAGCAAGCAAGAGATCAGAGAAAATGTGCATGCCCTTCCTTGCACTGATAACAACAGGCTCTTTGCCACGCCTCTGGCCTAGGGACCGGAATACTCCCTGGGAAGGGATTTTTGCACCCAACTTCAGCACGTGGATGATCTGCTGGAGATCTGAACCAAAACCCAGCACTCCCCATCACAGAGAGAGAGGGAGAGGAGTCCCGACCTAAATCTGAGCTTGAACTGTTCTCCATTGTGAGGAGATGAGCTGGACGGAGTGGGAAGTGCTCAGGATTATGCTGGAAAGGAGTGGTTTGGTACAGACTGTTCATTCCCTGTCAGCAGCATAGCAGGCGTGGAGCATGCACCAGAGCAGCAGGAGGCTCTTTGATACCAGGCTCGATGATCAACGCATTGTGTGCTGCTTGGCAGACAGGCTCCCTCCAAACTACATGGCACTGAGGGAGCCAGTTCTCAGTCATTGTGCTGGAAAAGGAGTGTGCTGGACACCTCGCTTTGGAAGGGGTTAAAGATAGCCTTGGGGAGGCTTTCCTCAGATGCAAAGGGAGGAGAAGCCAGGAACGCTCTTGCTCTTTGGCTTCAACACGGCAAAGGGAATTGTGACTGCTCTCCGGCCCGTATCTATACGTCCACATATTTCACTCTTCCCATTTTCCCCTTTCTGCCAGCTCCTCTTCATAATGACAGATGTTGGAAGTGTGGCTTTGCTTCAGCTGCAGCCATTCAGGCCAGTAGCCCTAGGAGCGACCGTGACAGCGATGCAGAGGGGCAGCATCCTACTGAACTGGATCCCCAGCTCAGCCACATCAGCCAGCCTTGCGGGTGGGGAGTCAGGGGAGAAAGAAAAGGAGCACTGGGGAGCTGGGATGGGGGTCTAAGATGGAAAGAAGGATAGGAGGGGCTACGGTCCTGCTAGGATGAGTCCCTGGCAAATGCTGCACTCATTTCCCAGGCCATGTCTTACAGTTAAGCGATGATGGATAAAACCCATTGCATGGGGCCTCTTCTCAGCGGCTCAGGTTGCAGAGAGCTGAACACAGCGGGAACTGACTCCCATGCAGTGCCCCTAAGTATTGTGTTTCTCTGGAACAAAACAGAAACACGTTGGGGGGGGGAATGCCAGCAACGCATGTAGCCCATGGAAAAATGGCAGCGTGGCTTGGATCTCTTCTCAAAGCCACATCTCTGCAGGCGAGCACTGCTGGCCCCAAAAGCAACTTCAACCCTGACAATCAGCAGAGGTGCCAGCAGAGAGCCAGGGGAGGAGCTGGAGCAGGACAGGAGGAGATGAACAAGAGGCTCGTGTTTGCCCTTAGGCTGTATGCCCACTGCTGAGCATGGTCCAGCAGCAGAGAACCGGTCTAAAGCAGAGCAAACACCATGAGATCTACCTCCCTGGAAGCGGGAGAAGCACGCAGAGTTCAGGGCTGAAATATCCATGATGAAGATACAGAGACAGGTTCCCAGTTGGTGCGAGCACATCCAACTTTTCTGACTACAATGGAGTTACGGTTATTTCCACCCACACAAATGAACGTGGCCTAAGCAGGATTTGTAGTGAGTGAGAGTGAGATACACTCCAGCGTAATGAGGGAATTACCAGGCAACCTGCCTGATATCCCTGGGCACAGGCACCTGGGAAGGAGATGTCCCTCCCATGCTGGGATTAATGCCTTGTTACAGCACTCAAAACCAGATGGATCTCCCAGGGATCCACATTCATGGCAGACTCAGAACTGGAAGTGCAAGAGCCAAAGGCCTCCGACAGGCAGAGGAATAAGGACAGGCAGAGGAATAAGGCAGTGCAAGTGGGAGATGTTAAACCTGTCTGGCTGTCAAGGGCTCGAGCTCAAGGCGCACTGGAGACAGGTCAGGTCACACGGCATCTGTCCAGAAATATGTGACTCTCAATCCAAAATTCATTGTGAAGTTAAGAGGTAATCTGTGCTCGAGTTCAAGTCGGAGCACTCACGGTCACACATCCCACTAAGTCTCCTAGAGCTAGTGCTGGAAAAATTGAACTGAGAGAAACTTGCCAGTTTAGAACCGCGCTGGGTGAATTACTTGTAGTAATATGTTTGATTAATTTTTTTTTTCATGGATTCAGATTATTTGCAAACTCGAGTTTCATTTGTATGAACATATTTGTTAGAGGAAATTGCTTTATGCAAATGTATTCCAGCTGGGGGACCTGTGACACCGAGAAGTGCTGTTGAGCCTCAAATGCCCTCAGTGGTGCCTGCCAGAAGGCAAGGGGGGCTGGTTCACTCCTCCTCCAAACAAGGCATTTCACAGCCTTCCCAGACGTGTTTAGATGCAGGCTCTCTCTTATATAGTATTTGCAGAACAAGGATCAGCCCGTTAAAAAAAAACCTGTATATGTGTTGCACTCCTAAAATTTTACATACTAGCCAGCAGAAATCAGAGAGTTGGGCATGGCCGTGCAGGCAAAGCAGGGGCACAGCAAAATAAATGCGTACACAATTAAAATGTAGGTTAAAAATGTTGTATCACCCTCCAGGGGCTGAGTTATTGAAAGGTAATAATTTATGGATACCAGCCATTGGAGTTGCTCCCTTAGCCTCAGCAGGTGAGGTGAATGTTGTGGCCTCATGTGACTAAACCCAGCAGGAGGTGAGTTAGGGACACTCCCTCATCCGTAGATTTCACAGCTGCTGAACCAAACCTAGATCCTCATAGGAAACAGGCAGAGGTTTTTGTCTGAACTTTGTGGAATTTGGGGAAGAAAATGATTTGCCTGCAAAGGGGCACTAAATGCTCTTTCTGCCCCTTTGCAGAAAACACTGTCCCGTAGTTTGCCGGTGAGCTCAGGAAGAGCAGTTCAGTGCTGGCTAAATCCCAGGAGATGAATATGGATCAAATCGTAAGAGATCAAAGGGAGCACCCTTTGAGGAGCTGTGAGGCAAAGGGGTTTCTCTTTTTCACTAGTGCCTGGTTATCAAGCCTTTTTCTAGCCTAGCACCTGAGCTCCTGGTATATCTGGGGCTTTGCAAAGCAAAGTCTTCCCTCCATCCCTCTGCTGCTGAGCTGCTGCTAGCCCCATGGAGAGAGGGTACCCAAATGTTTCCATTTCTCCCTTATCTCTCTGTTCCTCTCAAACTCCTGCCAGCCCGTTTATCTCACAGTTTTGAAAAGAAAATTGCCATCTTCACACCTGTCAGGTTTAACTGATTGCCTGTCGCTTGGAGGGAGGGAGTCCATCGTATGGCCCTGGCTGCACAGGCTCTGCTCTCCAGGGGAAACGTCTCCATCCCTTGAGGAACAAAACACTTCATTTCCCATCTCCTGGCCTCATCTCATTGTCCTGCTGTAGCTTCCAGCCCTTTCAATTACCGCTTTACAATAATAATGAACGGTAGCTTCCTGCTGGCACACAGTTTTGTCCGCCCAAGGAGCTGATCCCATCATGAAACACTCATTCCCCAAGGTCCATCACCTCCTCGCTGTGCAAAAGAGTGCCCTTAACCAGGGGGAGGTGATAGAGAGGAGTGAAACGACTTCAGCATAGGTGTGCAGGGAACCAGGGAGAAGGCTCAGGGGTGGACTTGGGAGATCTAAATCCTTATCATGCTTATCGGAGCACACTTCTGCCTATGGGATACATAAAACCACACTTGCTGTCACCATGCCCACCACATGCCTTTCCATGGGTGGGGTGCGTACCCCTTCCTCTGCCCACCCTGAATCTGCAGAACCTGGAGGAGACTTCATTCTGGCTGTGCCCTTCCTAGTAGCTTAGCCAAGGAGGAGGTAGGAGAAGGAGCAACAAGTAGGGGGGCACCCAGTCCAGCTGCTGCCAGCTGTGCAAGGTCCACAGCTGTTGAGATGAATGCTGCAGCTGTCTGGGATTATGAATAGATACCGGAGTGGGAATGCCGAGCCGGAGTGGCTCCAGTAAACACTGCAGAGCAGTCCAGAAATAATGGCATGGGGGCTTTATAATAGGAAGGAATCATAATTAAACAGAAATTAGTTACTTAAATGGTCACTTCCTGGGGTTTCGTTGATGTCCGATTAACTTAACTTTTAATTTGCATAAGCAATAAATGTTTAATTATGTTATTAATATATTTGAGTTGAGGAGCTTATGGGGTTTTGTAATTGGCATTTAACTAGATAGTTCCAGCATATTAACTGATGTTTTATAGCTTCATGCGAGGTTTCCCAATTATAACTGACCTAAAAATTTGCTTGGAGGACCTGCCTTGAAAGTGTTACCTGAGCAACAGAATAGGGGAAGCTGAGGAGGAGGATGTGTGGAGCCTGTCCCCACACAGAGTAATGTGCACGGGCAGCTCTGCACCCTCCACAAAGGCTCTGGGGCCCCTCTGCCCTCCCTAGGATGCTCTTTCCTTAATGCCCACAACCTTCCATGTGTCAGAGAGGGGGTCACCTCCCCTCTTTTAGCATTCAGCTGACCGTTGAGCCAAAAAGGCTGACACACAGCAGGGGATTAGGGTGCGGAGAAAGAGATGTCGATGGGGAAGGCTTGTCCATGAGTTACAGCATGACCTTGTGACTGACCAGCTCTGGCAGCCTCTGGAACTCTGTGTTCAACTCCCAGCCCTTGCTTGTTCCCCCATTCCTCTGCTGCAAGTTGGCACCAGTTTCTTTCTCGCCAGGGAGGTGTTAAGGAACATCCTTTAAGGTTCAGTTTCAATAGACTCACCAAAAAGCTCTCCTTGGGTACCTTCTGCGTTCTTGCCTTCTGGGTCCTCCGCCTTTTAAAGATACAGGTGCTTCAGCAGGGATAGAGAGTACTGCAAAATGTCCTAAGTTTCTTAGTGGGCTGCTTCACAAATCCACCAGCCTCTGGCTCATCCAGGGTTTGCTAAGGCACTGAGGTTCCACACATCCTGTGAAAGCATTGAGCAGCATCAGGCCCACCACCCCTCCTTGCAGACTCCGTAGAAATGTGCCCATTGACAGTGATTCCCTCTTGACAACTCCTTCTGAGGCCTGTCAGTTAGCCATTCTTAATCTATTTTCTAGTCCATCTCTACACTTACTTTGATGAGATGACTGGTTTAGTCGGCAAAAAATGATATTGTGTTTGACTGAAGAGACCCATTTCCCACAAACCATGTAGACTGGCATCAATTATATTCCTGCCTTTTAATTCTTCATTAACTGGAACCTGTGTTAGCTTTTTCTTTGGTGCCAGCAAATCACCCTATAGTATTCAAGTCATTCTCTGTGTCCTCTTCCAGTCTGCTAGAATTTAACCTTCTAGAATTTAACTATTTCAACAAATAGTAAAAACTAACAGCAGTGAGTTAAGGATCTCCTCAGCTAAGCCTTTCAACCTATTTATTTGCTTATAATAAGAGGAGTATCCAAGGAGATGCTGTCCAGCAAGCTCCTCAGTCTTGTAATCCTCAAGCACACAGAAATTGTTTTGTCATCTCAGAAGCCACAAACAAATGTCTGTTGGTCTCCAGAGACAGATCATGAATAGTTATTCAAATCTTCTGCCTTTTCTGAATCATTACTGCACTCTTGACCATATCCATCTGGTAAAGCGCCTGTAGAGCATTGCAGAGATTTTGTTTATTCCTGTTGTATTCCCCAGGGTAACCCTAGCTTTTCTATCGGTCGCCTGTCCTTCACAGCTTCTCTTTCATACTGACTGATCTTTCTCTTTCCGTTTGATCTACACTGGAGATGGGGGAAGCTCGCCATGTGCAAGCTAACAAATACCCAGCTGAATAAGGTTACATGGCTGAATATTGCTGGTTACGTGCTAAGGCAGAGACTGTCCCGCAGAGCTTGCAAGACGTTTGAAAAGTTAGGAGGGAAGGTGTGTTTCCTTGCCATTAACAGGAGGGAGAAATCAGGAGAAGGGTCAGAAGCATAAACTCTTGCCTTCTGCTTCATTGTCCCTCTCCTGGAGCAGGACTGAATAGGGGCAGCCAGGGATGTGCTGCAGCTGCTTTCACTAAGTCAGTGCAGGCACAGTGATCGCCCTGGTTTGGGAGAAGCAGATCTCACCCTCGGCGCTGTCGGTCAGGAGGATGCGTGCGACAAGCAGGAGAGGAGGCAGCGGCACCAGAGTCCAGGTCACACCCACATGAGCATCCAACAGCTTCATTCTCGCACATCACTCCAGAATGGCTGGCAGCTGCCTCCCTGCTCCAGGAGGCTGAAGAGTCACTCTTTCGTCTGGACTGCAGCAGGTCTCAAGGGTATTTGGGAAGCTGGAGGAGAGGAGAGAAGGGAAGAGGGGGTGTGAAGAGGAACAGCAGCCTCGAGCCCTCCTTGCCGCTACAGCTGTCTGCCAGGCACGTGCGGCCCCGAGCAGGTCAGCGTGCCGGCTGCCAGGGGAGGCAAGAGGACTGTAGCCCTGTTCACCTTTCCATTTGCACAACTGTTCATGCGCTTTCGGCCGGATGACAGAGAAACAGAGCAGTTCCTCCTCACCCTGCCGCACATACCCTGTGTCTACCCGCAGCGGTCTCTCTGCAGAGATGCAAGCAGAGAGCTGATCTCGTCCTTTGGGGACATCCAAGGTACAGCTGCCCTGTGCTGTAAGCACCGGGAGGCAACAGGAGGCAAATACGGCCCAGGGCACACGGCCGAGCAGAGTGAGACGTTCCCAAGAGTGCTGCTGAAGATTGTTGAGCAAATTAACTCTATTAACGCAAATGATAAAGAGTCTGAGCTGCAGTCCCTGTACCTTCTATCTGACAGAATTCATCTGGTGGCTGCTTGTAATAGCATGACCTTAATGGACTCATCAAGGGAGCAAGGCTGTATCTCTGGCTAAACATGGATTTGGGGCCACACTGTGCTCTGGGCAGCTCGAGCAGGCTGCTAAGATCAAGAGAGACACGACTGGTGTAATGGGGCTCAGAATCTGGCCCCTTCATCCCTCCAGGAGAGGCAATTTCAAGTGTCATCACCTCCTCGAAACTGTACAGCAGAAGAAATAAATTACCAAAGGGATTTGATTGTTCATTACTCTGCTGAGCTGCAAGGAAATGAAGCAGAACTAAAATTAAGGGCTGGGAGGCAGAGGAAACATCAGATAAGATTTCCCATCTTCTCCAGGGCCCATCTTCTCCCCCAGAACAGTCTTGGGGCACTCTCCATGCTGCTGCACTGAACTGCGGAGCCCCTGGCTCTGGGAAGGCAGGGGGTTCTGTGGAGTTGGCCCAGTGGGGTGGAGAGAGGACAGGGTGAGGTTTGTGCTGGATTTGGATAGACGGGTTACAGACACCAAGGTCATGTCTGGCCCCTCTTTGCTAAAGCCACTGAGTGGCACAGAGAGACAGGGACATCCCAGAATCTGGAGTTAGTGCAGACATTTCTTGGCTGGGTGGCAAGCGCGTGGATGTAGCATGCGTGTGCACAGAGGGGCTCAGTTTCTACGGGTGGACGCTGCCGCAAATAACTGCTTGCCATTGCACCCTCTGAACAGCTGGCTCTTTCTGTTGCACAGTAATGACTTTGCTAAGCCCTGTCCCTTCACACAGAGAAGAGGCTTCCTTCCTAAGCTGACAAACCACATTTCCAGGTGCTGTTTAACAAGTGCTATACTTTGCTCCAGGAGCGGAAGAAAAACCAGCCCAGCAAGAGGTATCTCCAGGGAAGTTCCCACTACAACAGCTACTCTGCAGAACTCGGTCCTCATCTCTTCTGGGTCCCATGGGGTTAACACACTGTTCTTGTTGCTGTTATCCAAACCCCATCCTTGTTAGTGGCCACTGGGAAACATTGCAAGGGAAGGTCACCAGGGGTTAAAGCTGCATTCCAGACATGCTTCTGCAGCTACTTAACCAGATGCTGTTTAACCAAGAATGACTCTCTGCTGCTTCCCATGCAGGAGAGGAAAGGGAGAAAGCTGGTCATTACTGGAGAGAGCCGACATGCCTCCACCCTTGGTGAATGGCAAAGCAACTGCCTTTGCTGGAATGTGCGTGAAATCTCCACTAATATCAAGCACATCCATGTGTCCACTTGCAGTTGGGCATCCTCTTCAAAGCAGGCACACTAGGGAGGGCTGGATCCGCACACCACACTGCCAGGCTCTCCCAAAACCTCATCAGAGACAGGCAAGTAGTTTGCAAAGTCTTTAAGTGCCAGTTGGGCTGGTAAAAATTACAGAGGAAAGCAAAGCGGGCAGGGATCTTAAAGCGATATTGTGATTAGCACCTAGAGAGTGGGATACCCGTGCTCTGAATGTACCCAGGACTCAGGCCATACCCAGTCACCTGGTCCTCAGCAGAGAGGAAGAAGAGAGGGGATATATCAGGTCACTCACAGAGGGGCTTGGCAGTCGTGAGGGCTTCCCTTTGGTGGGAGGAAGAGGAGGGACGATGCAGAGAGCAGTCAGGAGCATTTGTTTGTTCAACCACCCTCGGGCAACACTGGCTTTTGGCCGCACTCAAAATATAAAATATAACCAAGACCCTCCCAGCGTCCGTTTGCTCGGACCAGATGCAGGGGGGTGCAGCAGCACACGGAGCAGCCCCGTGTGGGAGGCGAGCTCCCCGCCTCGCCGGGTCCCTGTGGAGCCAGGCTGGGCGGTGGAGGATTTCCAGGGGAATGAGGCTGAAGCCCTGTGCGGTGGCAGTGTCAGGCTCGCAGCCATGGCTTGGGACTCACATGTGTGGCGGCTAATTGTGTAAATGAGAGTTACATCAACAAACACCCTGGCGGGAGAGGCTGTGACGGCTTTTAAAATTCCTTCTGACTTATATCAGGGCATAGAGGCAGAAGAGCAGCTCTGCCTTCATTTTGGTGTTTAACCTTTGTTTGGCTGGCTGCATCTCCAGCTCCTGAGGTGACACAAAACCAGAAACAAGAGAGGTCCTGAGCCCTTGCTGTAGCTGGAGGAGTCTCTGGGAAGCAGGGATGGGGAGGGCTGCTGGATCAGCTCTGCTCTTGCTATGCTTTTGTCACCAAATGAAGCCCAGACACTCCCCCTCCTCAGCAATCCCTGCCAGTCACCTTTGCTAACAAACTGCTCCTCTTCCCCATGCTGAAGTCTAACACTCCCTCTTTCTCTCACCATATGTCACCAGATGAACAGCACTTGATAACAGAGCCGGTTCTGGATACTGCAAGGGTTAACTGGTGCTGCAAACCGCAAATTGACCAGCAAACATTGATTTGTTCTTGCACAGGGACACATTCTCCTCACTGTGAAGTGCTTCCACAAGTGTTTCTCGCAGCCTGGTCACCTCCACCTGCAGTTAGGCGAGGATCTGAGCTGGAGCAAGGTCGGTCTGAGCGGGGCTTAGGTGGGAGGAGACCGAGATGTTGTGTTCCCCTCCTCCTCACCTCTCCAGGCCAGGACAAAAGGAAGGGGCATGAAGATTTTGGACCCAGCTCTGATGGATGAAGGAAGTTCTGCTGCTGAGGGGGCAGGATGGCACCTGAGCCTCACACGCTAATGGTCCAGTGCCACTGGCTCAGTTTTCCAAGCAGTGTCTTTCCCTTCTTAACCCCTTTTATCCTCTGGATGCTTAGCTGTCCCTGCAGGGATTCATTTAATATACACAGTGAAGGGAACTGCCCCCAGAGAAACCTACCCCACCTCTCCTCCCTCAGGCTTAAGACCCCTTTAAAATCTCCAGTGACTCGCAAGCCCTGCTGTTTATCCTACCCTTTGGCCCACCAGCTCTGCCAGCTCACATCTCTGGCTCTCCTGGGAACAGTATTTCATTAACCCTTTCCAAACACAAGGCCTCATGAGGCTCTGAACCAGCTTGTGCCTGGGGGTGTGTATGCTATTGGAGCGTGTCTCAAATTAGCCAATCCTGCTCTTGTCTTTAAGACCAAACTGGAGATGTATTTGTTCTGCCAAGCTTTTCAACTCAGTTTAATTTAGCTCTGTGAACTTGTGGTGTCTCAGGCTCCATGGAATGTGTCAGGTGGGATGTATTATAAATATGCATCATCTGATCTCACTGTCTCGCTCAAAGGTTCAGCAGGCAGAAAGAGTCCAGCAAGTGCTAAACTCCTTCCACTGGATCAGGGTGGCAATCCAGGTCGCAGACAGGCTTACTTTGAGCTGGCGCTGCACCGGGACAGGCTGCTTTAGACACGGAGGCTCTATGTGCCTGTGAACAGGGATGCAATTGCTCACCAAGCTGACATTAACTCTAGCAAGGCTGGCAGCTAGAAGAGCTTCAAAGCTCTTAGCATGAGGAAAGCAGGAAAATCACAATTCCTTCCCATTTGCAATGTGTCTGTGAGCAAGGCAGCACATTGCTGAGTGCCTTGGCTAGCCAGCCGTGAAATAGATGGGGATTTGTTTGTGTGGGGAGGTGATAAATGGAAAGGGAACCCAGTTTTGCAATTGGTTACAGATGCAGGCAGATCTTTGAGCAAACGGCTTATCAGAGGTCTTGTCTGTTGTTATGCTGGTTTTCTGGGAAGCACAGAGGGATCAAGTTGAAGTTAGGAGGCAAAGACAGGAGAAGAGTGCGCAACTCTTGTTTGAGCAAACTAGCTTCCCTCAGAGCTGCAGTGAACTGGGCCCAGAGACTGACTCAGCTTCCAGATTTCCCTGGGGGATGCAGGTTAGTGCATCAGCAATTAGGCAGGGCTCAGGCTCTCCCTGGGGCAGCTGAATACATGGCAGACAGCCAGGATAGAAAGAAGACAATACTGGTGTGAGACCCAGCCCTCTCATCCAAATGAAGCCTTCCTGCCTGCCAGCACCTCTGTCCCACCCCACAGCTGTCCGTGCAATTCGTGCAGGACCCCATTCCACACATCTGCTCCTCCCCACGTGCTCAAGCTGGATGTCACTGTGTATATCCTGCAGCAATGACAGAATTACATGGCTGATCGCAGCTTCACATAAAAAGTCAGTCCCAGACAGGCACATACCCTTGGTGGGGATGTAACATATCCTGCTCTCAAGTCTTGATCCCAAGAACAGCCAGGCTGCTTCGCTATGCAAATGTCCCAGCCACACAAGTAGCTTTCAGGGAAGAGACCTTACTTCCAAAAGCGTGACAGACGCTGTCTCTTCTTTCCTTCGCTTTTGCAAAGTCCTCCACATCACTCCTCCCATACCAAGAGCAAGTGAGTCATTTCCTCTGCTCTGGCATACCCTTCTCTGGAAGCTTTCCAGTTTATCCGTCTTTGCCTTACGTCAAGTTCCCTTTGGGAACATCTCTCTTGCTCTCCTGCAAGCTGGTTCTCCAAAGCCTTCATTGTTCCTCTATTATTATTTACTATTGTGCTCTGCAGCTGCACTATTTCAGCCCGTGGGCACGGCGCGTGGGGACAGCTCTGTCCGTTTGTCTCTCTGCTTTGGAACGCTACCACGGCTGTTCGCAGTAAATCTGAGCCAGGGCTCTGTCCGTACCGACAAAGCCATCAGCCCTGCGGCTGTTTGGACAGGGTTTTTTTTTTTTCATAGCCAGTGCTATGAAACTATGTGTCAGTTGTGCACTGTGATTGTGCCTGATGCATCTCTCCGGGATGGACATTCTTGTCTACCGGACATTCTTCACTTGTTTGGGAGATGTGAACAACTGACAGCATTGCATTGCTGGATGTGATTTAACTGAGTATTGGAACTGGTGAATTACAGTATCAGCACCTCACAAAATGTTTTAATTGATCTAGTTGGTAGAAAGATCTTCATCTGTTACCGGTTACTTTTGGAAACCCAGAGACACACACACCATCAGGTGACTGGGAAGACGCTTTACAGCTAGATAACCACTTTTCTTCCTTTCCTACGTCTGCTTCCATCTCTAGAAGCACCATGGGAGAACAAAGTAATGAACAAAACTGCTCTGAAAGAGACTGGGGGTGGGGTGTCCTTCTTTTCTCCTTAATTGTAATACTGTGAATTAATTCTGTTTCCAGCAGGAACAAGGAGTTCCCAGCAGCCCTTAGACATCCAGATAAGGCTGAGCTGTTCGTTCAGCCCCTTTGGGTTCTTTGGTACCTGCCTCACTGCCAACTGCTTCACACAAACTTTTTGGAGAGTTTTAAATTATTCAAGCATGACACAGAGCAAGGGGGTTTGCATTCTTAATTGGCAAAGCCTTTTCCCACTCTAGTCTGGAGGCCCCTGAGCTGTCCTGCCAATTTATTCTGATCCTGATTCACAAGCCTTGCAAACATCTTCTCAGGGCTGCCCAAAAGCCCTGTCAATGTAACTGAATCCTCATCTGCCAGTTCTTATCATCTTCTCCTGAGGCTTTCCCAGTGCCCTCCTGTTTGACTTACAACACCCCTTCTTGCAGCCGCTCTGCCCTCCAGAAAAGCCCCGCTGGTGCCTCTGACTTCACCTGTTAAAGAGGCAACGCGCACAGAGGAGGGAAGGAAACAGGCTGGGTAGCAGGTGAGCCCTCCAAAGAGTGCTAGCCACAGCTCTTCCCCAGGAAGGGGAGATTGAGGAAATAAACAGCTGAGGATGCAGATGAAAGAAGGTTTTTAAAAAAGTGTGGGGGGAGAAAGAGGGAAGAGCCAGCAGAAGGGAAGGTCTCTACCTCTTCCCATTTTCTTCTCCTCTTCTCTGAACTTTCTTGCTCTTTCAGGACCTTCGTCTCTCATTTATCTTCCTTGTCTGCTGGTGTTTCCTCTTACTGTCAGCAATTATTCCTGTTGCCTTTCATAGCTTCCTAGCTGGACTCCTGCAAAGATGTGACCAACGCTTTTGCAGGATGACTCAGCCTGTCCTCAAGAGAGAGACCTGCACATGTAGGGGCAGGGCTTGTTGTCATAGGATTTTGTCATTGTCTGGTACTTGTCATTCTGTGGAAGCACTGCATTGCCACACAGACCCATCTTAAGCAGCTGGGATGGGTACCAGCACTGGGATGTTCATACCACACTCTTGAGAGCTTGGTAAGAAGGAAGTACTCTGATAGACACCCCAAAACAACTGCATTTCTCCTTGTGCTCCACTGTTCTTTCCCTCTCCTCATCCCCTTACTGGCATTACCCAGTGCCCTATATTTTCCCCTCCTCTTCTGCAAACCGATGGCTGCACTTTCCCCTCTTCAAATCTTCCTGGCCTCTTTCCACTAGTACACAGCCCTGCTCAAGTTCCTGGAGATTCATTTTAGCTTTATGTATTTATTTATTTCCCTTTCCCTCTTTCTCTGTCCGCCCCCTTCCCCCACGCACATATACACACCTACTGATTTACAGCGGTAGCAGGAGGCTGATGTTCTCTGCTCACTACCTGCCATCCAGAGAGCCATTAGGGGCCAATTCATCACGGAAATGCCCCAGCCAAAGTGACTGGAAGATTCTTTACAGTCGCCGTCCCTGCCACAATCTCGAATGCTGTCCGGGGGTTTGGATTGCAACATGTCAGCTGTCTGCCTGAGCATGGCTGTAAGTGAGCTGTCTCAAGGCAGAAATATTATTTACAAGATAATGTGACTTGTGGAGAAGGGAAGAGAAAGAGAAGTGACTGCCAGTGCCGAGGACAGTGGGGAGCGGAGCCTCACGTTCTGATGACTCAGAACATCCTGCCACTCGAAGCCACACGGCTCTGAGCTCTTAATTAAGGAACAGGGGAAGGCGGGGTGTGGGATGCTGACCGATAGAGGCTCTGGAGCATCCTTGTGAGGCAAGAGAAAAGCAGGTTTGCATGGAGTTCTTCAGGAAAAGGATAGGGGATCAGTGTCAAGACAATTCCCAGGGCAAATTCTTCATTGGTAGCAATGTCTCAGCATGGTGCTGGGAGTTCAAGTGTTTTGTGCTGATACAGTAAACATGCCGGTTCTCCGCTGTGCAATTTGTTGGTATTGACCAGAGAGGGGATTTCCCTGGGAAATGTTTATACACCTGAGTTCACTCCTGGATGACAGCAGCAAATCTGAAAGGTGAAGGAGGCTGGCTGTGAGGTGAGATCTGGGAATAGGCTGTTGGCAACGATTCAGGGCAGTCAGCTCTGCAATTGTACTTGGTACACAGGATTTCAGGGAGCCCAGCCTTCAAGCTAAGCAAGTGCTGAATCCATGCATGTGAGGTGGGAGTAAGTGACAGATTTTCACCCTGAAATGTCCTGCATAAGTTGTCTTATGTGGTTTGGGAATGCGTGCGTACATTTTATAACCATGTGCACATGTAAAGTGGGAACAGGTAGTTTAGTGGAGATGCTGGCTACCACTATGATACCTAAAGCCATAATTTTTGCAGAATAAGGTCCATATAGTCCAGTATCTAGTCTCTAAGAGCAGCCAGTAGGCAGTACATTAAGAAAAGTATAACAATTAGGTGTGACAGACAAGTTCTACAAAGCACCTTGTTCCCTCATCCCTGTTTTGCTCCCCTCCCCTGAATTTCTTTTCCTTCTCCTCCTCCTCCTTCTTCCTCCATTCCAATTATCTCCTTCTTTCATCACCGCCGGAGCTGTAAGTACAAAGTACCAATTAGCTAGTTTTCAAGTTTAATTAGGTTGGAAGGTAGAGCAAATTAAATCCTTTTATCGTACGTTTCAAAGCGCTTTCCCATCAGGCCCATGGGATAGGTTTCCTTTGAATGAGGTCCACGTTAGTCACCAAGGAGCTGGCCCAAGTCACAGAGCTCTCCAGCCATTGGGCAAACAGAAGATGAAATGCAAGATACGATATATCTCCCCTTCGCCCCTGAATCCTACACTCAGGACACCTTTTTCGTAAGGTTTAGGGGTACACATACCTCTGCTCCACCTCAATAAATGGAGCGTAGGTCCTTAGCTCTTCTAAGGTCTACATTAATAGCAAAGCTCTCCTTCATTTCAACAGCACCAGGAATTTGGTGAAGACACTGAGACAAAGCCCTGCAGAAAGTTCCCAAGATCGTTAAATAATATCAAGTAGAAGACACGAGTCCACCTGCACCACATGGGGTGACTGCTTAGAAGCACCTTTATTCCCTAAACCTTTCTTTCTTTGAGGACAGAACAAAGGCACAAAACCAGATCCAGGAATAACCACCTGATTTAAGGGGAAATTGCAGAATGGCACAAGGAAGCGGTTAGCTCTTGGAGAGACAGTGGGCTGCAATTGTAGCCACAGATTTCTGTTCCTTTTGAGCTCACGCTACTAACATTTCAGTATGACCTGTCTCTCCGCATGAAGCTGCCCGTACATGGCTACCTGAGACAGTTTCAGAGCACGTTGTCATCGTTGCTCCTGGAGTCCCTGGTCCTACTGGTCTTTGAGCCTTACTGGTTGTGTTGTCTGATGCTCTAACCCTCTCTCCTGTGCTTCCCTGTGTGTTGCAGATAAGCCACTACCTCAGGGTGCCCCAGGAGGCATTATTGGGATCGTGGGAGGAGTCATCGCAGCAGCTCTCATCATCGGCGTGGCTGTCACCGTAATTATTGTCTACAGGCGGCAACAAAAGAACCGCACTGAAACAGACAATGACCTGTAAGTAGCCCCATGCTTGCCGAAGTACAGCACACTGGTGGTACAGGTGCTATTGGATGGGGCAGCAGACGGAGCACTGCTGGCCCTTCCGCTACCCTCATACAAGAAAAGCCTGGCAGCAAACTGTTTTTCCTGCCATTTCTTCCTGCCCGTCACCCTCTGGCTCACTCCTCTGACTCTCTTCCCTTCCTTGGGGCCCCCTAGTGCTTTCCATCCTGCTCTCTCCTATTTTTGAACTCTTATCGCAAGCCTTAAGTGGAAACTGAAGCCCAAGGATGTTCACCCAGATGCCGCTTTTTCTGTAGCATATCCTTGGACGTGGTGCAGCTGCTCAGTGCCACCCTCACCTCCAGTGGTAGGCGAGGATCCTGTTCTTCCTTTTTCAGAGAAATGGCTTCATGCTCCTGAATTAGACGGAATCACATTCTGTCACCAGAGGGGGGGTCTCTGATAGACCCTAAGCACCTCTGAATGTATCCCAAAGAGTCCAGAAAGGATTCATAACCACTCAGCATTCCAGTTTTGTACATACGGTGCCAGCCTGAAGACATGAACTCTGGCGATATGAGAGTAGGGAGAGGGGACGCCCCAGGGGCTCCTCTTTGACAGGTACTCGCTTTGCTCTGCCCTACGCTGTGCAGCGCAGATTCCAGGCAGGGAATTCGGCAGCGTGGAGTTCAGCCAATGCAGCATGAGCAGAGCCCTCTTCAGAAAGGTTTACCCTGGTCTCTTCCTGAAAAGCTCAATCTTGTCACTGCCTTTTTCACAAGGGCACCCCCGCCTGCCTTCCCACCTCACGGGGCGGGGGGGCACGGAAAGCCCAAAGGCTAGAAGTTGCTTTTATCTTCCACAACCCCCCACCTCAATTGTTGTTACATCTTGGCCACATTTTGTGCTCCATTTAATCCCATTTGAGAGAGGGCATCGGAGGATAGCAGGAGAGGGAGGGAAGAGAACCGGGGAAAGCAGGAGGAGAGACAGAAAAGCAAGCACACAAATGAAAAAATAGCACCACAAGGTGAAACTGCATCAACAGCACTGGCCCTGTGATAGAGATGCATTCAGACAATCCACTTCCCACAATGGCCCTCCACGAAGGCACAGGGAAGAGCCACTTTAGCTGAGAATAGAAACACAATGGTGCAGAGGTGCTGCCTCTGTTGTGGAGTACCCTCCAAAGCCTCCCAAAGTAAATAGCGTTTCTTTTCTTTAAAGCCATAAAGTCAATGTTTTGCAGAGCCTTGGGGACCCATTTTACCCTCCCCCTCACCCATACACTCTGGTCCCACGCTGGAATCCATTTGGGTTGCCAAGGAAAGTCACCCGTCTCTATTAGAAGATCTGGTGAAGTTTGTACAGAGAGAAGGGAGGGGGAGCCAGCTAATTAGTGGATCAGAGTTTTAATAAGTTTTGTAAAAGGATTAGACACATCTGTGCATATGAACAGAATGTGCAGAGACAGTCTCCAGGCTGGGATTATAATGGCTGCCAATCCTTATGCTCTGGGGCAAAAGCAGATCCCCTGACTGGGGTCAGGGATAAATGTCCCTGCGTGGCATAGCATGTCTTTGAGGAAGATTCAAACTCCTACTGGGAGGCCCGTGGCAGAGGCTACCGTTCCAGATAAGCTTCTGAACTAGGGGCGACATTACCTTGTTGATTTGCAGTGACCACTGCCAGACACTTACTGGTATCCTGCAGCCATAACAGGAGTCATTCCAAAATCAGTGCCGGGAGACAGGTATCCCAGCTGCACCCTCGGGATCTGCAATCCGACATGGGGATTTGCTTGGAATTAGGAACAGAATGCTAGGAGGGAGTTTATTTCTATTAACAATTCTAATTGGGGTGAGAAAGAGGGCACGGGGGTGTTACTGAGAATAATCTATATGATTATATTGGCAGTTCGGTGACAAACACAATCAAATCTTTGGTGCATGCAGGATCCGGCTTGTTAAGGCACATCAAAGCAAGCAGCCCCCTTTCTCTCACCCTCTAATCAGCAACTACTTCTTTGTCTGCAGAATTGACTTGCCTCCATCCCACAAACCCGCCCCTCCACCAAAGAGGAAACAGGAGATGAAAAGCCACCTGACTGCAGAAGACATCCAGGTATGCCTCCTCAGCCCAGCTGCTAGTCCCTTCCTCTGTCAAGGAAAACTGATTCCAAGGAAAACTGATTCCAAGGAGCGCCCACAGTGCCTAAATTTTGGAAAACTGGGTTTGCAAGACCAAAGAATTCCATGGCCTAAGTCTGAGGGGCAGCAAGTAAGGACTTGTCTGCACAGAATTCCCAAAGATTGGCACTAATTGGAAGCTGTAATTTGGATCCTGCTTACTCCCTTTAGTGGGGATTGAATTCTAAATGAAATGGTGTTCAATGGGCTCTTAGGTGTGGGGACTTCTAAGCATCCCCACCATTTTGAATGTCACGAGTGGTAGTGAGGGGTGCGAGAATGAAAGAAAGAGTACAGGAGGCAAAAAACACAGTAGGAGCAAGGGAGAAGGTAAAATGCGCTGCCCATCGTGGTGATATCTTGTGCTGGTGTCACCTGAATTAAGTGTTGCCCCAAGCTGTGGCAGAAGGATAGTACTTGCTCTCCTCATCCCTCTTCTCTCTCCTCTCTTACAGGTTGTTCACTTAGACAACATGAAACATGAGGAGGAAATCCAGAAACTCCCTTTGCAGACTCCATACTATGACATGGCAGCCACCGAGCCCTCTCCCTACACTGACAAACTGGTAAGGAGATCAGGGTGCTAACAGTGCTGCCCGCCCTCATCCTCACCCCCAGCCTCACCACCTTTCACACAGGATCTCTCACCATAAAAAAAATGAAGACCCCCACATCCACAGAGGGGTGAACAAGCAGCCTTCACAGCCAAGGAGCATCCTCTCCTGGCAGAAGGCAACCTCCACAGCCTGACCTCAGCCCACCTCTCAGATACCACTGACCCTAATTCAGCACTTGTCTCTTTTGCCTTTGGTTTCCATAGGTCCTAGAGCTGTGCCTTTATGGGTCATTCCTCAGTATAACACCCCGATTGCTCCAAAACCTCATCAGAAGACTATCACAACCTGTGGTAGTCTCATCTTTACCTACATATGACAGCTAAGCCTACGAGCCAGCTCTCCCACCCCGGTCACTCTTCACCTCCTGCAGCTGAGCCCCTTTTAGTTTGCAGCTGAACGAAGCAGCTCTCGAAAAGCAGCGTGTGCTGCAGGGAGAGCTTCACAAAGCAATTATCTGCAGGGCAAAGCATGCCGGTGTTTGACTCTCAACTGACAACAAGTTCTTTAAACCCTCTTTTTTTGTGTAGATTTGTTCAGCCTCAGATAGGGAGATGCTAATGCGAGGCAGCAGCAGCAGACAGATTAATGGCCAGGGAGAGATGTTAGCAACCACGCGGGAAAGGCTGGTTTTCAAGGACTGAGGCTGAAGGAGGAAACGTTAGATTCAAAGGGCAAAGGCATAGGAAACACAAAACAGGTACGATTAGAGTCCTCCCTTGATGAGAAAACAGAAAGCTTTCCTCCTCCCAGGCCTTGGACAATATCCTTTTCCTCCCTCACCCCGTGGCATGGGGCTGCTCCCCCCCATCCTCCATGGGAGATCCCCATGTAAATGCTGCAAGTCTGACTCAAACTCTTCCTCCACGAGGGGTGGCGCAGAGCACTACGCACCAAGCCTGGCGCTTCTACATCTCAGCAATGTGAACCCATTTGTTTAAGAAAGCAGTATAAATATCAGCCCATCCTAGAGTAATATTCTATAAACATAACTAATTATAACCCTCCCTGTAGTTCATCCTGGTAGGACCCTTTAATGTGTATTCCCGTGCAGATAATAGAAGGACAGGGCCCAATGACCTTTAGCTAGCAGGAGTCTGCAGCGAGACAGATGCTGAGGGCATTGGAAATAAAAAGACAGGATCACATCAACACAGCTCAGCACAGAACTATCTACTTCATCCTAGCTGAACGTGGCTGACATCCTTAAGGAAAAACTTCCCTTTGGAGCCCTCCCTCAGTCCTGGGGCTCGTCTCCAGCACTTTCTAATCCTTGCTGAGTGGTAGTTGAGTTTTAAATGAAGCACAGGATGCTAGAGCCAGACGGGCTGCTCTGCGGAGAGCATCTGAGAGCCGAATTTCAGGCAGCAGGAGGATGGAGAAGCTCATTTTGGGAAATAACGAGCAGTCAGTTAATTAAGTGGCAGAGTTAGCGAAGTGAGATGGGGCCTGATGGGTAGCTGCTCCGTAACCATGGGAACCGAGTTTGCTGCTCTCAATCCTGGTCTGAGAAGATGCATTTCTATGTCCCACGCTTGGCACTTGCTGCTCCTTACCCATGGTTTTAGCCAAGAGGCGATGGACTGTGGAGCCCTCATTTCATTTGGCCCGTGAAGAAACTGCCTTTGCAGTAGGGATGCGGTGTCTGGGTGACTCAACCGGGGCTGCCACAGCTCTGCCTGCTCTTGGCACTAGTCTAGGACAGCTGTCCTCTGGTCAGCTTGGCTGGCAGTCCCTGTAAACGGTATCAGGCTCCCCCCTCACGCACACACACCGTGCTTTGGCTTTTTGCCCCAGGAACGAGACGAGGCTTGCTCCCATTTCTTGCTAAATCGCTGTATCCTTTGGGCATGCAGCAGGCTATTCAAGTTTGTGCCTGGCAAGGGGAAGGAAGGTGTCGCTTTGCTGCCAAGGAGTGCTGGTTTTGCTGGATTCTTCCCAGATAACACAGGCAGCATGTGCTGCCACAGCCAGGGCCAGGTGTGCATCACATTGCTCAGCCACGCTTTGCGAAGGAGCCAGCTCTTGCCCTCCTCCCTGCAGGACCACTCACAGGTGACACTTTTTTCACCCCTAAAGCATTGCAGGAGCCTCCTGTTCATGTCACGCACCACACTTCCCTGCAGCAGAGATGCTGAGCAGTGTCCGACTGGGATAGCACTCGCATGGAAACCTCCAGGGAATGGCAGCAGTGATAGCGGTTCTTACCAAAACCAGCACACTCAGCTCAAGCCCAGTAACCACATTCCAGCCGCATGCTAAGGGACTGACCAAGGCAAGCTAGACCCGCACAGCCCTTCACCCGAGAGATGGGTCAGTTGGAGGATGAGGAGGGAAGCACATTTACTTCAGCTTCACCGGGTCTCTGCCAACCTCACTTGGATACAGCCCCCCTCCCACTGTGGTCAGACGCAGATGTAGGCAGCTGCTCCGATGTACGTGTGCTTCTGGGATCCTTTAGAGGGGAAGGCACAAGAGAAAGGCAACGTATTCTTGTTCTGCTTGCACTTCTTCTGGAGATTTGGCTTGGGAGGGTAGTGAAGAAGATTTGAGTTGAAGGGAAGGGATTCTACTGGAAAATGGAGCGGGTGCATTCAGCTTTAAATGAATTGTGCAAAACCTCGTAATTTGGGATAAACTAGATTCATCACAAGGCAGCATGAAAGCCACTGCCTGGGGTTGACAATTTCACAGCACTAGAATGGGAGTCAGAAAGTGATTAGTGATGGCAAAGAGCAAGGGAGGGGGAAATGGGAGAGGTGCCAGAAGAAAATAAAAGAGGCAGGTGGAGGAGGAATCCACAAAGAGGGTGTGCGGGTATGTGTGTGCGGACGTGAGCAGATGCCTGCTGGCAGGGGACCAGGGGAAGGGGAGAGGCTGGGGCATGTCTGCAGGAACAGGATACCTGCAGAAGGGAGCAGGGGTGGGCCCTGTGTCAGAGGCTACAAATGAATATGTATGTTTGTGTGCTGCAAACTGTGGGAAAGACAACATGAAGCCGACAGCACAGAAATGCACAAGTACAGTGTAGTGGACAATTAAGGGTACAAAAGTGGGCAGGGGTGTCATGGGGTAGCCTGCAGCATTTCACTCAGCTCTTATGGGGCAAAAGCTTTGGTTTATGTGAGGATATCTAAGCAGGAGTGAATGGGATGGAAAGGCGAGTGTGTGATTCAGGTAACACCTACAAAGGCTACGCATGTCTGGGAGTGCTGGTACCCATGCGTGTCAGTGTGCAGAGTAACCTGCGTGTGGGTAAAAGCAGAGGTGTGCTCTGTGTGCACATGGCAGTGCCTGTGTGTCATGTAGATGCTGTGTGTTTGTGTGCGAGGGAGTATGAGTGAGAGAGGTGGAGGTAGGAGTGCATGTAGGAGCAGAGGTATGATTAGTGTACGTGTCAGCAGTACCCATTTGCACAGGTAGAAGGGAAAGTTTCATTGCTGCAGACAGCAAAATAATTCTTTTCAGTTTACAGGGCAATTACCAGGGTGCCAATGCTGTTGATTTACACAGAGCGCTTGCATGTGGCAGTGCTCGACCTTGTATACAAGTCACATTATTGATATTGTAATAAATTTTGCTCCAAACAAGCAGCGGGGAGCAGGAGCAAGCCCAAGAGTGGCAGAAAGCAGGGAACTCCATGGAGAAAACACCTCCGGTGGGCAGGTAGCACTATTTTGGAGAGGAGTGAGGCAAAGTAGACAGGACAGGAATGAGGAGGTAAAGACTTAGTCTGCCTTTCTCTGGGTCTAGAGGAGGTACTGAGATACAAAGTTCAGGGGGAAAGAGTTCTGCAAGGCATAGGTTTAGGTTTGAGACTGCAACTGGCATTACTAATTTTCTTAAATGTCCATAGACACCCACTCTGGGTCCAGACACAAAGCAGAGAGGCCATAGGATACACAGCTTTCGCGCCAACAACTTGCCACTGCCATCTGGTCACCTCCCCAAGGGCAGGACAGAGGGTGACCTCAAGCCTCATGGTCCTCCAGCATCCAGCTTTGCTGAGCTCCACAAGGGAACCGGACACTGGAAATGCCTCTGCAGTCATGTTCCCCTTTCCCCTCATCCCGGCGGCTGGGGGACACCAGCATGGAGCCAAATCCTGCCACAGAACAGTGCAGCAGTCAGAGATAATCACTCACTGAATAACCCCTTCCAGCAACAGGCACTAAACCAGCTCATTTCAGGGCTATAAACTTCTGAAAATGGCTCTGCCACAGCTGGTACGTGGCTGAGGACACTTCCAAACAAAGAGAAGAGGAAACATTGTCAAATTAAACACCTTTTGCATAATTGCCATGTGATGCAGCCATTTTGGAAAGGGGATAGAGAAATTGGAAAGCTATTTCATTTGGAAGAGACAACTCTCTCCTCTCAGAGAGGCTTAGCAGATGCTCGGCTAATGCTGGCACAGAAACCAGGCCCAAAAGCGAGTATTAAACAATCTCCACAGGGCAAGTAGCCAGGGTACCCCCTCACACCTTGGCTACTGACACCAGAGCTCCTCCTGGTGACTCATTTTCCCCACTGAGCAATGAGGTTTCCAGGCCATCCTGCATTCCAGGGTTCTCTGACCATTATTATTTGCAAAGCATGAAAGATGTCTGGGTAGGAATGATCAGACAAATTGGGTAATATGCCATTCATGCAGTTCTTGCTGATAAGGCCGCTTAGTAAGGGAATACCCATAAATATTTTCATGCCAAAGAAGGATGCTTTTAGCATCTATGAGACATTATTACAATGACAAAATCATGCTGCATAGTTAATCTGCAGGAGCATACTGTGCAGTCAAGCCTCGAGTGAAAATGTAGCACTTAGAATTTCACAGCCCCCATGCTAGGGCAAAACAACAGTATTGGCTAAGCAGTGTCATTCCCTGTGGCAGTGTGCCTCTTGCCAACCTGTCCTTGGAGCTATGGCTTTGAAGCCACTCCTTCCAGGCACCTCCTTCCCGACACCCAAAAGTCAAGGCTTCCCCATGATTTTCACTCATACCCCCAACCCTGCATTTGCCTCCAGTGTGCTGCGATGAACCCCAAATTCCTGGGTCAAAACTGAGAGCTCAGGCACCTGATAAGGTTTGAATTCACTGAAACACCCCCAACTAAGGAAAATGCTGATCCCACAGGGCTTGATGGGAAGATCAGAGCAGCGAGATGCTGCTGGGAGCAGCCCCAGTAAAAGGGGCAGATGGGGCAGTTGCTGGGAGCGCTGCCGACCTGGGCTGAGCCACTCAGCTCAGTGGTGGATTTGGGGAGCAGTGCCATTGGGACCTTTGCTTTGATTTGGGATTTTACCTGACTGATTGTTCATTACCTCCCTACCTCCCTCTTTTTAACTGTTTTTTCTTCCTCCCCCCCTCACCCTTTTCTTCTTTCTCCGTCCACCCTTCACACACTCCCTCTCCCGTCTCATTCACTCACTCCCCACCTTCTGCACGGTTCCTGTGTTCTCACTCCCCCGCCTCCCCACTTCAACCCCAATTCCTCCCTCCTGTGTCCCCACCGCCTTGCTGCTCTCTTCTCTCCAGAACTCTGGCAACAAGGACTGTGATGTCCACTATGCAGAGCTGGACACTTCCGCTCTGGCCTCGTCACCCAGTCCTCGGACCTCCATCCATGCTGGCGGAGACCTAGTCGAGTATGCAACCATCCAGCCCAACTTACGCTAGCGCATGTCACTCTAGGCCCTTTCCCCTCAGATTCTGGCCTCAAGGTACACGATCGCACTCTGCCTTCCTCACTGCACCCCTCTGAAGTCCGTGCTCTCCCTCCCTGCATCTCCTCCCCTTCCTGTGGAATGGCCCCCGTGCATCCAGTCTGTCCTCCTCCCCACTCCCTCCATCTCCCGCACGCTGCCCACGATGGCTGCTCTCTTTGCCACCCTTATTTCTGGGGGTGCTGACAGGAATGCCTTTGCCTTGTCTTGCCTTCTTGTGCATGCTCTTTGCAGTGTTTTCCTTTGCTTTCTACAGTGAGGCGAGGCATGTGGGAAGGGGAGAGGGTTAATGGCCTTGTTTTGGAACAGGGGTCTGCCCCCACTGCAGTCAGTGTGGCTGGAGACACAGGCAGAAACGAGGTGGGTTTGAAGGGCACAGCTCTTGGTGTGGGATTTGGTTTGGGGAAATTTTGTAAAGCTCAGCAGCAATACTAGGATGTGCAGAAACTGTAGCCGAAAAACCTCGTGGAGATGTTAAGGGGGCCTTTCCAAGCTAGTTGGTACAAGATGGGGAGGGAAAGAAAAGGGGACTGACTGAAAGAAAAAAAAAAAAAAGGAAAAAAAAAAAAAAAGAGTTTGGGGGCATGGAAGCAACTGGAGAAAAANATGGCTGGGGAGAAAAAAAAAAGGAAAAAAAAGAAAAAAAAAAAAAAAAAAGGAAAAAAAAAAAAGAAGAGTTTGTGTGCATGGAAGCAACTGTAGATAAGATGGAGCATATGTGCATGTGTGAAAGAACAAGGTGGGAGAGTATGTGAGAGAATATGGGAACACGTAGAAGTTTCTGCATCTGAAAGAGTCAGTGAATAAGAGGAAGTCAGAGAGGGACTGCAGATGCAAAAATAAAAGAGCTTGTGTTACGTGAGATTGGTGCAGACAGCATGTTTGGATGTTTGAGAGGGAGGGAGAAAGGTTATTTTCTTTGGTTCTCTCCTCCTCAAAATTAGAGGGCAGACCTGACTGTTTCCCTGTTCTGATGCTTATCTGCCCACTTTGTTGAAGTGTCACCAGGCTCCTTCAAGCTCCGGTCCTGTGGCAGGGACTGATTAGAACTCAGCTTGCATTTAAACCTACAAGTGGTTGTTCTGGACCATCTCCAGCTACCAGTGACCCTTTGGAACTGCATGGTGTTTGCAGTGGACAGAGGTGTCTTCAGCTCTTCTCACATTCTCTTACCCTATAATCATACCCTTTTCTCAGGTATTAAAGCCACTGGATCCCTATCTGAAAAGGAGGCAACTCTCCTTTCCCACCCCATGGGAGATTTTCTGGGGGATGCCAAGAGTTGTTGGCCAAGGAAATGCATTGGCAGCCCCCTCCTTGCCTATGACTCTCCTTTGCTCCTGTGTATTCCCCGAGTTGTGGGGACTGCAGCTTCTGCCTTGCTCCTTCCCCTTTATTTTGCTGCCTTTTAAATGGGAGGAAGGGGCAGTAGGTTTAATGGGGCTACAGCCCCACAGCAGTACTCAATGAAGAGATGCAGAGAAGGATGGGGAGACAGGGAGGAATGCGAAGGGAGAGATGAGGTGCTTTGCAGCTCACTGAATCCCTCCCAGGCCACCCAGGGTAGATCGGAGGAGGCACACAGAGCAGGAGTAGCTTGGGGACAGAGACAGGTGGTTTGGAGAAGAAGATAAAGGGCAAGGGAATTGGATCCTTGTGAAGGAGGGGAGTAGCTCTGTGCAGAAGGATAAGCAGGAGAAAAATGGTGTTTTCAAAGAGTCCCGCTGGACAGTCCTGTTGATTAATGCCTCCTTGCAGACTAGGAACATCCATGTTAACAGGTGGGTGAAGGTGGAGCAGAAACACCTGGTTGCAAGGTGTGCAATGGGTTAGTTCTGTATGCCTTTATCCCTGTGGTCCCTGGTTTTCCTGTGTTGGAAGCAGCCCTGTAGTTCCCTTGCTGTAGCAAAAGCCTTCCTAGGTAAGTGTCTGCAGCAGGCCTGGCCCGGACCAGGATGGTAACCTCTCTCTCTTGCGGTGTCTCACCCACTCCTGCTCCCAGAATGAGGATCAAGGTCTTCGTAGACGTAACGAGCGAGAGTGGACAGTAAGTTTTGGATTGGTTTGGTTTTTCTTTTCTCCATTTGGTGGTGGGGGCTGTTTGTCGCTGGAGAGAGGTGCCGATCAGCTCTCAGACACCTGCCTG
The DNA here is from genome assembly GCA_013397275.1 of Burhinus bistriatus. Taxonomy (NCBI): domain Eukaryota; kingdom Metazoa; phylum Chordata; class Aves; order Charadriiformes; family Burhinidae; genus Burhinus; species Burhinus bistriatus. The sequence continues at coordinate 412,079 of VYXH01009546.1, forward strand.
CCTGTCACCAACAGGCAGCAGCACCGCCAGCCTCTTGCACACAGAGAGAGGATGTAAATGCCAGCCCAGAGGAAGATGTGGTTGAAAGCAGCCACCCTCCCTTATGCCTTTACCTCCGGTTCCCAACAGTTTCTTGGGCTGGACTGGAGGACCACTCCCACTGTTACAAACAAGGCAAGCGCTCCCTAATCCATCTTGGGAGGTCTCGCCTTGTCCTCCCTGGGGTGGGGGATTTTATTGTCAGCAAAAGGGCAGTAATCCTCCAAATCCAAATTTGGAAATTCTCCCAGTTTCTCTGAAGTAAAAATAAAGCCAGTCATATGGTGCTTTGAAGGTGTAATCTCACCGCCACAAAATCTCCCTGCTAAGACACACCACAGATCAGGGCATTTGGGGTTTTTTATGCTTTTTTAATTATTTCCTCCCCCTTCACCTCCCCACAGTCCTGCTCAGTTTTGTTTGGGAATTTCTTGTCCCTGTTATAGCAAGAATAGCTCAAACCCATGAGAATTGCACCAAGATCCCAGCAAATTAGCCACCAGGGTTCAGATTCCCAGCTCTGCTTTCGGAATGTCCCTATAAAAGTATCAAACCTGCACCAGTTACAGATTTGGTGCAGACTGAGCTGGGGATATTGGAGAACCATCAAATGTAGCAGCCTTGACTCAGTTCCCAGCTGTCACATTTCTTTCCTATCAACACCAAGGTTGCCTGAATATCCCCCCATACACACACACAGAGGTCAATAGGATTTTCAGGAGAAAAAAGCAAAGAACTAAGGTGGCTCCTTATTAGTTTCCCATTTGTAAGTGAGGATAACAGCCCTGCCCTGACTCCAGAAGGGTAGAGAAGGTCTCAGGAGAGAAACAGCAAGAGTAAGGAGGGAAATGTTTAAGACTATTGATGGTCTAAGATGCTATAGGAACGCAGAACAGGTACGTACTACAGACAGTAAGAGAAAGTTAAAAGCATGCTATAAGAAGGAATGCAACTTTATGAGCAAGTTTCCTGCATAAGTAATACTTGCATGTGTCTGTGGGTGCATCCCTCATCATTCTGGGAATTTCAGCCTTCCTCATGCTCAACCTTTTCTTTTTCTGAACCCAGGGGTGAGCTCCTCTGTCCCACTTGCCCTCAGTTTGTCCTCACAAAAGTCCACCACTCCTAAAAGCAAGCTCAGGGCCACTGTTTCCCACTCATGCCCAATACACTAATGTTTGTTCTTTACTCAGGACAGTGATTATTCCAGGAGCTCCCTCATAGCTAAGGTGTCAAACAGAGAGCAGGAATATGCCGGGAGATACCTAAAGTTGCGGCCATACTTGGAAGTTGAAAAACAACTCAAAAACGCTGAGCAGGGAGTTTAGAAACAGAGAGGAGAGGATGTGAAGCTCCCAATATCACGACGAAATGTTATTTTGGTTCCCATTATATTTTCTATCTTCCAACACCTACGTCCTCTCCACTGACTGAGCCACAATGTGACAACAGTCCTCTGTTGCTGTCACTCAACAAAACTGCTTCTTTCTGTCCATCAGCCTGTGCTGCATCCCAAAATTCAAAACCAACTGATGGAGAGGGTCAGAGTAGTGGCAGCCCAAAGTCTGAGTAGTTTTGAACAGCAGGGACTTCTCCCAGCCAGGGAACAGGCTAACACATCTGATAAATGCATGAATGTTCTCTGTGTTTGCCTTGAGTTTGGCCAAGCAAACCAGCTTACTTCTGTTTGTGAGCCGTGCTGCAAGACTAAAGACAAGTTTAAACTGCATGAGAGGTTATTAACTGGCTCTTGGGCTTTTGAGCAATAGCAGAAACCACAGTCCTCTGTAGCAGTATCTGTCCAAGTCTCACATGTAATAGAGTCTTCAGATTTTCCAGAGGAAAATATAGCAAAGAAATTGTCAGGACCCTGAAAAGGAGTTTTTCACTTTTAGACCAGTAAGAACTCATTATTTCAAGATGGTTACAAGTATAGAACATGGTCAGATCGGAGGGAAAGCTGTCTGCAGCACACCTAGTTTTACCAAAGAAACGATCTGCAAATAGAAGAAAAGCTGGAGACAGGTGTACAGGGGCGGGAGAAGGGTTGAGAGTAAGTCATGGCAGAAATAAAAGCTCTCTAATGCAATCAAATAAAGACTGTTTAAAGGTAATCTTCCAGGCTGTCTGAAATGGATAGATTGCTGACATTCCCTTTAATCAAGCTCTTGAAAATAAAACTGAGAGGGGAGGATGTAACCCAGATAATGAAGAATTGTATGGAGTCATGCTGGAAACAAAGGCGAGTGGGAAAAGTCAGGTGGGGGAAGGTGGCAGAATTGTGTGCCAGTTCAATTTAATTAGTTCATTATCCCTAATTTAATTTCAAACTTTGTTAAAGATAAATTAGATTTGGGAAAAGTCACAGTGGGACTGGGGAAGGAAGTCAAAGGGCACTGGCTGCTAAATATGTTAAAAAACATCAAGCCGATTTTGTTCTCTTCCCTTTCGCTACTTAGAAATGAGATCAGGGAACAAAGCCAGAGCAATGCGACTCCTGGCTTCACAAAGGTGAAAGGAGACAGGAAAGTCTCTTCCTTTGAGCCGGATGCTGGCATTCTCCAGCTGCCCTGCTCTGGCCTCACTCCCACCTGCGAAGAGCAAGCACAAAACACTAGCCAGAAAGAAAAGATGAGCTTGTTCATGCTCACCTGGCCAAATAGAATTGCTGACAACATTGCACTTAGTTTCTCTACCCTACTTCATGGATGCTTCTTTCATGCCCACATTAACTGATAGATAAATGGAAAGAAATATGCTTTGCTGACCCAGTATATTGACAATAGGCAGCCCATAAAATAGTATCTCATGACCCCTTCTGCTTCTTTCAGTGTTAGATGCTAACAACCAGCTCAATTGACACAAGATGTCTACTTATGTTAACTGAGAATCTCTTTCCTATTAGACCTTTCTATCTATTAGACCTTTTGAGTGCACATATTGAAGTTCTGTGCTTTTCTGTTGCATGCTCAAAAAGCATATAAACCTACCCTCCCATTTAATTGATCATAGATTGCTAGCCTTGCTAAGAGAGCCTCTTGCCTGCTATGCCTTACTAAATTTCAATCATTGAGACAAATTCCCTTTCAAGTTAGCTTTATCCAGAAAGTTGAGCTATCAGTTAATGACTTACCTCTATAAAGCAGGAGGAGAGCATGGCTAATACTTTCCTTCCCCTTGCAGGAACGGAAAGGAGTTCTGTTGTGTTTGAGATTTCTTGAGAGCTGATTATACAGAGAAAGGACCTTTGCACATTCTGTGCTGGCAAACACTTTCCCTAGCTGTTAGCCCCTCTTTATCCCTTTTTATCAGCTGGTGCAATCAGAAGAATAGCAAACAGCTGTTCTTTGTTGCCTGCCTCCCTTATGGTATGGATCCCTGTTTATGCCATAGAATTTGTACGAAGATAACTGTCTCCAGGCCTGAAGTATGTGTTGCCACAGCCTGCCCAGTTTTCCAGCCACAGGCCTGTGTGTGGTACAGTGCAAATCTGAGCCTTTAATTCTGTAGAGGCCTAAACTTTCTGTGTAAATATAGCTCCCACCCGGGAATGAGTCAGGGCTGCCTGAAGCAGGTAGGATGAGATTGTAGGGGTTAAGGTAGAGTTAGTGAAGTTTCCTCGTGTTCCCTGGCTTGGGTTCCTCCAGTTAAAGGGCCATAATGCTGCACAGCACCTCTCCACCTTTTCATTTTGCAATTAAAAGCCGGAAGTGGACTAAAACCTCATGAGATAGCTGTGGGAATGGCCCACCCGAATTTCAGGTACCAGTGCAGCAATGCTAAATAGAAGGGGCCTAGAGCCTATTATTCTTGCTATCTGGCCATGTCAAGATCACTGACTTTTAAAAGCTTAAGCGGTGGGGTATGCAGTTTTGCCAAGGAAAGGGAAATGAAAACCAGATTGACCTTAGCATTGCTGCTGTTTTCCTGGTGCTCAAACTCCATCCTCTAGCGGCCTTCATTGCTCTTAGGGAGGCTGTTCCTGAAATTGCCTTAAGACTGTGCAGCCCTCCAACTTGCTTGTTGCCTCTGCTAGCAGTCTGAACCATTAATAAATTATCGTCAACGCTTTTGTTTTCTACATGATTTTTTTAAGCATCCTGGTGAAATATTTATCCAGGAACTGGCACCAGATGAGCAGAGTAGATTGTTCTGTTCCTTCAGGCATTTTCTCCTGAGGGTCAAATCCTTGTCCTTTCCACTAAACCGACTGTTTCTGCTATTTTGAAAGAGAACAAGGAAGGACTCAAGGGCAAGTTAGTTGCTTCAACCAGCCCCAGTTCAAACCACAGGCATAAAAGGTGATTGCCAGTGCAGTTGCTCGCTCTTAGAGAAGGGATTAGCCCTTGGTGACAGCCCATGAATGTGGGTTGATTTTAAAGACCAAAAGCATTGTCCTCGCTAGATGTCCCTCCTGCTTGAGTCATCTTGCAGGGCTTCAGACCGGAGGAAAGGGTCTGTGAGCAGGCAGGAAGCCTTCCCATCTGCTGCCACCCTCTGGGAAGCCAGAGTCCTGGGCTGTGGGCAAGCTCCGCGCTCCTCGGAGCTTACACAGGCGTCCCCCAGGCACACCAGGAGAGCAGGGGGGTCTCTGTCTTCCCGTTGCTGCTGTTCGCATGGAGCTTTCTGGGAGAAAAAGGGTCTTTGCGACTTTTGCGCTCGAAGCAGCAGTGTTTCTTCAGTAGCGTTTGCCACACCTCTGCAAAATTATCTCAACAGAAATCGAAGCACTTTGGACTCCGAGGGGGTTTTCATTTCATTTGGCACTTAAAGAGGAAAAATCAGATTTTGCAAAGAATCCATAAGAATACATTCCATCAAAGGGAAGATCGTGGGACCACAGAGCCGTCTCGATCTTGCGAGTGCTTTATAATCTCTGTAGTTGATTTGACTTACAAAACTGGCCCCAAGGCTTTCAGTGGAACTGCTCACACAGGTAAAGCTTAGCACATGCACTCCTATCTACTGGGTAAACATTAGACACAATAACCTGTTTTGCCTCCAAATTCCCTGGTCACATGTGCCCTTTAAATAAAAGAGCATGAGCCTGTATTAGCTTAATGACGCATACAAGCACTGCTTTTTCAAAACTCAGGTGTGGAAGAGTTAGGAAGATTGAAAATAAACTGTCCTTTCTTGGCCGACTGCTGATTTTATCCAGAGAGGCAGAGCATTTACAGACAAGGGGCAAACCATGCAAAATCTATACATATTCATGAGCAGTATGGATATTTCAGGAAGTGAGACAAAAATTTTCAAATGTGAGGATTTATCACCTGGGTTTCTATTTTTCTGAAGCAATAAGCAGAACTATTTGATTTTCTATCCTACTTGTTATATGTGTGTCTCAGCAAGGAACTGAAGAGTTGTATGTTTTATGGCCAATGATCCCAGAGTTTTCACCCATTGACTTTTGTCTCTACTTACAGAACTTTGGAAAGTGTCACTCAGAGATATCGAATGCGAGTGATTACCTGACCCGCTGTTACTCACATGAAGATCGATATCTGGAGAAGATCCCTCATGTCTATACCCCATTGTCAGATCTCCCACAAGATCTTTATCCTCATCATTCTGACATCTCCTTCTGCTGCCCACCTCCCGGTTCCCGGGCTCCTTACATCTGTCCTAAGGAACAGTATGTTTAAAGTGTCAACACAGCAAAATGAAGAAGCTAATGCTTTTCACTTCTCTTGACCCTGTCGCTCAACAACCAAGGCCTTTTAGATCCTCTCTTTGTCATTGCTTATTTTATTTATTGATTTTTAAATTTTGGTGCAATTGTAATTGACATGATTAGGTTAAGTAACTGCCTGGCTTGCTAATGCTCAAGGGAACACTCTGCCTTTGCCCACGTCTCATTCAGTACTTGCATCTTTCTTTTCTCATCCTGGCCCTCCTGTATCAAGCTGGCTATGTGTGTGCATGTGTATGTGGGTGACAGCTGCCCTGTGCTGGATGGGATGTGCCCAACCTGATTAAATGTCCGTAGGTTCCCTTGTGTCAATCTCTACACTGTTTGCACCAGAGTAGCCGGGTGTGGATTCTTCACAGCCCTTGTTCTAGCTTGTGTGAAGTTTTACAGCACAGCCAGTGCTCAGATCTGAGGCTCTAGCATTTTTTACCCCTCCTTTGGAGAAATTTGTTTCCCCCTTGGCAGTGGGGATAGGAAAACCCTGTTGTGAAGAGCGAAACAGCAAAGACTGCAGAACAAAATGATAAGATGCTTATAATGAAAGATGCTCAAAACCAACCCAAGAATAGAGAAAAGGGCTTGGTTTAGGAATTTTGTTTCTGTCCTTTTCCCCACCTGCTCCCACTCCCAATCTCTTCGATTGACTCTTTTAAATCCAGATGGCATGGGGACATATTTTGAAGCCAACAGATTTGGAGAAAGCATCATTTAAATCACCGTCTTATAACCGAAACCCAAAGGGGAAAAAAAATTAGAAAGGAAAACATTCTCTCTAATTTTCCTGTTCAAAGCCTAACATGACCCCCCACTAGCTTTTCCCCCTCTCTTCCTTGCATCTGTTGATTGGAATTTTAAAATGAACTCAGGCAGAATATAAAGAATAAATCATGATTTCAGGTAATCTTCTTGCTCTTAATGAAGGATAAAAGCCAATAGAGGAATCTGGCCTTTTAACTTTTTTAAAAGCATCTTAGTTTTGGGACTACAAATTTTTTTGATATTGGAATGTGTGTGGGTGTGTAAATCCAAACGTGTACATTCCTGTGACCACAAAGTGTTTTAGAGAAGAGAATTTATCTCCACATCACATTTGTGTTCACTTGTATTAGAAAAAAAATAAATATAGCTATACACTTAAATGTATATAAAAGCAAACAAGAGGAAGAGAAGAAAAAGGAATGAATATCCTGTATAAGAGCTTGGTTTCAAGGATAACTCTCATCTGTTTCACCCAGGTATGGCATAGAAGAGATGACGGCTGGGACAGTTCTGAACAAGGGGATATGCCTTCTTGGCGAATGGGCATTTACTTTGTCTCAGGTTGGGTATTTGGCATTCTGCAGACATTGCACACTTAACATCACTCTGTAAACCATGAGGATGTTTGAGCAAAGTCCATGTGGGAGGGAGAGATGGGGACCACACCATTACCCTGCTGCCCAGACACCAAACAACATTTTAGTGCTATTTGAAAAAGCAGTGAAACTATGGTCAAGATGAAAGCCTCCCCATAAGAGGAGGTATGACTACTGTGTTGGATGCTACCAGCCCAGCTCCTGCCATGCCACATGGACTGAGGCACCATTTTATTTTTGTATATCTGAATCTAAACAGCTATAGTTGATCTATGCACTTTCTGTGTTCCCATCACCTAGAGTAGCCTCAAGACTCATCCTGCTTGGCCATTTTCCTCCACAGAGAAGCACATCTGTGTTTACGCTACCTCGTGGATTCCCTGCAGGCTAATAAATAGATCTCTATATAAGAGAGAAGTTTATACTTCAGTTAGTTAGGCAATATAACACTGTGTGAGGATGATGCCACACGCATGGATCCCCCTGGGCCCTTGCACGACATACAACACACCCTTGGAGAACCAACTCTTCCCAGCCCTCTTCCCCTGCTTCCCCGGCGCACGTTGCCACTTTGTGCTTTGTGAAGACAGCATGGTAACTGGTCACAAGGACAAGATTTCGTCTCTGTGGTGGGAAATTGCTGCACAATGTGGGGAGGTGGTTTCCTGCTGGGAGGCGATTTCCCACTAGATTGATAGGTTGTTGTATCAGCTAGGTGACCTGGCTCTGCTTGGCTGGGTGAGGTGTGGATGAAGGGCACTGATGCATTTCTTGGCCAAGCTGAAATGGCCAGTACCTCCAACAGGCATAGCAGCTTTCACACGTTCTAGTGCATGGACTGCTCTCATTCCTGGAGGATCAGAGGACTATACAGACATAGCCTTAGAGCATTAAACACAACTTTTCCAATACCATCCTTTTGGTCTTGACTGATGCAACCCTTTTCGGAGCCATTTTGATTCACATTTCCTCTGCCAGTCTCCAGAGAATTTGGCCAGTCATTTCCTTACACCAATGGATTCAAGTGCTACGTGTCTTGCTTCAGATAATGTATTTGTCTTTCTTGTTTTCTTCTCAACATACCTTGGGTCATGCTGGAAACTGGGTGTGCTCTGAACTGAAGCCACAGCCAACACATTCACCCCAGCAAGGGAACCATGCTTTGGAGTATGCGAAATCTGCCTTTGGTCACTCTGGAAAGGTGTTGGAAAACCCAGGAGTCTCTGACATCCTGAAATCAACCCAGCACCACTGACCATGGAGAAAAAGAAAGCAAAAGTCCATTACAGGCTTCCCTATTTGCATACCTGTAATAGCAGGATGCTGCCTGCACAGCAGCAATTGAAGTAGGTTTGATTGGGAGCCTTCACCTGATGCAGTTTCAGACAGATCTAAGAACTTAAATGAGAAGTGGAATACAGTCAGGTCTTCAGAAACATAAGGAAACAAGTTAGACAAAATGGTTTTTTGCCAGAGGAAGGAGTGAACGTGTTGCAGGTGGTTTTCTCTGCTTGCCTGTAGCTGGAGGAACGATGCTTTGATGAGGAAGGGGAAGGCAGAGATACATACTGCAGCATTACAGAGAAACTCTGGTTGCCTTGTGCAGCTTTGAATTTGAGCTGCCCACAGAAGACTGCCACAAAGGGTTTTGCTGTGCTTTTCAGCAAAGCAAAAGGATTTCAATCCTCCTTAGAAAGGGAAAAAGCAAGAAAAAGCTGAATTCAAAACAGTAGTTTGACTTATGCCAGCACATATATTAAGCTTGGGAATGTCTTGGTTCTTTTTGCCTCTTAACATTCTCTCTTCTTCTTAAGAACTGGGCTGGTCTCAAAAGAAATGGCAAAAGGGAGTCTCCAGACACCACCAAATTCCTTTGTACCCTAGGAGAAGGGGGAAAACCCCTGAAGAAAGAGAGAGTGAGATTCAAGTCCATTGTTTTGGTTTTACAAAGCTGCATTTAGAAACAGTTCTGATTCAGGGCCCTCATTCCTCCCTCCCTTTCCATACAGTCGCACAACGGTTGCCTAATGGCTGTTTCCAGACCTTGCTGCACCTGTTGCCACGGGCTCGACGCTGGCTTTGCTCCATGGTAAGGCTACCCATGTCTGCGGTGACCTCGCAGGCGCAGAAATCCTGCTGCAGCAATGCTAATGAGAGGCGTTCCCCTCCTGCCACGGTGCGAATTGATTTTAAAAGATCCCTTCTCCGCAAACAGGGCCATCCAGTAACAGTGTTGGGCGTAGATTGCTGAACAAGTTGAACAGGAAACCGATGGAGGGTGCTCATGCATCCAGTGGGCTAGCAGTATATGGCAGGAACTGGTGTTTTATTTCTGTGTCCTACTGGTGTGAGACATGAAGCCATTCTTCCTGTTACTGGGGTGAAACATCGTAATTTCTGTTCCATATGTTGGTGGCACTGACACAAGAGCTCTTGCAGATGAAAAAGACTGATCACAGAACTTAAATAAAAGTGAACTAAAGAGTTACAACAACTTCTCTCACAGCTGTGAAACTTGTGTGAGGTGACTGATCTCTTCCTTTCTCCCAATGCTGACTTCTTCCTGAGCTGTTCACTACATCCATCATCCCTTGCACATTCACACCCCAAAGTGTACACACGTGCACGCACACTCCTGCCTCCGCACTGGGCCCCAGGGATCACTGGCTGAGTTCTGCCTGTTCGCGATGGCTGTCCCCAGGACTAGATTAACCCGCCTTTCATGTTGCATCCTTCACTGCCTGCAGCACTGCCGGGGACACGGGACTCAAAGCTAAACAGAGGACCGGCGTTCAGGTGACCTGCAAGGCAATACCTGGTGCACATCAGTACTACAGTTCTGCCCCCAGAGCAATACAAACATAACAATGATGCCCAAGCGCTCTATGTGCGATGCCTCTTTCACTTCATTCATTTTACTCGTTACCTTTTTGGGAAGCCTCCTCCCAGCCTCCCCGTACAAGTGGGTGGAATAGATTCAGAGTCACAAACAGCCAGTCCTCTGGGCCAGCAGCTATTTAGGCAACGTATAGGTGAAGTCATCCCCGGGGCCCCCTCCTCTCTAGCCCACTTCTCTTGTAAGTGCCCTGATTTCCTTCTGCAGGCAAGTAGCGTTTCTGGTTCCGTACGCAGGTAGACATTGAACACTGTTTTGAGACAACAAATGCATTGCAGCCGCCTTTGCTGCAAGGGACGGCTAGACAGCCCTGCTGCACTCTGGTGCGCTGTGTGGGAACTGTCAGAGAGGAAAGGGGAGCCCAGAGTCCCCTCTGCCCCATCCATAAGGCAGGGGGAAGGAGACAACTCCATCTCTGCTCCTGCTTAATTACACGCTCCACTAGCACCCATGAATCACAGTGCAGGGAGCGGGCAAGCGTGGTGTCCTGGATGTTTCCTCACCAGCAGCACATGGCGATCAAATGTACCTCGGTCAGGGGCAGGACCGTGCCCTGCACCAGCTGGCGGGAAGCGCTCCCTGGTTAATCCGGGATTAGCAATAGCTGGATTCACACGAGAAACGGGCAACAGACTCAAATCCCATCTTTAAAGGGGGTCCTCTGGTTCAAAAAGAGAGAAGCAAGCAGTCTGGTGAGAGGGGAGGGGGCGAGGAGGGGAAAGCGCTCCTGTCTGGGGGGATTCCCTCCACAGCCCCACAACTGTGGGCAGCACCCCAGGGACGGGAGACCACGGTGCTGGCGGCACAGCCCCAGCCCAGCCACTTGCCTCCACAGCCCCAGCAGCCCGGGAGGCAGCAGGATCAGGGCTTCCCAGCCAGCCTCCTGCCTTTCCCCCTTCCGGGCACCGCTCAGTTTATGAGGAGGCTGCGCAGGCTGCGCAGGGTGTTACGTGCCAGCCCGGCAGTCCTGCTCCCGTGGCTGAACCGGCAGACCCCTGCCATCGTGCCTGCCTGCCCTGGTAAGCATGCCGCCATCCCGCGGGGCACGGAGGAGCTATATACAGACAGACACACTGGTGTGTGCGTGTGCGAGCACGCATCCGCTCATGGGGGAACGGGGCATCAGTCCAGAACACGAAGCTCACGCTTACTTAGGAGGTGCCCTATCAGGCAGATTTGATCAATACACCATTAGACAATTTTTAGCACAAGCCACTAACTCTGAGAATGAAAAATCCCCAGGATACTTTTTAATAAAAAAGCTCCACTGCACAAGGATAAAGCCTCTGCATCTGGATAAAGACCTTTTGGAACAATTTAGCCACAGATCTGGGCTAGCAAATGGCAGAGGGCAGGGTAGGGGGTCATGAAGGGAGGGTAAAAGGATCTCCGTCTTGCAGTCAGTGAGCCAAATACAGCCTGCGTTAGCAGCAGCCAAAGCTGGTCATTACCAGGTAGGCATTTATTGGATTGCATGAGATAAGCAACGGCACGTACTGCTGAGAACTCCAGAGTTTCTCTTGGTGGTTTCTCAGAATGGTTCAAGGAGAGCCACAACTTACCCTCAGGGACAACGTGGCCCAGGATAGCATGCAGATCCAAGCACTAGCGCAGGATGGTGAAAGCAGACTGCTGGCAATGCTATCCTCACTTTGCACAAAGACAGACAAGTTTATCCTGTATTTCTGGAACCTGGCATTTCCCCCCCAGGACTGTATTTACTTTCTGAACAGGGGAAAAGAATCTGGATTCACCTCCTGCGTGGCAGTTTATAACACAGGTGCCATTTGCAAGGAGGCTCCCATCAGTGCCCCGCTAGAGCTTTGCTCATCTGAGTTAGAAAGGCACACGAACACCCAGGCTAGTATCAGAGACGCTTTGCACAGATAAGGTGGAAAAGATGCCCACTCAAACAGAGGTGCTGTGAAACACATCCATTCCTGCTTTTTTAAATTGCCTCACCGCTATCAGATGTGCAAGCAGGGTCAGCCCTTAAGATGAGTTTTGAGGTCTCTTTCTCCAGTGCTGAATGTACTATGATCAGTGCCTCACAGAACAGAGTACCTCCTGCTGGGTGACTTTATGTGTATATAGAAATTTATGTATCAATCTATATGTATAAAACTAAGATATCAGTATTACTGCCTCTTGGACTGCACTAACTATATATAAAACATATCAAAATACTTATATAGCTAAAGAGCTGTTGTTTTATCCTTGGAAGTAGTCACCTTTATAAAGAGCTTTTTATATAGAAGCAAAAAATAGGCACTGTGGAGGGCAGAAAATGTACCACAAGTATGGAGTGGAGTAGGGGAGCTGCAAATTAAAGGACAGCACAGAAAAGAGCTGCATTAAAGATTCCACGTCTCTGCTGCAAGCAGGGATGGCTGATCTCTTTTTTGCTATACTGTCATGCTCTATTTTCTTTCCCTTTATGGTGGATGGGAGGTGAGGTTTTAAAGCCTGCCAAGAATGCATCCAGCCCTGTTCCTCTGGGTGAACAACACCATAGACGGAATAAGCTTCCTCCAAGCATCCTCCCACCTCCGGATCCCCCCCTCCCTCTTGTAATCCAGGCTCGAGTACCATCATTTTCATATCAGTACTAATTACATTAATTATTCTCCTCAGTATAAAACTCATTAAGCTGGAATTTATGGTTCATTAACTCAGAGCCAGAGTTCTTCCTCGGTGTAGTGGTATGGGGCCAGGATTATTTCTGTCCTGGCTGGGGGCAGGCTCTAATCCATGTCTCTTGGCCATGCTCAGCATCACCTACTGAAGTGCGAATGAAGTCGCGTGTGCTCGTACAGGGGTATCACACCAGGCAGGGAAGGTGTTTCTGAACCACAGGAGGACTGGAAAGGTCAACACCTCTGGTGCAGGCCCAGTGTGAAATGCATTTTGTTACAGTTCCGGGCAGATCAGGTGTGCCTAGCAGAGTGAGAGCAGCCATGGGAATACTTGCAGGCGGGCTACCTGCCAGGGTGGATCAGGACTGAAAAGAACATGTTTGGTGGTGTGGGGAAAGGTTTGTACTAGTGCTCAGCAGATCTGGCTTCAAGTCTGGTACAGAGGTGCTGTGAGCCTGCGGAAGCCACTCATAGCACAGGACAGCGATGATTTATGCTGCCTGACCTAAGGCAACATGGTTAGGTGGCTGGACGTAGTCAGAAGTGAGATGCTTCTCCAGAAAGACATCACACCTACTTTGAGGGCAAGCTCCCTTAACATGCCATGGACTGGAAAGGCCATCCTGGCTTATGCATTTGGGGTGAGAGTAATGGTACCCCGGTGGTCTCTCCTCCATGTCAGTTCTCTATATGTCTTTTCTTGGGCCGGAGGGCTAAGCCAGCTGTAGGGTCCCACCTAATCTCTGCGTGGACTCCCTGTGACTCAGTGGATGAGCACTTCCATGGAGGATGATGGTAAAAGAGGAGCCCTTGCTGTCACCATCTCTCCCAGGGACACCTCTCTAACCAACAAGCACTGTCCTTTTCTTCTAAAGAGTAGCCAGGAGTTGTCTTTCACTGGGTCTGATCTTGGAGTGCAGAAGCAGTCATGGGAATGGGAGGGAAGGAAGAAAGACGAGAAGCTGCACATCCCCTACCTAGGACACGGGGTCCAGCCCAGCATGCTTCAGACGAGCCTGCCAAGCTCCCAGCCTTGAGCATAGGCTGCCACAGGAGATGGAAGTGACAGGCAGGCTGACCTCCTAATGGACCCGAGTGACAGAGAATCCATTTCCTGAGTGCAGTGCCTCCTTCACACTGCCCAGGTTTCTACTGCGCTCCCTAATTACTGTAATTAAGCAGTCATGCTGAGTGATGTTAGGCAGAGGGTTCAGAGTCATTACAGGCCTGCAGAAGATTAAACCATCCCTGGCTTCAGTGTCTGAGCTCTTCTTGGTGATGGTGATGATGAAGATTAGAGTAGGAGAGAGAGCTTTACGACATGGGGTCATGTCATTTGTCATGGCTCTTGGGTCTGCCCTTGTCAAACGCGGCCAGCACAGGAGGGGACACAGCACTCATATCCTGTACATTCCCAGGGACCTCTGCATCCCTTCATCTCCAGAGATGGACAACCGTCCTGAATGGCAGCTTTGAAGCTCTGGAAAGGAAAGATCATTGTGACTGGCACAGAGACCATAGTGATGCTCAATGCCTACCTGTCTATTTTGTCATTTGTCAAGCATGAGAATAAATATGCCGTTGGATTTGTGCAAGTGAAAAGTCCTGTGGAGCAGAGGGGAGTCCAGTTTCACATTATTCACTGGGTTTCCACCACTTTCTCTCTCTTCTGGTCCCCTTTAGCTAGAAGGTTAGTCTGTAACCATATAAGTCAACACCATGGTGATCATGGAGTTTAAATCTGTTTCCCTATGGAGCAGCCTGACTAGTTGAGAAATGGCCTTCCCTAAGGTGCTTACTGACAATAGCAGAGGACTAGACTGGAGACAACCTTTTTAATCCCACAGCTGTACTGCCTCCCTCCTCAACCGTCTTTTTCCCTTGAGGGCACCCAGCGTTTTGCAGACCTACTTCTATTCGCACAGGTAGTGAGACACACTGTACAAGGGAAAACGGCTCAGTTCATATACAATTGGCATCTAATTCATTTCTTTGTGAATGTGAAAATCAATACTGTTTATAGAATCCACAAAGGCTCTTCAATCGGTCAGTGTCCTTGTTAAGTTCATTTCTGGCTGCCAAAAGATCCTTTAAGGAGGCGATTCTGTGAGCTGAAGAAGGAAAATAATGATCCCTGTTTCTCTAATGAACCCTGAGAAGTCTCTAAGCTTCTCCCCCTGCCTCCAGTAGAGGGAAAGTGTCTCTTGGTAATCAACTTTATGGGATAAACTGGCTTTTCTTGGAATTTTGCCTGGCTAGTCAAATTCTGGTCCTTGGTTTTGCTCCAGTTAAGGTCAAAGTGTCTTCTTACACATGCAAGAACATATATCTCTTCAGCAGATGTTAAATGATGTCAGCTCTACTTGTGCTTGCAAATTTTGTGGGTATTACAATGAAAGCCAAGTTTGGTCTGTCCCAGAGCATCAGAGCTCCACAGTTTTTTGCAGTTTCCTATGCCTCTAATTTTATCTCTAGCAAGTACCTTCAAAACAGTGTTTGATCTCTGCGTCCTGCTCATTCCGCCTGTGCTAGAACATTTCCAGCCCTGTGGCCAGCTGATCCAGTGATAGCTTCTTTCCACCTGGGGATGTTCCAGGGTCTTGTACAGCTGTTGACTACTTTCCCATTTCCATCTGTTTATCTACTTGATGAGTCACCAGTTCAGTCCAGTTTCCAGTATGGGTCTCACGACATAGTTACATGGCAACACCACCTGGAGCTGTTGAACAAGTGACTTTACCAGATCAGGAAATCCAGGTCTCCAATTTGCAACTGCTCTTTTTTCAGTGTTCACCTTCTAAAATCTACAAATTGTTACTAATATTCCATCCCTGCTTATTGATGATAAACCAGCTGGAGTGTGATTGCTTGTTACATCGCAGGGTCTACTGATAAATGTCGCTGTTAAGTTGGCCATTTTCCAGTTGTCAGGGCCTCTGTACCGGAAAACCTTTATTTTCCTTTTCCTTAAAAAAAGAAAGAAAAGCAGGCTAAGACTTCAAAATTAAGATTAGTTTTACCTTTTCCTCTCTCTCCTCTACAGTCTAAATAGATGGGTGTTGGCTAGGGCAAATACAAGCCACACTTCTTACAACTGTTTCTGTTCTGTTTGTTTTCTACCCCGTGACTTAAACTGACGTACAGTGCATTCCTCTGGATCTACACCCATTCAAAATTGGGTCGTTATGTTCTGGGAGGACATTCAGTTACACTAAAAGAGCTCAACAGCACCTTGCTGGGGTTTTCAGGGCTTTTCTGAATACTTTCAGCTCTTCCAAAGCTATATGGAACAGATATGCTTCCCGGGCAGAAAGGCACTCCATCCCTCCCTCGGAGGGTAACAGCACACCCCCCCTCCGGCTCCGGATTAGGCCTGGCCCTGGGGCAAGGAGCCCAAGCCCCACTTCACATTCCCTCTTCAGGAGCAGTAGGTGAAAAGAGGCAGGTGATCCTTCTCTGCTAGTTTGAAAGATCTGTCTTGTCTTTTCATCACCATCAATGACAGAGCCCCAGGACCACTCACTTGTCACCTGCTGATCCCCAGGGAAAAGCAGGGCAGTCAGCATAACGTGTAACCACTGCTCCGAGTCAAGCCCAAGGGTAGGACAAACCAAAAGGAACAGGACTCTACTGTGGCATTCGCATTTGAGTGTCTCATGGGGAGGGATTTATTTCTCTTCAGGGCATAAAAGACAGCAAAGAAACCGCAGGGTAAATCCAGAGTCCAAATTAATTCCTTTTCCGTTTGGGGTTTTTCCTTCCCTTTTTGGAGAGCAGTTTTCTTTTTTTACAAAATGCTACGAATACAGTCACAGAACTCCACAGAATTTTTAGATTTTTTTTTTGAGCCCTGGATTCTTCTGTTCCTATTTGCTCTGCTAATTACCCTTTTAGCTTGCTTTTGCTCTATTTTCACAGATGTCTTGGTTTATTTATATCTACCTATCTATAATGATTTCAGAACCATTACTCACAGCAGCACCAGGAAACATTACATTTCCCAATTTACAATTGCAATTATGATATCCGTCAGAAACAAATGCAGCTGCCTTTAATTTTAAGCAATATTTTGATCATCATAATTAAAAAAAGAACTTACGGCATTGCGCACATTAGAGAAATTAATATAATTTCCTGGCTGCCTTAAAAGGCATGCAAAATAGTGGTCGCTGGATAAGAGATTTAGGGGGAGAATTAACCCTTTTGGTTGCTTTTGCCACTCTTCAGGGCACACTGAAAGCCTTAATGATATTGTTTTCAAGAGTAAACTTCACTGTAAAATTTAATATGTGAGTCCTTTGTCCTTCAACTTTTTCTCCTCCTACTTTTCTCTTTCTGAAATTGCTAGTTATTAAAGTATTTGTGTGCAAACAAGAACATTTTCCTGTCACTGTTCATTTCAGCTTGCATGTTTGAATGTGCGGGGACACATGAAATCCAGTTGGTGATATTATAATCATTCCCACAATTGCATATTACAAACTCAGTAACAAACTGTGGCAGATCCTGGGTCTTGTGTGTCTCATTGTGCTTTATAAGAAAGAGTATATGCTGCGCAAGTTTGCATTAATGACACAAAAACATGTTTGAGGGAAGCAAGGATTCAGATGAACAGCCATAGAACACCCTTTTTATGAAAGTTGAGGCTCATTCAATTAATTTTACTGTGCTGTCTTAGTCATGAAAGGTGAAAGTTTGACTTCTTTTTGCCTTAGTGGCAGGGGATGCATCTATGCATGAGTTTTCTTGCTGAATTATTTGCTTGCTACTTTGAACTCCCTTCTCAGGACCCATCTTGGGTAACCGCTCAGCCCAGTCCAGTGACATGCCATAGACCCCTGAACCTTTGAAAAATCCTTGTCAATTTGATTTCTTCCCTTGGAGCATTGACCGGCAGACTAACACCTGAGGCTGATGCTTTGTGGATATCAGGATGGGCAGAGGAAAGGGCAGATTCAGGCAGCTTCCCCCCTTCCACAGCCCACAGGTCAGCCTGTCCTACCGCTTACAGCCACCTTCCCCTCTGCCCGGCGGTAAAGCTGCACAGTTTGACCTCACCGTTACACAGGCTGAGACACTGCAGAAGTACCGAACCGGAGCACACGGTCAAGCTGCAGCCCAGCACTCCATCCCAAAGCTGTTGGCACTGAATACCCTGGGTCTAACACTCTGTTTGCTCTTGCTCATGGGCTTTTGGGAATGACTCTAGATTTACATTTACACCGAAGGAAGATGCAGTCAGGCTTAGCTTTCTCCAAAAGATGCAGGCTGATGCACATGACATATCACATAGCGTGCAAACTTCTAGACAAGGATGAAATCTGAGATTCCCTCTTCGCTGACTACCCCTGCTCTGGAGACCTCCTGGTACTTGTAATGTACTCGTGTCTCATTCTGTTGAGCTGTGCCCCCACAATGCTCCTTTAACCACTGGGTGCCTTTCTCAGCTGGGAGCTTGTTCTCCACTAGTGAAATGGTAATAATAGGAACATAGGAATTGCCAAATTTTATCAAGCCTGGCGTTTATCCAACTTGCTATGCTTTCTGACACTATGCCTATGTCATGCCAAAAAAAATAAAAAAGTTGGCCTTAAGGTACAAAGTTGCAATGAAAGCCTTGTATTAACTGCAAATCTAGCCTGACACTGAATAGATCGACCCATTGCGTTGGGCTCAAGGGGTGGAGGAGAGGAGGAAAGGCGTGCCCACAGCTCTGTTGTTAGTGGACAGAATTAAGTTGTCGCATTTGATCGTTGTTTGTACTGTGACAGTCTCCGCAGGTCCTGTCTGGCTGGGTGCTGTACCAGGTAGGATGTGTCCCTGTTCTCAAACTCATATGGCCTAACTGGACAACATGTTGGAGAAGGGAAGAGTTTTGAGCCTGGCCAAATGGGCTGATTGATGATCCCATGTGATCACATCGTAGTGGTATGGAACAGGACCTGCCTTTGCATCTCCCCCGTTCCAGCCTAAACCTCCAGTGCCAGAGCATTTGATCACGGTGTCTTTTGTGAGTCTGAAAAGCGTGAACGCATTCGTAAGCACCAGCAGTACAGTCAGAGCAAAACAAAGCAAAAAGCACAAAGTGGTGCCCAGGGAAATGGAGCTAACGACCAGAGGGGTACAACAGAGCAGATGGCATTGAGCAGATGTCCATTGGTGTCTGCTGAGGTTTATATCCTCTCCGAAGGACCTATGCGGCTGAGCAAGACTGGCCAGAAGGACGAGCACTCCTTACACATTCCCGGCCAGCGGACATAGTGCTAACAGGCCTTGTGCCTTGCCTGCAAATGCATCCCCTGGCATGCCCCTCTGCTCCCAAATCACTCATAGCAGTCTGCCTTTTGTTCTGTGTGAATAACTCTTCTCCTCCATTGGCAAAACAAGCACACACAAACCGCGACTGCATGGGAGATGACGGGTGCTTGAGTATCACATCAGATTAGCTGGGGGAGAGCAGACTGATACTAAACTAAATGATCTCATCATAATTGCCTCCACTCTGCTTCCTATTTCTGCCAAGGTCTGAAATCTGATAACTCATCTGACCACAGATTTCCATCAGGTGCAAGATGATTTTGAGATAATTTGATATCTGTCAGTAACAGGTCAGGAAGACAAGAGCCGTTTTTTTTTTCCTTTAAGCAGAAGAACGTATAGCTACAATGTGGAAAGAGACAATCCTATTTCAAATGGAAAACGTAAGCATGAGAGAGGAAGGACTGACTTCTTTTATGAATTCTCCTTCAGACTGGCACCTCATCTTACCGGCCAGTGTGATCACATTCCTAATTTCAACCTCAAAAGGTCAGTTCGTTAAAGAAAATCAAGCTGAAGTCAGTTCTCTGCACATCAGTGCTTGGAGCACGGAGCAATAATCACTCCCTGATCAGAACTTGTTTGCCATTATCTGCCTGGTGTTGGTCTATGATATATGAAGCAATTTTGGCTGCGACACTTCTGTTCTGTGTGCATGCAGCTCCTTCCTGGTAAAAACTATACAGGATTGGGGTTTTTTTTCTCTGTGCTTTCTTTTTTCCTTAGCAAGGAGCAATATTTTAAACTAAAAGGAGTTTTCAAACTGTAGTCACCATCATTCATCTTTACAGTCTCGGGGTATGAACAATCTCTTCATTAGACACTGAATTTTTCTCCATTACAGCACTATCTGAATGCATTTATTTGGTCATTTATTAGAAGTCACTTGATGGGGTGCAGGGAAGGAGAGAACTAAATTAAAGCAAAAGGGTTGTGTGTGTATGCACGCTTGTATATTGTAAGTGGAGAAGTCTATAAAAATATCCAAACTTAATAACAACCATAACTCTGTAACTCAGACAAATATGCAGTGGAAACATTCCACTTGCTGCAATGATAAGGAGGGAGGCAAAGGGAAAACGGGGGCCTGTCATCAAACCTCCTCTGCCAGTGGTGAGAGGCAGTGGACTGGAGCTAGGGCTGGGGAAGAGTGATTTCTTTTTAAATGTTGCAATCAGCATCGAACGCTTTGTTCGCAGATAGCACCGGCAGCTGCTTCGTCTGTCTAAGGACATGATTGTCTTGTTGGCTGTACTTTGTTTTGAAAGATCTGCAGGAAGACAGGATTGAAGTGTAACAGGGACAGATGGGTTTGATCATGCCAAGCCTGTGCTTTTAGGATTCTCTCGGCCTGTCCTGTATTTTATGTTTTAGTAATGCCTCAGGGCCATCTGAGCAGAGGCTGACTATAAATTCAGCACCCATTCACGGCACACACCAAGATCATATGCATATGTAATGGGCAGGCTAGACACCTCAGCTGGCCTTTCACGGAGTAATCATGCACGTGCAGGTTAAATCCCCTCCTGAATCTAAGGGAGCAGAAGTGGCTCACTCATGCAAGAAAATAAAACACAGGAGATCCTGCATGGAAATGTGAGGCACTCTCAGATTAATGTCGGGAATCTCAGACTGGCCCTTTATGGACAAGTCTTGGGTTTTTTTCTGTTTTTCAGAAACCAACAGTAGAGCAATCCTCTTGGCTGGGTGAGCTCGCTTTAAAAATGACTGGTAAAGATCGAAAACAAGATCTTGTTCTCTCACAGCATGGGCATATGCAGTATGCCAAATACGCATTCTTCCTTCTGCACCATATTCATAGAATCATAGAATCATTTAGGTTGGCAAAGACCCTTAAGATCATTGAGTCCAACCATTAACCTACAACTATCAAGTCCACCACCAAACCACTCATCTCCTCCAAGCCTAGTTTTCACCCACACTTCCTTCCCAGCCCTTTTGTTCCTTGTATTTCTTCTCTTGGCTACAGCCTCACACCAATCATGCCCATTTCCCCCCATTGCATGAATTCAGCACTCGAGGACTGTATTGACAGAGCTGTACTCTAAAAAAGAGATCACACCAGGGACTGTGTTTGACTAGAGTCAGACCACTGCCTTTCTACCCAGCATTGTCCTTGGAGCGTGTCTGATGAGATAAAAAGCCTCTCCCCCATTTCTGTGCATGTCACACCATCATTCCCAAGTTAGCTCTACTAGGATGCCTGTGACGCTGCTAATTTCAGGGATATAGCTGTTTCTGGGTTTATTTTGTTTCCCCCTTCTCACTTTTATTAAAAAAGACAAGTCTTTCCTGCATATTCCAGAAGGCTGCTGTGGTTCCTCAGAGGAGATTTGTAAAAACTACACCAAAAAAGGGGCTATTTCCATCCAAATGCTATTAAAAAATTAACAAAACAATGCAACAGCTCGTAGCTCAACAGGAGCATTTAGTCTTTTGTGCTTAATTTCCACTGTGAATCTTTCCCTCAGAAGTGTGCTCATGTAGCAATTGCATGGTGAAAATGCCAGACTGAAAAACAAATGCATGCAGGCATTTGGCCTATCCAAAAGATACCAGGACACAAAGCAGGATTATGATCCCAGAATGCAATAAAAAGAGATAAAAAATTCAGAAGAGATCAAAGTAATTTCAGAAGCAAATGAAACATTTCCATGGGAATCATGCCTTATAAATGGAAACACAGCAAATGGTATTAGCCTGTATTATTGACAAGTGGTCTAAGGCCAGATACGTCTCTGAAACTTATTTAGGTGTTAGGTGCATCCTGAGAGCTAAAGCAGGGCCAGATAGAATAGGAAAACTGAGCTGTGTAGGCCACCTCAGGTCCCCAGTGAATTGTGAATGGGCTGTCGGTAAGTAAATGAATAGTTGGGAAGTGGCAGGTTGCAACCAAATCAGGTTTTGTAGTTATTTGTTTAGTTGGTCTTTAGGTAAATACTCATGAGAAGGCCCTTCGTGGCTTGGAACTTGATAGATGCCGGGTCAGGGAGATTTTTAGCTCTTCCTGGCTTGAAATCCTTTGTGTGATAACCACCCCAATTGGGGAATTGCCTAAGAGCTAAAGCAACACTTCTCTGCTATGGCTCACAGGTGCCACACTGGAGAGGGGGAGCCACAGTCTGGAGTAGAAGAAAACAACATGATTTCATGGTGCAAATTAAGGAAACAGCTGTTCAAATTACATGGGTGAACAAAGCGTAAGCAGTTGGAGATGAAAGTATTAATATAGCTATCTTTCAGCCCTTCCTTCACGATCTCCAAGCAAGTGGAAGGGTAGGCATTCTCCATTTTAGAGGTGACAAACTAATGCAAGAGGGAAAGAAATAGCTTGACCTTGAATCAATAGCCACGGTAAAGGAGGAACCTGGAGTCTTACCTCTGTGTGGAAAGAGGAAAGGAAAGTAAAATGAACACAGAGGAAAGAAACCAGGCACCCAAGTTAGAAGAAACAAAAGTCCTTGGAGGAACTTTCCCAAGAGCAGCTCTGTGCTAAGGTCCTTGCTAGCCTAACGAGGGCAGAAGGGCTGAGGGCCAGTTGCCAGGGGTTTAAGAGGTCCTCAGCACATTGCTCGCTTTGGGCTGCAGTATCTATGCATAGAAAGGGTCTGCTTAAAATTGATGGATGGAGGGTCTGTTGGCAGTCGGAGCTGAGCCTTTGAAACAAAGCCCTTTGACAGTCTTTAATTAGATTCAGTGCCTTATCGCCAGCATGGACTCTCGAGATACTTCCCCACCTGAGTTAGAATCAGCCCCAGATGAGAGACAAAGGGGAAAAAAAAATCTCAACCCCAAACCAAGCTGCGATCAATTCTAATTTGCCTGGGCCATGATACATTTTTTGTCTCACCTGACACAGGCTCAGAGAAGCAATTTTTTAATGTCACAGCTCATGACCTCCGCCTCTCCTGTCTGCTTTCAGGATTCTTCCCTGCCCAGGCCAGGAAACGAGGCTGCCGATGAAGAAGGTGTAGCAGCCCTTTGGAGACGGTTTCAGTTTAATGCCCAGCATGTTCAGCTTTGGATATTCTATTGAAATAGAAGGAATTTGTTAAGCTGATGAGGGAAGGCTGCAGTAGAGAAACACAATAGCAGAGTGGGATTAGGCCTGGAGTAAGTGTCTGTACTTTGGAGGATTAATGAGAAAACTGCAATGGATTTTACATGGTGAAAAGGATTCACTGAATGCTTTAGGTGAAATGAAATTAGTCCCACTCATGCTCTCTGAGCCCTCAGGCAAGAGAAGAGACTGGAACCTGCCCATCACATGTAATAACCAGATCCCCTCCAGCTGCTCTCCTTTATGGAAAATTCCAGTGCACCACTGCTGGCCATTTATTTCCATTTACTATGGCAACCCATGCTCCTTCTCCAGGCAGCATCTCTCCTAATGGGCCACGGGACACTGCCAGGACATATCTCTGGTCCAGCCAGCTATTGATATCTCTGCTGACTGTGTCAGCCAGCCAGACTCCTCTTTTTTGCTCAGGCCAGCAGGACTGGTATAGGTAGGGCCTTGGAGCCAGCAAGAGAACAAGGACCTTCAGCAGCACTGGTCTGATCCACACTAGAAGAAGAATCCCAGGGGTGAACGACTCTTTTCCTCATCTCTATTGCCTGCTCATATACTATGAGTTCCCTTGAGTGGCTTGGCTTTCCTACCAGCATGGGGCAAGTCTAACGAAAAGCCAACTCTGTGTCCTCATAGGAAGCCAGGGACTCAGGGGTCCCCTGAAGTGGAGAGTGAGGAGAAATATTGGCCTCAGAAATTCCAGACGCTCAAAATACTTGCAGGCAAAAAGACTAGGAAGGACAGACACTGAAATGAAGAGGGAAAGGGAAGAAGGAACAAGAGTTCTTTAACACAGCGGTTTTTCAAAGGAAAGGTAGATGGAGTAAATAAGCATGTGGACAGATGAAATCTTCCCAGGGTCACACTGACACATGGGAGTTACTGGAGGAGGGCTTCCCAGCTCCCTGAGTGAACACACAGACCAGAAAAAGGAGGCTCATTGATGCTGGAGCATTTACGTTGCATACAGCTGATGCTCCTGGATACACAGAAGGGGCCATTAAAAGCAGCTTGGGCTGGCTCGTGCCTCCAGTGTGTTGCCTTCCAGTCCATCATTCTTTCTAATTAGGCACCTCTGACACACAATTAATCCTATTTGCCTTCAGGCTTTTTTATCTTTCCTTCTGCTTTTATCAGACAGGGAATTAGACTCTGTTAGTATGTAAAGTGCATTGCATGGACCTGGCTTTTCATGGGGATTTGGAGACTTTTAAGAAGGCAGTGTCTAACCCATGATCTTAAAAGTTTCTTATAAGTAATTAATTTCTTTCTCTTCTCTTCTTTTTCTAATCACAGTGCTTATTTCGCCTATGCTCATACAAGCAAAAAGGCAAAGATGTGAGAGTGGGACAGAACTCGATTCAATGCTGCAACATCCAGTTAATCCCAGCTTTCAGTCTGCTTTCCTCAGCTCTCATCAGCCCCTGTCAGCAGCTATCTCAGTCCCACTGTCCCCATCCTGAGTCTCCCCCCATCCCAGGCTTTATTTGCAAAGTCCACAGACCTGCTAGTGCAACCCCAGCCGCTGGGACAATCCCGCAGCAGGTCTGGCTTTGGCTCTGCTTCTCCTCCCAACAAATACACTCTTGCTTTAATCTTCCCCACTCACTCCCCCAGCACTGATGTCCCCTCCAAACTGCCTCTCCCGAGTCCCACTCTTGCTGTCCTGGGTGTGTGCCAGCGAAGGCAGCCCAGAGGAGCCACCTTGTGAACCTTCAGCTGTGTCTCTGGCTTGTCTTGTGCTCTCTGTAGTCAAAATGCAACATGATGGCTGATGCCTCTCGTCACTGGGAAGTTAATAAAATAATGTTAATGAAATACCCACTCCACTCAATGAGTTGCGAGTGCAGGCAGCAGTGACCGCCACACGAACTATTTATCACTGTCAAGGTCCTCTGCAGCCTAAAACCAATTCCAGACCCAAATGAAGAAGGTTCGGCTCTACCCAGAGTGTAATCTGCCTGTCATTTCTAATACATATTCATTTACGTTAGGTGATGAATTGCAGGGGCTGCCAAGGCTGAAGGGTTATGAACCACTGAGAAACGAAACGCTCCATATCCTGCACAGCTCACTTCAGTCAGTGATGGTCCACATAACATACTACTCCTCTTTTGACTCTTGCTCTGCTTAGAGACCACAGAGCTGCACTTTGAGGCCATGACTTCTCTACGGGGAAAGGAGGTGGGGACTAAGACATTGGGTTGCCTCAGGCTTTTCTGCCCTTTTTCACACCCTGAAAGGATTAGTCTCACGAACATCCAAGCAAGAGAAGGAAGAAAGGGAAAAAAAGTGCTGGTCTTGAACTCATGGCATGAGCTCTTTGGCAATGAGACAGGGTTAAATCTCATTCCTTCCTGGAATTTCCGCATGAGGTGCCTTCCTTATAGCTAAGAAAGAAGGAAAGTCTTTCTGCACTAAGGCAAGGTAAAGATGAAGTACAGGTAAGGTCTAGTGTCCACTGAACTCAATACATCTTCCCATGGACTAGGTCAGAGGCAGAATAAAGCTTCAACACAGCCCAGTGCCCTTATTTTGGGAACAGGGAATAGGGATACTTTCCTTTCTCTTAGATAGTAAGTTCCCTCCCAAGTAAATGCATCCTTCCCGGCCCTTCTCTCCACCAGCCTAATACATCTTCAAATACATTTGCAGCCATGCCTTCAGCCATGTTTTTTGTTGTTGTTGGGAACGGGGATGAGAAATTGCACACAGGGTTAACGAGTGTTATACACTTACTTAGGACCTGGAGAAGCGGGAAAAGGTCATACTGCTCACCCTCCCCGTTACCCGTTCAGCGAGAGCTGTCTTCCCCAGTCAGCCCTGTTCCCAGCCCTCTGCACAGCCGCCCTGGAGATCAGGCCTGTTAGTCCCTCTTTGTACTAGTGTTTGTTTGATTCCTGTAAAACAATGATTAACAAGACACTTCTGACTTAGCAAGTACTGCAGAAAGCTGCACCTTCTTCACAAGCTTCCTATGCTGCCTTTTATATATCAAACTGAAATGTAATTATCTTCACAGTGCAGGGTGTAAATCAGGGTGTGTGTCAAGACAATTTCCTTCAGGGTTTTATTTTATTGCGTAATAATATTTGACACAGGGCTTAAAGGTGCTGTTACCTGCCTAATCGCGTGAAACAATTTCATGTGCAAACAGCTGGTAAGTGTGAAAACTACCATAAACCAGCTCCGGGGAATGCTCTGCTTCCCTTCGCTAGGAATCCTTCTTGGAAAATACCCTCTGGCTCTGCAGTTTCCCTATCAGAGAAAGCAGGCTGGGAGAAATTGCTTTGCCCTCCCGGTGCCACGCTCACACGCAGAGACACCAGCCTGTTTCCACACGGTGGGTGCCTGTGTGTTCCACACCTCCCCCCCTTCTCCCCTGGTGTGCAGGGGGAAGTGGGAAATCGGGGTCTCCATCTGTGTTAAGCCCCTCAAGCCGGAAGGGATGAAGTTAATTTGGAAGCGGGGCCGACTGGGTGTTATTATCTACGAGAGGGAGCCATCTGTAACTGCGGATGTTTCTTCAGCCTAATCTCTCACAGTCAAATAATCTGGGAGGGCGCTCTGGGGGTGAATACACCAAATTCTCCCTCTGAGCTGGCTTTCAAGTCGGCTGTCTTCAAAGCAGCCCACGAACCAGGGTCTCCCCTTAGAGAAGAAGGCAAGCTGCTTTGAACAGGAGTCTGCAACCTGCCCGTTGCTGGCTGCCTGGAGTCCCACCCATCGCCCGCCAGCGGCCCGAGCAGGACTGACGGCAGCAAGGATTCCAGGGCATGCTTTCGATGGTGTTACATCGATACCTAACACTTCTGGCTGTCACACTGCTCAGGTACAGATTTTTGTGTTCAGTCTCTCTCAATATTCAGCTTCTGGATTTGGTGTTTTGAGTCCTTGCACTACACACACACACAGAGGTACCCTTTGTCCTGCAAAGGTACTACACAGCCTAGCAAGGGGATACGAAGCTCCTGAGGGCTGCAGGGGCACATGCAGGCAGTCCATGGGGCTCACGCAAAACCTCTGGGTGCTGGGAGTCCAGTTGGGCTGAGCTGCTCCAGCTGCATCCGAAGTCCTGCAGAGATGAGGTTCTCAGTCCTTATTTACAAACCC
The DNA here is from genome assembly GCA_013397275.1 of Burhinus bistriatus. Taxonomy (NCBI): domain Eukaryota; kingdom Metazoa; phylum Chordata; class Aves; order Charadriiformes; family Burhinidae; genus Burhinus; species Burhinus bistriatus. Next base: position 439,224 of record VYXH01009546.1, read on the forward strand.
TGCTCGGGCGCATGCTTCCCTGAACGGTAAAATACTTTGTCACTTAGGGATGTTCGGGAACACAGTGATGAATCAAATCCACATGTGAAACCAATATGCATAAATTATAGCAGGTATAGCAGGTTCTTATGCAGCAGTGAAGCCGACGAAGACACACAAAGCTGAGCTCCCCCTCGCCTCTTGCAGAAGGTGCACTTTGGAGGCAGGGCGAGCACAGCCTTGTGTCTCTGCTGCAGCAAAGCCATGTGTACAGGGAGAAAAGCAGATGCAGTGCAGAGCAGAAAGGGAAGATTTGAGCAGCCCTCCTCTGCTTCTCCTTAGCACAAATGGAGGCCTCAGAATCTGCCTTAGGGAGAGGGCAAAGGAGCGAGAGGCAGGGATGGCAATCTTGGAACAATAGTGGTTATTTATAAGGCTTTTTTTTGTGCATTGCAGATCATAGCCAAGAGACATCTGCCTGAGGTCTGAATTAGTCAGAATGGGCTTGGGAGAAGAGGTGGGCAGCTGCTTGAAATCACCAGTCTCCAAGTCACTATTTTTTTCTCCTCAGGGTAGCTGGCATTGTCAATGATGGTTTAACCTACTTACGATAATAATCCCTGTAATAAAGGCATTTTTTAAAATCTCATAGCCCAAATGACTGTGTGGAGGGGTATGGGAGCTGCTGTGCGGCAAGGCTCTCTGTGTGGCTTGCCAGTGAAGAGTGGCGAGCCAGCTATATGCTGTAATTTCTTTAACACGCTCCCAGACCACTACCCCCGACAAGGCAAGAGAATTCCTTTCCAGGAAGGGAGTTGGCAGGGACTCCCCCTTCCCCCCAAAAAAGATCTTCTCCCTCTGGATTAAGGCATTTCACATCTGGAGCGATATTAGATCATCTAGGTTTTTGATGCATTCTGAAAAATCAAATGCCTCTAATCCTGCCCACCATCTGGCCCAAACCCCTCGCCAGCTGGTAGGTTCCCTTTTGCACACCCAGCAATCTCTGTGCCAAGACGCGTGCCCCAGTGTCGCAGGGACTGTAGCTGTGCAGAACCACATGTCTGAGGCAGGAGCTGTTGCCTCAGGTGCCAAGGCAGGATGACAGTGGTGGCAAAGGTGTTGCCCTGGGGCCAGCTGCTCTGCAGGTTCATCAGCCTTACCCCGAGGCAAGTCCCTGAGGCAGACAGAGATTCCTGAGCAAGCAGAAACCATTCTGACCCTGGGACCAGGAGCAGTAAGGTCGCATCAACACAGCAGCAGTACTGAGTCCTCTGGTACAGCCACACTGCTTTGGGACCAAGCTGTACAAATGTACAGGCTGAGGACCTTGAGCAGGTTTGTGCTGCTGCCATCCTGAGTAGAAACACCAAAGCCTGCAAGTTTCCCAGCTCTCTGAATTGCACCAAGATCCTTTAGAGGCCATGGATAGAGCTGGCCTTGCCATTTATCTGTGTTTTGCTTCTGCTCCTCAATAGAAAGCTCTTTTCTTCCCCCCTCCCTCTTGCTTTCAAGATTTTCAAGACTTTTCCTTCTGCAGAACATGAATGTCCAGCAGCCTGTAGCTCACCGTCACACTTCCTAACTCCACTTAATGAGGTGCAGACCTCGCTGTTTCTCTGACTCCAGCTTTGATAGGGTCTTGGCTAAATCCTTCCCTGCTCACCCACTTGAGAGTATGTGGTTGCTGAACTCAGCTCGGTGCAGTGGCTGGCACGTTGGCTGGCCAGGCGAGGAGGTGTCAGAACAAGTGGGCTCGAACCTGCTCTCCCAGAGCTTTTCCCCAGGCTCTGGGTAACGTGGGGGAGACAAGAGCTTTTTGTGTATTTACCAGATATCTGCTTACTGAGTCACTGAGAACAGCATGACACGAGTTGTACTGGATGTGCACTGAACAGCAGGATAGAAAGACAGAGCTGGCGGTGGATGGCACTGAAAGATAGAAAGATTGTACATGGTCGTGGGTAGGTAGTCACGGAAAGGACCGTGGTCTGCATTATTTCCTCCATCTGCATGCTTACATGAGCTCCCTGTGCCTCAGCCTGCCATTAATAGGGATGTTGACAGTGCTTCCTGACTCTCACATACAGACTTCTTCCCACGGTTGCCTCAGCTGGCAAGGAGACCTTAAAGCACTAAGGTGGAGTTGTCATTTCCTATAAGTGATATTGTTGCTGGATGGAGTTACCGCCTTATGTCTGGGTACACAGTGCTGGGGACTTTGCACACAGAGAGTTGGGAAGGACGGGGGATGGCACAGAAGCCAGGAGGCTGTGGGGAAAATCTCCTTCATCCCTGTGTGCTGGGTGAAAATTTACGTACAAAACCATCGTGAAGGTTACGGGCTTTAGGCTGGGACACCAGACAGATGAGACCCCCTCAGCCAAGAGACAAGAATGGCAGCCCAGGGGCTCTGCCTGGTCTCCTCCCCAGACAGATCATTTCCATACTGAGTGGTGTTATTCATGAAGGTGCCTGAGGCCCCCAGTGGTGCTCAGAGACTTTTATAGAGCTGCAAATCCCAGCTGCTCCAACCAGGGAATAAACAGCTGTGAGCAAGAGAGACTTACCAGTGCTGGGGCTGTGGAGAAGCAGTTTGCAGAGCTTCCATGGGATTAATGGAGAGGAAGGTGACTGCGTCTTCACAGATGAGTCCTGGGAGGGAACGAGAGCCTGCCTTTAACATCCTGTGGCTTGCCGTGATTATTTGTTCTTCCACCATGGAGAGAGACAGGAAAAAGGGCTGAGGTGCAGGCTGGAAAACACTCGGAGGTATAAGCAATGATCTAGAGCTCATGCCCTCATCTGGAGGTACTCTACCTGGAAGCCTGCTTGGCCGCAGAGCTGAGCTGGATTTAGCGGACTGCTGCCTTCTCGCAGGCTTCCAGAGGAAGGACTGGATGCTTGTCACAGACAGTACCCTGACTGTGGAGGACAGCCTAGCAGGTAGCATAGGACCTGGCAGACAGGGTCTTGGCGTGTGGTACCCATGTGAGATGGAGGATGACCTACTGGTGCAGACGTAAGAGGAGGAGCCTTCATTTCCGTCACTGGTGAGGGATGCTGAAGTACAAAGGAATTGTTTTCTTACTCTGGAGGGCCGGTGAGGAAGAGGTTCGTTTGCAGGCTATGTGGGTGGGAAACAGTAGCTCTGGACCAGTTCAGCTAATGGTGTCAGTCCTATAAGCACAGGAGGGAAGAGGGGGCAGAGTGCAGTATCTGTGTGTGATAAGCAGCTGCTTTGTGAACGCTATGGAGCCCGCTCAGGCTAATGCAGGGGTTTTTATTCTAAACCGTCCGTGAAACATAGCTTGAAAATTGCGCTTGCTATTGCTACCTCAGCCGCTACAATCAAAGCTGAAGAAATACGCAGCTCAGAGAGCTGTGAGAAGCAGCTAAAAATAAGGTAGGTCAAAAAGGAAAATGAAGGAGAGCAGAGCTGAGCAGCACAGCAACTGCTTCGGCAACAGAGCAGGGCAGCATGCCTGTGCTGCCAGGGAGGGGGCTAGGAGGTGTAAAGTGGCTCCCCAGCTCTGGGGAGCTGGAGAGGGCTAATCCCCTCCCTGCTCCATCATCCCAGCATCAAAGGGAAGGGAAGTTATAATCAGGTCCAAAGTAAGAGGCGAAAGCAAATATGCCTTTACTTGCATGGTGAGAGAACAATTTTGGGGATCCTGTTAATCCTGCGTAGATCATATTAACACCAATAAAATACTTAGACAGTTCTCTCTGTAAAAATGTCAACATTTATTAAGTGCTGTAGTACAAGCAGCTGGATCTCATCATTGCCTTTTTGTCTGGGATTTTGGAGGGCAGAGGACTGGTGTTTGCTTTTAACATTATTTCTCAGAGACATGATTGTGTTAAAAAAGGGTGAGATATGGTGACCCTAGAAATGTCTAGAGCAGTGAAGGGATCTTTCACATGCTGTTGTCACCTGAATTTCTTGCAGCCAGGATGTTTTATACCCAGACTGTGCTCTCAGCTTTGCCATGTGTCTCTCCTCCCTTTCTTTTCTTCCCAGTCCGTATAGCTGCTGTGTGCACTGCTGAGCTACTGTGAGCTGCAGCTGCCCTCCATGGAGCCAATGCACAGGGCCTGTCTCCTCTCTTGGTCTGTCTAGGGACCAAGGAGTTCATATGTTTGCCTCCTGAATGCACTGTGCCAAATCCAGTGTCTGTGGGAAGGGCCAAGGAAAAAGAACCACCTTAGAAACTCTGGCCCTGCATCTGCAAGGAGAGTTGTCAGGTTCAGATCCGAAGCCAGCTGCTGTAAGACTGGTTGCAGGATGAACGACTCCCAGATCTGCCCTCAGTCCGAAGACAGAGATAACAGACTGGGTTTGTGTCACAGACAACATGGCCTGCCTTTCCATCTTTTGCATCCCTAGATTCCTTCTATTTATACAACCTCATTGGCTGCCGGGCAGATCTGAGGTATTAAAAACAGTACCCTAAAGAAATCCAGCAAGTCTTCGCTATCTCAGACTCACAGCAGAACAAGATAAGAAGCCAAAGGAGCATCTATCACTGCACAGAGGACCCAAAGCATCCCCCTGAAGAACAGTGCACTGATGAGCATCTGACAAGCAGCAGCCATGGTCGTAGCCACCCTCTTCTGAGACTTATCTTAGGTGAAGTAAAACATCTGTGGCAAAGCAAGAATGTTGCATGTCTTTCACTCGCTTTCCACATGCTGGGCTACCGCTTCCTCTTCATAGGATGGCCCAACTAACAGCATACAGCTACAAGGACTTCTGAAAAATACAGCTGAAATAGATATGGTGGTCATATACCCCAGCACCTATGGGGTACAGGCATGATGGATGTTGTTGATCCTCCTGTGCAACACTGAATTGCCTTTTTAGATGGGAGTTATCAATTTTGCTGCCATAGCAACCCCAAAAGTCACCTGGAGGACAACCTGCCTGGGAGAGCAGAGATGGTTTATGTACAAGATTAGGGGGAGTCAGGGTTTCTGGGACTCCGGTCCCAGACTGGTGGGTGTGAGGCCCCAGGGACCAGAGCAGGGGCAGGCTGTGTTTCCCCAGGCAAAGGGGACTACCCATGCCGCTGACCCCAAGGCTCATTCCTCATCAAAACAGAGTAATTGGCCCTGAAAATGGGTGCCGGTGTTCAATGCCACAACCCAGCTGCTTCCTCAACATCTTCTCTACATGCCTCCCTCTTGCACAAACATGTGTAGAGTTCAATAACACCGAGGCCCGCTATCCCTTTGTCAAGTTTGGTTGAAGCCTGTCAAAGGGTTCAAGAGCTCTAGGATAGGACAGTAAAGCAATTGCCTTTTCTCATGCTTACCATATGTGGTGTGATCTGATAAGCTCCCTTTCCTTAGAAAACCAGGCTAAAACTGGTATGCTTCAACCATTTCAATTCTTTTCTGTAAATGTTTTCACAACTGGAAGTTTAGCAAAACTGCCCTTTTCAATGCAAAGGGCTTCAATTTAGCTAAATTGTTATTTTCCAACCAAAGATTTCACTGAAAAATTCCCAGACAGCTATATTCAGCAGCTCGGAGAAACCAGGGTTTCCTTCCTTCATTCTAACATTCATATACAATACTGTACATTTTTAGCATGCTTCTGTCTGTCCCTAAGCTGATGTTGGCTTCTCATTCCTATCAAGTGTTTTAAGTGTATTAATTTTATTGAAAGACTTTGTCAAACCTGTATCTGTGTTTGCATCTAGGATTCTAGCTCTGAAAAGCACATTTTATTTTCAATCTAACCCACTGAACACTGATTGCAAGCAACGATTTCTTCTGCTTTCCCATCATCTCTGCGACACCCTCCTTTTGTGTGGAGTTTATGGTCACTGACTCTGGATTGTGTCATTATTTGTCTTTGTTCCGTGTTTTAACCTTTGTTAGAGATTCAGCCATTGTGCAATTTCTGTTCAGTGACCTATAATACCCTAATTTAGTTGGCATTTTGATCTTGGATTCCTGGCGAACAATCCATCATATGTAATGCTTCTTTCCCTTTCTGTTTTCATCACTTCCCCACTCTTTCATTCCCTCCTACCCTTAAAAAGGTCTCCTGTGTGTTTCCTTACCCTCTCCACACTCCACTCTCCCTCTCCTTAGGTTGCCTTTCCCCCATTCTTTCTCTCTCTTTCTTCCAAATCAGCTTACCCTTCCAGCCCTGCTTCTCTCTCAATCCCTGCACCACATCATGTCACCAAGAGGTACTGCAATGAAAGAAGTCATCTGTTCATCCTCTCAGGATGAGTCTGGTAAGGAAACTGATCTTCTGCTGAGGCTGGAAATTTTGCCAGAGCAAGAAGTGTTGGTAGATGAGGTAATGGCCATAAAAACAAGTTCTGGGTAGTAAAGCTATCCAGCTGCTGAGGACCAGCAGTAAGTGCATGAATGTGGTCTTCACCATCACAAAAGGGAGTTGCTACTGCTCATTTGCATTTTTGTTACCAGAGACTGAGACAAAGGACATGGACTAAGCGACATTCTAGCTAGCTCCTGGCACTGGAGCCCTTCTCTGGATCACCACTTGATAGTGAAAAGGGAGGAATCGGTATGATGCATCACATCTTTCCAACCACAGAATCACAGAATCACAGGTGTTGGAAGGGGCCTCTGGAGATCATCTAGTCCAACCCCCCTGCTACAGCAGGGTCACCTACAGCGGGTTGCACAGGACGGCGTCCAGGCAGGTTTTGAATGTCTCCAGAGTCGGAGACTCCACCACCTCTCTGGGCAGCCTCTTCCAGTGCTCTGCCACCCTCAAAGGAAAGAAGTTCCTCCTCATGTTTAGATGGAACTTCCTAGGTTCCAGTTTGTGCCCATTACCTCTTGTCTCATCACTGGGCACCACTGCAAAAAGACTGGTGCCCCTCCCTTTAAGTATTTATAAGCATTGATGAGATCCCCGCTCAGTCTTCTCTTCTCCAGACTAAGAAGACCTGAGTCCCTCAGCCTTCTCTTCTCCAGACTAAGAAGACCTGAGTCCCTCAGCCTTTCCTCATAAGAAAGATGTTCCAGTTCCCTAATCATCTTTGTAGCCCTTTGTTGTCCCCTCTCCAGCAGTTCCCTGTCCTTCTTGAACTGGGGAGCTGGAGCTCTTCATTTCCTCTCCTGCCTTTCCTAGGATCCCCAGTGGCTGAGGTCAACTGTGATGTTCGACAGTCATGACAACATTGGGGCAGTGTTGTTTTGGAGTCTGAATGCTCAGAGTAGAACAGTTCGCCTTCCTCTGTCCCCATTGGCTTTGACTCACTCTCTGATGTATTCCACTGTCAGGAGACGCCAGCTGGGAGCTGCTCACAGAGGAACACGCTCACATTTCCTCTGGCCATGGGGACATGAATATTGCAAGGCCTGGGAGACAGCAGCCGAACCAGGAGGGCTGTCTGTGCTAATTTCCCTCTCTAACACAATACCTAGTAACACCAGGCTCCTTGTCTCCGATGCAGACAAGTCAGAAGATGCTGGTTTTGCTCAGGCAGCATGGAAAACACCTGAGCCATGGGACAGCATCAGGCCAAGATGAGGAGATGGACAGAAACTCAGTACTTTGCTTTTTCAATCTGGCAAAAGCAAGAGGAACCAGTGTTGCTCATCTTCTGCAACATAGACTGCGATCGGCTGTGTAATTGCTCGAGATAATTAGTTTATGGAGGAGCTAAAACAGGTAAATAATTCAGAAATGGGTGGAGTCCTCTAATTATGATAGCTGTCTGCTTGTCTTTGTATGGTTAGGGCCATGTTCACGAATCCTAACAGGACAGCAGCCCTGTACATGCCCATGCAGGGTTTGCCACTTGTCATTTGGTCGGGAGCCCTGTGTCTGTGCAGCCCTCTTGTTCCTCCCCTACTTGCATCCAGGCAGCCAGTTAAAATGACAAGCCCGGGGAGTCACACTCAGCCGTGCTGCAAGCCTGGGAATGCTCCAGTTCTGCGGGAGCCACATTTTGTCCAGCGTGCGCACACCCGGGGGAAGGGCGCAGGCAGAAGGCGGCTCGGTGGCTCTTTTGCCAGCTCCTGAATCTCTCCTTTTCTATCACCATAGTGGCATTGTAATGAGAACATGAAAGAAGAAGATAACACTGAAGGGAGGAAAATAAGGCCTGCTTTTCTCTCTCTCTCCTGTTTAGAGCGAAAGGCAAACCGTGGCACACAGGCCTATCAGATCTGTCAGCACGACAACTGGGAAGGGAGAAATGCTATTGTACGCACCATTCTGCTTGGCGGGCTCCTCTCGCTGGCTCGGGGAAGGAGAGAGAAAACAGAGGGAAAACAAGATGCGGGTGTTCAACGGGGAACCAGAGACATTTGTTATCAAAATGGAAATGCGCCTCTTTGTTGATGAAGGTGTATCTGCTTCCCATTGTCTCTCGTGCCAGCCCAGTGAAAGGCTCCTTTTTGATGGCTCCGTGTTTGTGCACCGGCTATGAAATTGCTTTAGAAGACAAAGGGAGTGCGTGCTTATTGGTAATGAAAAGGAGGTGAGGGCTACGTTTCTCTAACCCCGGCTCACCACACGAGTGCAACTTCTCCGGGAGCAGCTGTCAAAGGCTTGCAGAGAAAATTGGAAGGCTGAGACTGGATGTGGGGCCAGTGATGAACAGGGAGTGTTGCTGCTCTTTTGCAGGGCTAATGTGGCCATCTGCTCTGATTTAACAGGCCTGCTCCAGTCCAAGTGTTTCGACGCCCTCTGGGCCACTCGTTCCCTCCTCCTCAGTACACTGGTTTCCATTAGCAGCAAGGACGGGGTGGGGGGCACACCACTTTCTGCCACATAGTGCTATGGTAGGCCACTCTGCAGGCACTGAGATGGGACCTGCCCCGGCTGGGGAAAGGAGAGGAAGAATCCATAGCCGGAAGAGCCTGAGGGCTGTACATCTCTCCCCTTTGTACTTGCCCTACTGATCACCAGTGATCTTAGCTGGGGAGCACACCAGAGACAGAGATGCATGTATAGCAGCATCGAAAGCGCAGGGATAACACCCTCAGGAAACACGACAGGCAGTGTAGCGCCCTCCAGCAAAGCCGTCGAAGTTTCAGTACCCAAAGCACAAAACCCTCACAGCTGAGCTCAGACACCTACCCCATCAGGCAGCAGCAGTGCTGCTCTGCTATCCCACCGCTGCACGGTCCACTCCTCTGGCATTGCTGCACGCCCGTCCTCACAAACACAGCTGACTGCGCCAAAACACGGTTTGCACCTGGACTGCTCCCTATTCACCTGCTTCTCACACCCAGTTTCTTGCACACATCTCCAAGCCCACCTGTGTTGCACGATGCTTGCACCGCCCCTACTCCCTCCGCTGCCCGTCCTGCCTTTCCACCTCTGTTCTGCTCCGCTCTCACACCCAACCTGGGACCAGGTGTGTCTGTGCGTGTGCAAATACTGTATCATCGCACACACGCACACTTGCTCATTAACTAATAGTGGTCTTAATAGGAACGTGTTTTCTTTCTTCACCTCTCCTTCCTGGGATGGAAAGTTTAATCGCACAGTCATGCTCAGCCAGCCTCGCTCCTTTATCTGTGCAATAAAGAAATGGTTTATGGCAGATAGACGCCTCAGACCGAGCTGTCAATTTCACACAGGGCCTTATCAGCGCTCACACATGGTGTAAGGCCGTCGGAAATTAGACGCGGGATTCGCATGTCTAACAAGCGGGGTTAAATGCCTTTTCCCCCCCCCCTCTGCTTTTCCCCTCGACTGCTCCTTCTTCTCCCCTCCCTCCTTCTTCTTACCAGTTACAACACTGACAATGGCTTTAAAAGGACGGTCTTGCCTAGCTTCTGGTAAAAGATGTTAATTTATCGTAGCCTGTTCTTTATTTGATTATCAGTTTATTAAAACTGCCTGAGGTGATAGCATTTCTTCTGGAACAAATCCTCTGCTCTCTCCTGTAATCTGTTACCAGCTCTGTTGGCAAGACAAAGGCAAGTGGCTGTGGCTTGTTTGGGGGATCGTGCCCCCTTTCAGGGGGAGGAGAGGCAGGAGGAGATGGGAGCAGAGCTGGGTTTCAGTGGTGTAGCCAAGCCCTCCCGTGCCCTCCAACCCCGAGGAGCTGTCTGCCAGGAAGGGGCATCTCTGAAAGGAGGTGTAGTTGTCAGCTTCTCTTCTGTCTTGGACATACTCGATTTCCATTTGTTGAGCTCACCTACACCCTGAAGAGCTCTTCTGTGGTGTGTACCGAGTCGCTGGGGATATACTCTATTGCAGCCCAGACTCTCAGCCCTGCCCAGCAGCGACCCTTCTGCACAGTAAAGGGCCATTGCACCCCCATTGCACTCTCCTTTTCTCTAGCTCTTTCAGTCCAATCGCGATGCACCACCAACACCACTGCTCCGCTCCAACAGGCCTCTCCCGTCCTGTGAGTCCCCCAGAATGGGAGTCCTTCTCGACCCTGCTCTCTCCTTCCCTGTGGCAGCATTCCTTCAGTCCTCAAAATCATGTGCCCAGCACCCAGTTACACTCCCTAATCCTGAATTTTGCTGGAAGTCGTCACAGGTATATTATTGCTGTCCAACTGCAGGAAAAGATGTGGCTGATTTTTCTCAGGCCGTCCACACAGCAGCGAAGTCCATTTGTATTCAGAGAGCCAACCCTCCCGTGTTTGCACTCAGGGATGGAGTTATTGCAGCAAACTAACTCCTGCTGGAAGTGCTGCCTGCTGCAGCCCCAGCCCTACTGAAGCTGCATCCAGCTTTGCCTCCTCCCCATACCTCTGCCAGCCCCTGCAAAGCATCAGCCCCCTTCACCCCTCTCAGCAGCTGCAAATGCTTATTCCCCTTCTCCCGATCTGCCTTCCAGCTCAGCCACAAATGTACCGGAATATTTTTACAGTGACAGTAGCTTGTTATAGACTGCAGTGCCTGCCACATAAAAGTCAGCAGCAACATCGAGGAGCGATTAATGATAATGGTTCACATTTTATACAGTGCCTTCCAGTCTAAGTGTTGCAGGGCACTTAGCAGGTTGCATCAAAATACAGCCCCGTGTTTCCTCCAGAGCCAGAAAAACAGTCCCCTGGAGACTGCAACGTGAAAGCTGGGTTAATGGCACACGGCAAGTGTTGTCCAGGAGCCTGGGTGGGCAGGCAGAGGGGAAGGTTGACTTCCTTCCTTCTGAAGAGGAACAGGGCACCCAAATCTTTCAAACAGCTTTAAAAATCATCACTTACATGCCTAACAATGACCCAATTTCCGTGTTTTTTTAAAGATACTGCTATTGTAATTCCTGGAGGCTTTGGGGCAAGGCTTGGGCAGATTTATGTTTGGCTGAGGGGAGAAGTAGCCCCTTACACTCTTGCTAGACCTGCAACTTGGAGTCCAGGTGACAGGGCAGAAGAGAGGTGGAAGCCTTCCAAGACCTGCTGAACTGCCTCCTCTTCTCTCCTTGCTGCTTACAGGTGTTTTGAAAAGAAAGCCACCTTCAGCACTGATGATTGTTGCAAGACAGGGCGTCTGAATTAAGGCAGGTTTCATCCACACCGGGGAATCTGCATAATGCCAAGGCTAATGTCTCCCACACTCGCTGATGTTTCTGAAACATCTTCATCACAACTGAGGACTGTCTCAGCTGACCCGTAATTTAATTTTCTTCCTTTCTGTCTTAGACATGTACAGCTGGGAGGGACCTCAAGAGAACATTGCATCCCTCCCTCTTTCACTGAAGCACAATCATATATACCCAAAACGTCCTTGCCAGATGCTGCCTAAGCCCACCTTTATAAGCCTCTGAGGAAGGAGATTCAATGACTCTCCTGGATAACGTGTTCCCATGCCTCATTCCTCTCACAATTAGAAAGCTTTTCCTTATACCTCACCTGAATTGTCTTGCTGCATTTTTTCCTCTCCCATTCATTACAAATAAATAAGTAATGAACCAAGCAGTTTTCCTGCCCCCTTGCTCAATATGAACTTTTGACATGAGCCATAGTGAATAAACCCCACCCAAAACTTAATTTTTTCGTTCCCAGGCAGGAGGCACCTGAGATTAAGGCCTGAGACCTCGAGAAAATTGATTTGCACAAGTAAGAGGCATTTATGCAATATGTTGATTATAAACCAGCACTCCAGGATTTGTACTCCCACAATGAATGTGGTGCCTCAGGGCATTAAGCTCCTGACTCACGTGTCAGTGTTACAGGCAGAGATGGCTGAATAATTCATCAATAATCCTACAAATTTGGCTTCCATTCCTGTCTATGAGCTCTGTGCATGAAGATGTCTCTCCCAGAATCTATTCATTAGGTGAGGTTATGCATAAAAACGGCAGAGGGACTCTGGGTGTGAAATCCTGGTCCTAGTGGAAGTTTTGAATTTGCTTTGCCTTGCAGCAGAAATTAGTTGCAAACATTCAGAACTCAAAATGAGAGCTGTTTCAGATTGGCTGCGTTGCTCACATGGAGTTTTGTCTGTCTCCTGAGTAGCTGAACTCAACCGCTGGAATGAGTTTCCAGGGTGAATAAGAGTATCACATTTGATTTCCATTAATGTGCTATAACATTGCTTAAAATTCACTTCTCTCAGTCAGAATGATCTATCTATCTATCTGTCTGTCTGTCTGTCTATCTGCAAAATTTTATTTCTAGAGCACCCATCACTGCACCATCTAATTATTAATTCATCCACTAGAATGTTTGCTGCAAGCTCACATCAAAGGCATGTAGGTATAACCAGAGTAAATCAGTTGAAAAAAGCAAACAGATATTGTCTGAAATCTGCTGGCCAAGACATTTCCCTACATCTAATCCCAGTTTCCCAGGCCCTTTAAACTGCCGAACAACATTCACAAACCCAGAAAAGGGCAAGGGGGGTGAAAATAAATGACAGTTTAAACATGCTCAGGGGTGACAAAGTTTCACTGGAAATGGTAAAATCTGATGTAAGGGAGAAGAGGGCGATTATTATTTGTCTTGCAGGAGAGTCTGGGAGCCCCCAGCCAAGTGTCAGGACACTGTGCCTACAAGCAGCCAGTGAAAAGACTAGAATGGCTTAACAGCAGCTTTCCAGTAGGCAGGAGGCAGCGATAATACCTTGAGACGAGGCACAAAGAAAGGGATAGATCATGTCTTGAGAAACAGAAGAGAAACCAGTCAGAGAAGGGATTACTGGGATCGTTCAGGGAAAGGCAAGCCTTGCAGAGAAGGGGCTGGCATTTTTGCCTAACAAAAGTGAAGGCTGAAAGGGCATCTGATGTCTGCGTCTGAAAACAGCAGAGGAAAAAGGAGGGAACATCAGTCCTCCAGCTAAAGAGCGAAAAAGGAGGGCAAAGAGAGAAAAACATTCGTGGCTACCTAGGCCAGAAAGAAGAAGGAGGTTCTTTGCCATCAGGGCAACCAGACCCACTGGTATTTGCGAGGACAAACAACAACCAAACTGAAGATGCTCTCCACGCTGGAGAAGGTCACGGCCCACAGAGAGGGCCGCGCTGGTCGCACTGGCTGTAGGCCATTGTGGTGTGCCACCGGGCCTGCCTGCGTCCCTGGCCACTCATTTCCAGACGTGCCAGGTTGCTCCTCCTCTGCCTCAGGCTGATGCTGGCCGGGCAAGCTCTGGCTGCCCCACAGAACTCGCTTCACCTGCCGAGCTGTAGGATCACTGACCTCCAGCAGAGGGGCAGTAACAGCCAGCAGCCAGTACCGGTCTGCTTTACCCCACCAGCGCTTAACCGCAGCCTTGGCATGCACTTTGACAGAAGTGGAAGAAAGAAGTGCAGATTTCACCATCAGTTTTCCCATGGACCTTAAAACTTGCCCCGGTCGAAGGGAGGGAAAAGCAAAGCACATCGCCGTTGGCAAACGTTTCATGAATGAGTCACTCTCCCCTCACCCTGGTTCCCCGCCGTCCCCACCAGGTGACAGTTCACGTGGGAGGATAAATATAAATAAAGAGGAGGAAGCTGAAGCATTTTGATGACTCATGTAATATTCATTTTGAATTAATTTGTACATGATTCTATAAAAAAGATACATTCCATAAGATTATTTTTGTGAGCTCTAATTTGCTGCTGGCAAGGAGCAGCGTTTGGGTCTTTTATGGGTATTAGTTCCATAGTGTATAGCAGGAGGCAGAGGAAGTTTAATTATGATTCACTGAGCCACATTGTGGGTATGTTTTAAAGCCACTTAATTAGTGTAGAAATATACAGCTGTAATTATCCTGAAATATGGCCTAATTAACCTATGGAAAACCCATACACGTGGCTCAGGAAACTTGGAAGCATTAATAGTCTATTAATACACCGGAGCTGACAGCCCATCACACTCACATCTGGGAACAGGAAGGCAGAAGCTCCTCCAGTGTGATCTCCCATTGAGAACAGCTAACTGGGGAAGGTAAGGTCTGACCTTCCCTGTGCTGGGAAGGACTGTGGCAGGTCTGGTGCACCTCCTGCCACAATCTGTGTATGTGAACTGGCGTGAAGTTGCTGTGGTCTGACTCTTCTACTGATCATCCCAGCCCCATTCCTCTGTTCTGTCCTCTTCTTAAATCCTGAAATGCATCTCCCTACGTCTCCTGCCTTACATCCTTCCCGCTCGCTGCAGCCCTCGCTAGACATTTGTGGAGGCTCAGGAAACACACAGGGTGTCCTCAGCCACTTCAGCCATGCCCTGTCATTTCCCGTTCTCTAGAACTAGAAACGATTAAATGCTGCAGTGGACCGTTCTTTCGTGGATGACTTCCCAGCCCTGGAGCATAAAGTAGATATCAGGGAGATAGCTAAAGTGTGGCTAAAGCAAAAAGGTGATGGCAAAAGGTCTCATGTTTATTCCTGGGTGTTAAAGCTGATAAAACCAGGAAGAACCAATTATCACTTCAAAGACACCTTGATATCACAGGGGTTTCCAAACCATCTTGCGGACCCAAGAAATCAGACTTGCATTTTGTCCTTGGGGCATTGCGTATAGGAGCCTTTACAAAGCAGAACAGCAAATTAATGCCCTGTCCCTCAGCCCCATCACTTTATAGATGAGGAAACTGAGGCACATGCCTGGAAATTAAATTCCCTGATGCTGCTTTCCTTGTGCCCTGCTCTAACAATCAGATCATGCTGCCTCTTAGCTGGGAAAACAACCTGATTTTAACAGAGCTTCATCTTTCGGGAAGGGGCATTTACTTCCACTTGAGCTAAAGAAGCAGGAGAAAGACAATCTCTGAATTGGTAGGGAGGGGTGATGGGGGCTGAAAGGAGCGAGGTGGAGAGAGAAGACAGGAAGGCAGCAGCTGGTGTGAGGTTCTTCTTTAGGCAGAGCACATAACCAAATATTCAAGCAGCATCTTCATCCTTTGGTGATCAAAGCAACAGAAATTGAATCCGGCTGTAATCATCCACAGGGTAGTTTGCTTAAAATTCCCCTAATTATGGAAGTGCAGAAAATTACTGCTCCATGATGCACTGAATAGGAAATTGAAGGCTCCCACAACCCAACTGCTGCCACTGCAGCTTAAAGAGAAAAGACGAGGGAGGTTCAGGGAAAAGGAGAGACAAAGAAATACATGGGAAAGCGGCAGGATGTGTGAGCAGGGGGCCAGGGAGGGGAGGACCAAGACAGAAAGGTAATTGTCTCTCTCCCGCCATCTGGGAGGCCACCAGATGCCACCAGTTTGGGAGAGCTGTGAGCTAAAGAGAGCCCTGAGAGAAATACAGGCCTTGCTAAGGCCCTTCCACTTTGCCAGCAATAGCAATTCTGCTGTGACACACTTGACACTGTACCGCAAGCAATATTTTATCCAGAGCTTGTGGTTGAAACTCGGAGGACTCTTCTGAGTACCATTCTCTCCGATATGCAAGGGCGGGGTATCTCTGTATATAAATAATCTGAATTATTGCATCCCAGAGTGTTCTTCCAGCAGCAGTTTCTCATGATAGATGACAGCAGGTACCATAGAGGTCTCAGCCACCCAGCTGAGTCACTTAAGGACAAAGGGCTGGAAGAGGATATTTTGTCTTTAGAAGAGATTTTCTCGTATAAAAATACCTGTCTGTTAGGGTGGTTTTCACGCCTGCTCAGAGAAAGCCTTCCCTTCATCCTCTTCAGACAAGCTGCTGTGAAGGGTGGACCCCAGCTCAGCCCTGCCCTGCAACCAGGCAGAGTGGTCTGGGTAAAGCTGTCTCGTGCTGGGCGCATGGACAGCTTTCTTTTTTCACGGGTGGCTGAGTTTGTCTAAGGCTCCTGATGCCAAGTGACATCTCAAGGGGGCATTCTGTTTTCTGTGGCTCTTTTGTCCTATTTAAGCAGGGAGCATCCTTCAGTGTGTCTGGGGTCCCTCCTCTGGACAAACATTTGCTGCATTGTGGTTCCCTAAGAGGGACTCGGAGCACACTTGTCTTGCTCCGGATGTTTCATATTGGGTGTGAGAGAGAGCTGGCTCCATCTCTCTCAGGAGCACAGGCAGTCTGTGATTAAGAAGAACACTTTGCTTACTTAATATCAGTGTCACTTCCAAAGCTCAATGGTGCAGTGCAGAGCACGTGCTTCCTGCAGTCACAGGCTGCTTTTTTGGCTCCAGCTTCCTTCTCCCAGAACTGTGTGCTACAGTACATCAAAAACTGCTTATAGGAGTCAAATCATCCTCCAGGGAATACCACCCCCATTAGAAACCAGTGCTGGGGCAGGAAACACCACAAACAAGTGTAATTCATCCCACCAGCATGTTTCTACTTAAATAAATCCTCCAGTTCTTTTGAAATAAACAACAACAGAAAATAACCAGTGACCCAAAAATGTATATTTTTGAAACTTCATCTGCAGAGGCCTTAGAAACCGTGGTGCGGCACCCATGAGCAATCTTCAGGCGAGGGCTTAGTACCTGTGACCACAGGAGAGTTCAGGTGGGAAGGGACCCCGGGGGGTCTCTAGCACAGCCTCCTGCTCAAAGCAGGGCTACCTGTGAGTTCAGAGCAGGTCACTCAGGACTTGATCCAGTTTGGTCCTGACAAATTCCGAGGATGGAGACTGCACAGCCTGGGCGATGTCTCAGGGCAATGATGATAATGAGTGGTTTATGGGCTTGGCAGACATCAGTGGAAGAGGAGGAAACTGAGACTTGGCGAACAACGTGGCAGAGCAACAGGGGGGCTTTTGCAGGAGAGTGTTTTGTTCTCCTTCAGTCATAAGCACTGGCTCCTCTTTGCTGTCACAGCTGCTGACTCCAGCAATAACATGAGAGTTGTCTGCCTTCCCAAGGTACCCCCAGCGCCGAGCCAGTTTGCCAGCCAGCCGTAAGTCTCAGGTCTGTCTTTGCACACATCCTGGCTTCTGTTTGAATTGAGGTGCCTGCAGTACCTGGTAATAACATGGGACATTAGTCTGCTGATGACTTTGCATAACAAGAGGATTGCAATTAACATGATGATCCTTTCTTGTGTTTGAGCACGTTGGCATGGGTCATGAAGTCGGTGTAGCAAAACGATCCAAAGGGAGTTATTTATCTAGCTGTAAAGGGGCCGTGTTCCTGCGGAAGCAAGAACTCCAGTGTAAGTGAGCTGCTAACGGCTGCACGTGTCAGTCATTGCTTGCCTCCGCTCCGGTGGCACCAAGGGGACACGGCGTGCTTACGCGTGCCTGCTGACTGTGGTATGATAGTGACCCAGTGCCCAGGGGAGGGCTGGCCTCCCCGCCTTGGAACACGCCCTGAAGCCTGCCAATACTCTCATGTCCTGTGTCCCCTGCCTGGAAAAGCCAGAGCTCTGCCTTGTGCAGAAATGTCTGACCCTGCCAGTTGAGTTCAAGGGATAGAGCTATTTCGATGCCTCAGGTTGGAGGAGAGAAACCCAGGTGAGTTAGGAGACAATGTGTTAGGCTCTTGGCTGTGCTCCGGCAGGAGCCAGCCCTCCTCCTGGCCGACTCCAAACACCACGTCCTGGGCCACCAAACCACAAACACCCATACCACGCTCTCACTCACAGAGGCATTCCCCTTCTTTCCCTTCTCTCTGCAAGAGCTACTATTGATTTCCCAAGGCAGAGCATCCTGTAAGAGCCTCTCGAGCCTATGTCTGAACAAATCAACGTTTGCTCCAGTCATTATCTGTGCAAAGACCTGCATGCCCAGGCACACACAAGCAGCAGACTGTGTTTGATGATATGCCATCTTCCTGCGACGGGAATCGATGTCTCTCTACTCCCTTTGCCTCCACCTCTCCTGCTGCCGCTGTAATCACTAATAAATGAGAGGGATTTATGATTACCGTGTGGTTAACCAGCTTATGGCAATTAACCGAGATGTACCTGAAAGTTTGCTGGCCAGTCCCCAGGGATCCCACTGTGTTGGAGGAGAAGCGAGGGCCTGTAAGAGAGAGAGAGGCTCTCTCACTTGGACAGCTTATTGAGATGCATCTCTCCCTGGTTAAACTAATTTTCTCTAATGAAGTGATAGGCTGATGAAGTGATGAAGTGATCAGGAGGGTTCTTTCATTAGAGATGTGTGCCAGGGAGCTTGTGTGGATGAAAATGGACTTCCACTCTCCCCCCGCTCCCTGTACAAGCACTACAGGGTCCCAATCCCTGATCGGTCTCCAGGGGTTGGCATGCCAGCCCTGTTTTGGGGCACATGCAGGTGGGAAGGACAGATTGCCCCGATGAGATTCAAGCTTTGCCCATAGGGCCTCCCTGTTCTGTCCTACCTTGACAAAGTGCCTATCACAGTGCTCTTTATCTAAGCGATGCCAGGACATGAGTTTTCAGCCTATTTCCCACCTCATTTCCTAAGGTCTCTCCACATTGTCCCACAGATAAATGCCTCCAAAAACAAATCCCCTTCTCCCCTGCCAGCACCAACCAGCACTCAAGCTTGCTTCATTCTTCCAGCTGGCTGGTTCCCAGCATCCACCGGCAGCAGCCCATCTGGAAAAGCCGTGCATATGTGGGAGAAGGACAGCACCTCTGGAAACCTTCCCACCAGCACTCTTGCAGACACACAGCTGGTTGATTCTGGTACATTCAGGCTGATCTCTCGCAATCCCATTTGGGTGCAAAACAGCATGGTGCCACCTGTATGTAGTGAGGGTTGATTTCAGCCAGAAGGAGTCTCAGCCTGTTACGGATAGCCATGGGACTTAAGCTGTAACACAGAGCTTTCCCCTTCCACTGAGCGGGAATAACTGTCTCCCTCAGGCCGTGCGTCTCCCACCCTGCAAGTTACACTAGAGTAAGTCCAAAGGGCTGAGCGAACCAGTTGCACACACACTACAGGTAGGAATAGGCTGAAACGGGACCAGTCCTATCCCTCCTCTTTTCATGCCTGCACTGTCCTGCTGGGAGCCAGAGCAGCAGCCACTGTGGATAAGGGGGGCACCCAGGAAGTTTGGGGTCCAGAGAGGGAGCCCTGAGTGTTGCTTTGGAGGGCAGAAACCATGAGGACTGGATTCCATGAATGTGGAGCCTAAAGCCCGGGCTCAGGGAGACAGCAGGTGAGGAGCTTGCAAGCATTTCACACCAACTTCTTTCCTATCAGACTTCACCCGCTTTTTCAGATCACATGAAGTCTTCTGTTCTCTCTCCACCTCCCCCTTCGGAGTTTTATTAAAGTCTTGTGTCATTCCTGTCACTCGAAAAGACCATCCTTCCCGTTCCCTTTTCCCTGCAAGCATTATTAAGAATCCTAAGCAAGACTCCACAAAAAGGAAGTTTCAATCTCTGCGGCATCTTTTTGGGGTCCTTTAACACTTAAAAAATATAAATAAGGTGTTAACCATGTAAGAACTGCTCTTTCTCAAAGAGGAACAGTGCTTTACCCGGATGTAAAGCTCTGCAATGGAAGAGTCTGGATATCCAAATTAGCTGTCCTCCCTTCTTACACTTCAGATGTAACATGCATGGTCAGTGCCTCTTTTGTATGTATCTCATTGTAAAGCCAGATGAATACAGGGTTTTAAATACTCTTATCACACGCTGTTCCACAGTACTAACTTTCTATTTCTTTAGCCCAGGTTTCCCCCCCGCCCCGAGCTGTGTATTTGATAGTCAACTTCGAATACAGTTTGAACCTTGTTTTGCATAACTCTAAATCATTTCATTAATGAAAAAAACCAAACCAATATAAAACAAATATAAAAAATATGAACAGCTAATCTTTCCCTTATATTGCAAGGATTAAACAAACAGAAATATCAGCAGAAAGTATTCTAGACACGTTGGGCTGCCATAAAATTTAGTAGGTGAACTGTTAATTTACATATTCCCAAAATGCAATAGGGTGACACTTTTGAAATTAAAAACTGATGATACGAATGGCATTTAGAGTTCATTTAATATTATTTGTTAAAATTCCACTGACAAATCTGTCATATGTATAGCAGATCCTATTACTAGAAGAAGAAAAAAAAGCAATTGAAATCAAAACCCACCCCAACACTGAAGGGTCTATTAAGGCAGTAGATGAGAATTTGCGTTATCAAATAATCCTAACAGGAGATTTTATAAATGGAAACATAAACTGTAGAGGGTTTTAAATGTTAATCTATACCAATAACTAGTTTTATAAACAGACTTGACTATGTTTCTCCTAGAGACAATAAGAAAATGTTTCCCTGGGGGATTGGGAGTACCCAAACAGCAGCAGTTGTATTTCTGAATAAGAAATCTGCAACCACCTGGGATTCAGATGAAGTGCCGTCAAACAGATAG
This sequence comes from Burhinus bistriatus, assembly GCA_013397275.1. Classification (NCBI taxonomy): domain Eukaryota; kingdom Metazoa; phylum Chordata; class Aves; order Charadriiformes; family Burhinidae; genus Burhinus; species Burhinus bistriatus. The sequence goes on from VYXH01009546.1 coordinate 459,829, forward strand.
TGCAGTGCATGGTCTGTCAGTACAGTGGGTTTCTTGCTTTCTCTGTGACTCCAAGAAAGGCCCTTCCACACCCATTTCTGACGTGTAGGTCTTGCTCCCCACAGGACTGTATGGCACCACTCACAGAAAAAGCCCAGTCTCATGCTATCTTGCCCCTGTATTAATACTGTCAACCCTTTGATGCTGCTTCAGCAGCAAATTCTCTTTCTCTCTGATTTAATGCCTAGCATGGGATCCCATCCATTGTAAGGAACCCCAACCTGCAGGGACTGCTGCTGGCTCTCCCAAAAAATCCTCCTGGGTCTCTGGATCCTAAAAACCAAGTGAATGCCTACTGCCAGGGAGCAATACAAAGCTAGTGATCCCCAAGCTGACATAGGAGATGGCTGCAGAACACCAAAAGGGAAGCCATCCCTTGGCCTGAAGCTTGGAAAATGGTTCCTACTGACCAAAAAGATGCAGAGAAAGACTCCTTCTGCATAAAGTGAAGTATCCTGATTTAAATGACAGATGGCTCATGCACGACCTAAAAGAAGCTAGATATTTGGATTTCTTTTCATTTGTTTGTTTATTTCCCCCTTACATAAATATGGAAGGAAAGCATTGCAGGTGAAATGGTGCATGGAAATTAATCTGGTTCATAGTCCTCATAAATATTAACAGGGTGGTAAATACGTAACCTTATCTCTTTTTCCCTCTCCTTTCATCTCTTCCAAGTTATTTTCACCAGGGAAGGTTAAGTAGTTGGGGTGGTTGTGTTGGTAAATGAAACCATGGCAAAAGGGAAGGTTTTCATCCAGACCCAGTACTTGCAGCGGTGTGATCAAAGCGGTGCTACCTATGTGAAAAGTGATTCTGCACCACATTGTGTGGCTGCAGAGCATGGCCTGAGGAAGGTTCTACCCCACCAGCTCCATTGGCCACAGGGGTAAACTGAGGCCCCAAGGGGTGATGCAGCTCACTCCCAAGTCTGGTGGTGACAGGTCCTGGTGCTCTGACCTTGCCAGTAGCCAGGGCATCTCAGAAACAAACTCCTCAGGGCCAGTCCAGTATTGGTCTGCCAAAAGAAGCTCTCCCACCCTGTACCCTGCAACGCATCCACCTCCCTGCTCCTCCCTCTGTGTCTCACCTTGTGCCTGGAGCTGCACAGAGAGGAGGGTCCACAGCCAGCCCACCTGCGCTTCCCACTCAGCATTTTACTGTGAGGAAAACAAGTTCAAATGCCTGGTTTTGTCCTGCCCTTTTACTGCAGCTTAAACCATCAGTCTCCAGTCCCTTGCTGCCAGAAAAAGAAATATTAACGGGCTCGCTTTCTTTCTTTCTCTTTCTTTCTCTTTCTTTCTCTTTCTCTTTCTTTCTCTTTCTTTCCTTCTTCCTTTCTTTTGTGCTCTCTCCCTCTCCTCCTCTTTGTTTTGCTTTCTCTCCTTCTTTCTCTCTTTCTTTCTCGCTTTCTTTCTTTCTTTCACTCAAGAGACCATCCCCTTCCAAACAATTTCACCAGCTAAACAACTGAGTGAGAAATTAATAGGCACTTTCATTTGCACTGTAATAAAGTGTGTGCATGTTTGGGGAAAACAGCAGAGGAAAACTTCATCTACAGATTAAAGCAACAGGCCTTGTCTCCAACAAATTCGGTTAGGGCCTTGGAGGATAGTGATACATGCCTTGAGCTAGACGAGAGCTTTGTGCCAGAGGAGTGACTTGAGTGAAAAGGGCTCTGTGGCATGAAATGCAAAAGTGGGTTTATAGCACTAGGATTTATCTGTGACTCCGAGCACTCACAATATTACTAATATGACTATTAGAAAAGCAAATGGATGGGACCATTAGGCCATATAATCCCTCAGCGGCTGGCTGCAGCTATAAAAAGTGAGGGTATGTGGGCAGGGCTCCTAGGTGAACTCGGGTGTCGGATGCCCCGAGTGGTACCAGGGGGAGATGGGGACAGGGAAGGGTCAGTGCTCCTTGCTGAGCAGCAAAGGAGAGGGCAGAAGAGGGACATTCTCCTCAGTGAGGAAAGGGTCTGCTGAGTCCCTCCGACCTGCAGGGGCTTAGGGGTGAGCGGCTGTACACAGCACCGTGTAACATGCTGCTTCCTCTGCTTAGCCACGCTCCCAGCAGAGCATGCCTGTGCCCCTTCGAACCTCTGCTGCAAAAAGCTGCTGAGGCTGGAGACACTTGCGGGATTTCCATTGCATACTAAGCTTCTGGGTCACGGGGGGATGTTCTCCTCACGTGGTCCCAGTCGTGACCAGGGAGGGGGATCCTGCAGCACCCTGCAGCCAGCACACAAGCCTCCCGCAGCTCCTCAGGGGAGAAGTGCCTGTACTGCTGCTGTGGTGTGGCCCTTTCGCAGCTACTGGTGTGGGGAGAAGCAAATCAGCATGACAGAAAGCTCCTTCTCACTTGTCCCTGGGCCACAGCTGTCCCAAGCTGAGCCGGTGCTTTCCTCAAGGCTAAATCCATGCCTCAAACTGCAAGCTGTCTGGAGTTCCCCTCGCTCCACACACCTCTCTGCTCATGCCCATCTGTGCCACTCTGCAACATGAAGCAAAAAAAAAAGAAAAAAACCAACCCAAAACAAAACAAACATTTCAAGACGAGGAATGCCTTTTCCAAGGCATCCTGCCTGCTCAGATAGCCCAGGGCTGATGCAGTCAGAGAGCTGGCAGCTGGGCTTGCTTATTGAACAAGGCAAACCCTCTGCCAGGGAGCCTGAGTTGCCTCCTGTTACATGCAAACCAGCACAGAAAGATCTGTAAAATCTGTGCATAGGATTTCACTGTCAGACCTCCAGACAGGGGCGAGGTCCTTCCCCACCGGTCTGGTCCTCTCACAACAGAGAGTAACCACTACAGAGATGTGGACCCCTTCCCCTAAGCTCCTCAGTCCCCATCCTGCCTGGCAATTTGCACAGCCGCTCCTTCTATTGCCTCCAAGTCATCTGTCCCTCCAGCAATGACACTGAGTCTGTGCAAAGTCTTGTGATGCTGACAAGTAATACGGAACTAGCAAGAAGATCTGAAGCAGCAGGCTCGATCGCATCTCTTCTTTCCAGTTCCCGCGAGTCTGGGCCAAGCCTTGTGTCCTCCACACCGAGCACCAGCAGAAACACCTTTGTGGTTCATGAGCCAGAAGAGAGAGCAAGAGAGGCAGAGAGAGACCTACATAGAGACACACACTGTTTAGGAAAGGACTGTTTCTCTAGTAATTAACACTTGTGTCCTGCTGGTTTTATCTCCTGTGTCCATGTTTTCCATCCAACAGTGCAAATGATGTAGGTTTCAAAGCAATCATGCCATTTTCTGTTAGCTGATCTTTTAATGCCTAGATTTATGAAAGATGGCACCCTATATTTTTGTATTTGCATGGATCATTGCTGAATTGGAACTTATCCTGTTTTCATGAAAGGATTCCTCCCTTTTTGGCAGAGAAAATGAGTTTGTTTTCAAATCTAGCCTATGTGAAAGATCACGTGGCCATGAAGAAAATCTTGAATCGGTTCCAAATGGTGAATATCATGAAGGCAGATTTGTACCAAAACCTCTAACATTTGCAGTTTCAGATATTTTCAGCAGGGAAAACCCTCAGCTTGGCGAAATTTCACAGAGAAGACATATTTCATTGGCATGAGTTTTCCCAAAAGACAAAATTGTGAATCATATACAAAAGAAGAAGAAGAAGAAGAAGGAAAAAAAGCTGCTGAGACTTTATACAACATTGCCATATTTACATCCTTGAGCAGCTTCCCTGAAAAGCAGCCATCACTGGAGAGGAGCAGAGCAGAGCAGAGAGCCAAAAGTCTGCAGAAATGTATCAGGTGAGGATGCAGATGGGTCCTTGGAAAGTTATTCAAAATAAGGGAAGTAGAAGAGGCAGATGAAAATGGTGGCAGAGTTGTACTGTGGCCCTAGTTTTTGTCCAAGCTACCATGAGTAATCAGATATTGGAAATAACAACTCTCTGAAATCAAACCACTCATCTTCCTCAGTGGAGATGGATTCCACAACCCAGCAGCTGTCCTCTGCCCGCCCCTGTGCAACACAACCTCGATTCAGTGCCTTCATGCCCCCATATTTCCTTTAATCACTCTTGGGCGATCCATTCCCTTTCTGTACTGAAGCCATCGGGCCTCTTCAGAAGTGTGGAGCTTGGGTAGTAATTGTTCTGTCGCAGACTGATATCTCAAGAGAGGCAGCTCGGGTCTTAGCAGCAGAAAATCCAGAGGCAAAGCTGGAAAGCTATTAATGTTTAACACACAGGGAGGCTGCTGTCTGTCAGATGCTCCCATCACCCTGAACTTGGCAGGCAGAACGTGTTAGCACATCTGAAGCTGCCGAAGGACTTACCAGCCTGGCAGGACAAGGCATACCCGTCTCCCCTTCTGCTGCGTACCTAGCATAGACGTAAAGAAGGGGACCCTCTGGAACGGACACAACCAGGCCCACGTGTAGCTTTGGCATATCAGCTCCCAGCAGCCTCAGGGGAGGATTGCGTTCGCGTGGAAAGTCTGAGATGTAGCAAGACCTTTGCCAGCCCCAGCGGAGGCTGCAGCACGTGGTGAAGCACAGGACAAATGCTCCTTGCTGCTCCCGGTGATGCTGTTCCCAGCAGAGACAGGCTGGGACGAGTCCAAAAGAGAAAGCAGGTGACTTGCTTATGGCCCAAGACTGAGGCAGTGGCAGAGGAAGGTTTCCCAACTTGAATGAATTGAATTTGCTTTGTTAGTGTGGGCGAAACTGTGGTGTTGAGCCTGGGGCAAACTGCTCCTGCTTCTGAAATAGCCATGGGACAACTGGAGGAGTCTGAGGGGCACCTGGTCCCTTCCTCAGGGCACAATCAGGACAGCGTGGGCTGCAATGCTGAATGACCAACTGCTTCCAGCAGACCGGCTATTTTCAGGAGTAGCCCAGAGTTACTTTGCTTGGCTCAGAAGGAGGTCTGGCAAGGGACATAAAGCCTGGGCCTCTTGAGGAGAACCCAGCCTGGAAGAAATATCAAAAAATTAAAATTAAACAGACTAAAAGGCCCTCTTGCATTATCCTCATGTTTGAGTACTTAGCTTCAGTCACATACTGAGCTTTCAGCCTTTTTTTGATTTCTGATCCCATTAGGTTTCCCATATAGGAATAGTTTTTCTGACCCCTGAAGACCTCAGTTAAGCCTGCTGACAAAAGTTGGCTTTTCTTAGTTTCTTCTTGCAGCTCCTTTATATATAATCTGTTGACCCCAACAATCTTCAAAGTGCAGGTTGAAAACCACTGACCTGTAGCATTTTGGTGTCTGCCACCTCAGCACCTACCTTAAAACTGCTTCCCAACACCAGAGGTTTGAAAAATGTGTTATGGATCCAGATTCCTGTACGGTACTACCCAGCCATGTGTGAAAGTGATTCAGACAAAACACAGGGAGTCAGGAGGTTGAGACCTGGATTTGGTGGTGCTGATGGCTCTCTGATGACTGTCTAAATGGCCCCATTTAGTTGTGGAGATGCTGGCTGTGTCTGTATCTGAGGAAGATCATGCTGCTGTACCTCAGTAAAGTATTTTATGAGCCCTGCTGGAAGATGCTAGGCTAGTGCAGAGTGATATTGTTTTGATAGCACCCTGTCTTGATGGAAAATCTTGTGTTTTTCCATGTAGGAGGAAATATTTCTCTAGTAACCCACAAAATAACACCTTACTTCCCCCCCTGACTTCTGATGCCCATCAAAAAAAGTGCACTGACAGAGATGCAATCAACATCAGCTCCTGCAAGTGTTTACTGCATTAGGCAGGCTCTCACAGGACTCGCTGCCAACACTCAGCGATGTCCCCTTTCCCCCCAGCATGCCTGGCTCCTGCCACCTCCCGTCCCCAGCCGGAGCAGAGGGAAGGAGAGGTAGACAGGTGGGGAGGGTGGCGGCTGGGTGGCAGGTTGGGCTGTTGGAGCACAATGGGGCATAATACATGTACCTAACCTCTGCTATTTTGACTCCACTCCAGGCCACCCCTTTGCTATGCCCACCAGCCCTTGTTAGGTGCAGCCGGGACAGGTCCCCTTCCCTTTCTCCAGCTCCTGGTCCCTCCCCCACCTCTGCTGCCTTTGATCCTCCTCGTTTTCGATTTGCAAATGCTCCTGTGTTCATTTTGCCTCCTGCCAGGAAAGCCTGAAACCTTTGAATCTAAGGTAGATTGTGTCCAGCCAGCCTGTATTTGAGTCCCCCTTGCCTTGTGGAATAACTATTTCAGCTGCAAATGAGCTCCCTGCTCTGCTGCACCTAGGAAAGTTTTCAAACGGTGTTCAGGGTCTAGCAGGTGTCAGCAGATCCATTCTGGCATGCTAACACCCAGTTAGCATGCTAACGGCCTCCAGTCCCCTTTGGGCAATGCCTAGCTCTCCTCACCTCTCCACCTGGACCAGCAAGCTCTCCAGTTCCTCAGCCCTAAAGCAGCTTTTCTGATGCATCATCCGACAATGGAAATGCTAACCAGAGTGAACAGGGTGGCTGGGATCAAGTCTTTGCTTCAACCACTAATTCCTTTAGTGAGCCTGGAGACATACCTACTCATAAACTCGCGTGAATGTGCCTTTCCATCTCTGTAGCAGGCAAGGAGGAATTGCATTTTGTTGCACCTGGCACAGTTGGAAATACGTAGTTTTTAGTTGCTCTGGTGAGCGCTTTCAGGCATTGCTAGCTCAGGAGAGAATCCAGGAGATGAAGTTAAAGGTTAAGACATCACTATGGAGACAGAGGCTGTGAATACTCTGTTATCAGCCAGGGGAGCCCTGAAAGTGCTACAGAAATAGGGTTACGTATTGCACAAACCCCTTGCAGGCTGTCTCCTACAGCATCTGAAACACTGCTCAAACCACACTTGGAGCCAGGACTTCTCAAGACCGAAGCTGTGTGATGCCTCTGGCATAGCTTTTCCAGATGATGTGGGCCAGGCCATTCTGGGAGGCATGAATGTAGCACAGCTATCCCGCCTCCGCAAAGTTTTGAGCATCCAAATTTCTGGCAAGAGAGGGTGCAAAATAGAAGGGGCTGGGCAGGGGCTGTGAAGTACGCAGACCTTCCCCCAGACAGCGCCTCCTCTCTTGGCTCTGCAAACACAGATGCCCAGCCAGAAGGAACCATTGATCGGCATGACTAATGGGGACTTTAAGGAGGAAAGTGTGCCAGATCAATATGCAATCCACAGTACATGAATCACTCCAGCTTTTCCAATTTATTCAGCTCCAAATCAAATGAACGAACAAAAGATAAATATATAGCCACAGGGAGGCTGGGGGTGGGGGGTGAGGAAGGCAGGTGGGGAGGCAGACTCTCATAAGGGATAATTAACTAGCTTTTATCATTCTAACAAAGCATTAAGCCAGTAAATCTATGAAAATGGGAATACTCCAGAGAGTCGTTACTGGCATAAAGCAGAGACTCCAGAGTCCTGCTCCTCTTCTCCAAGTGGCTTAGGTTGAGGAAGGGAAGGCAGAGCCGCCCATGGGGCCTGACACAGCCCCTGCAGCCGGGAGAGCTGCATCCCTGCCTTTCCAGCGGTCAGTATGCTGAAGCTTCAGCCTCCCCGCTGCACCCTCAGACCTCCTGCAGGCTGGGGGAAAGCATCTCGCTGGCTAGGGGTGCATAAAAACTAGGTTGATTTAATTCAATAAAGGAGAAACAGGAGAAAACTTATATTCTGGAGTTGAGACAGAGAAACCGACTATTTCCCGTTTGGGTGAACTTGGAAGTTCCTTATATTCAAGTCAGAATATTTAGGTTGGCTTTGGGGATTATCCTGTGGATGGTCCACCCTTTTGCTTTGCTGCTTTCTTTGGGGTGAAGGCTATTATTAGATGACAAAATGTGGTTTTAAAATGAGAGATAGTAAAGTTTTGTCTGATACAAGTAAATGCCAGTTCAGCTTTTTACTAAAGAAAGTATTTAAAGCTTAAATATGTAGATGTGCCACATGGTTTCATTATCCCTCAGACCTTCATTTTTGGGCTTTATTTGCTATTTCCTCAAAAAGAATAAAACTGCTTTGAGATCACGTGCCCCTGCAAGTTCTTTTCCAGCTCGTCCCTCTCTGACTGCCCCCTTCTTGTCTTTCTCTTGATTCGGCCGGGGCTGAGGTTCAGCTTCCTCCCCACCTCTTCTCTGGCTGCAGCGCTGGGCCAGGGAGGCTCACGGAAACAGAAACCCTCTCTCATCACAGCCAGGCTGTGGTGGGACTTTCCCAGAAAAGCAGCAGGACAACATGGCCTGAAACTCCCAGCAGCTGAAATTAGCTGCCTCTGTGCGACACTCTCTCCTTGCCATCACCTGCGCTCATCTCTCTTTGCAGCAGCCCCTCCCTTTTTTTGCCTTATGTGCCCCCCCAAAGTGTCACAGTACCTGGACGTCCCCTCATTTTCAGTCTCAGAGCAGTGGTCAGGTTTGCCCAACGCATGTTCCCCATAAGTAGGGGCCAGTCTCAGGAAACTCAGCTGAACATCTCTTGTCTCTCTGACCCATCATCTTCTCACTGTCCATTAGCGATCATCCAGACAGATGACTGCACTTCCCTTCCTCATACCGCCTTCCCATCCCCCTGTGCTGTGGGGTTTCTCAGCAAAGAGATCTCTGGCTTTGCAAAAATGAATGCTGTTCCACTGCTCCAGCCTCCTGATTAATTACTTATCCAACAGGATTTGCTCTGCTTATTATCAACTTCATTAACATGATAGTGATGGGGAGGGAGAGGCCTTCAAGAAGGGGAGCCAAGCATCTCAGGCAACAAATTTTATTTGTTTTAGTATGGAAATATTTGGACGAAGCCCATATTAGCTTCTTTCAGGCTCTGCCAATGTCTTCTATTCCTTCTCCTCTATTTCTATGCTGGCTTGAGGTAGTCCCTCTCCTCATGGCTTCCGTGGCATTGCTTCACCCAGACCTGGTGGTAATCCCACACCTTCTGTGGCTGTACCTTCATCCTGTGGCTCCCACTACCTCTCACACCTTCTGCTCTTCCCTCATGCAACCTCAGCCTCATAGCAGCTCTCTGCCACCCGTCGTGAGTCTCCTGCCCCTGCTACATGCAGTTTTTACACACCTCTGATGAGATGTCCTGCTCAGGAGAGCAGGACTCCTGCAGAAGAAAGAAATGAGGTCACAAAGGAGAGAGGGGAGGGAAGAGAAAGCAGGAAAAAAACCCACAGGTTCTGAAAAATATTGGGATTTGATTTTGAGCACTTTCTCTCCCCCAGGCCCACATAGGCAGAAACGTAAGTTTAATTAAAACTGCATTAATTCTTCTCATATTAAGCTGATGGGCCTCCTGGAGCCATCTGTCTGACAAAACCATGTGTGTGATGTGGTGTTCCTTCTGTTCCAACCAACAACCAGCACTGCAGCACTACAAAATAGGGTTTTTCTCATCATGAGGTAGGAAGGCAGCCCCATCCCACACAGCAGAGACAGTGCCCAGCCTGGCACGGCCAGCATGGCAAGAGAGACTCCTCCTAGAGGTGGGCACTGGGCACAGAGACTGCAGGGTCTTGCATAGCTGAGCGCTGCAGACGTATCTTGGTGTGCTCATGTCACACCATACCGAGAGAAAAAGGATGAGGCAAACCCAATCTTTTTTTACTAACAGAAATCCATCTCAAATTGAGGTAAGAAGTCAATGCATTGCCAATTTTCCCAAGATGACCAGGAGAAATACAGTTTAGATTGGGTCACTCCACACTTTACTCCAATAACTTTAGATTGTTCCATTTTGATTTTGAGCTTTGGGGTATTTTAAAGCATACAAGTTTAAACTTCAAGTGAAACGGTAAATTTCAGCTAAGACTCTCCCAGACTTTGTGCCTTGATTGTATGAGACTGGAGTGCCTTGATAATTTTCAGACTATGTTTTTCCACCCTGGAAAATTCATCATGAATGCTTCCAAATCTTGAATAGTTCTATTGCAACAAATCAGCACTTTTCAGTGAAGGACAAAAATGCATCTCGGTAAAAAAATTGCCACTGTGTCTGCCTGTCAGAGGCAATCTCATGCTCACCATTCTCCTTCCAGGTCTCTTGTTCCCTCTTAATCACCCCTCATTCCTGACCATAGTATGTGACAGCTTCCCACCCTCTGCCGTACAAACACACGCTTCGCTGAGAGAGTGTATTTTGGAAAGCTGGCATGGGAAGGGCAGAAAAGCCATTGATTGCTTTAAAGGCTCAGCCTAAAGTTATGGGGACGATCTCAGGTGCAGCTTCAACTTCCCTAATGGCCGTGAGATCCAGTTGTTTTTTTCTAGGCTCCCCTCCTGTACAGAAAGAGTTCCTCCCTTTTCCACAGCCTCAGGGTGTCTCTCACAGGCATATGCCCTCTTGCTTGCTGTCCTCTTTACTATTCCTGCTGGGAACTTCTGTTCTGCCCAGCGACGTGCTGAGGAGGGAAAAGGGGCTTTGTTGCCATGTCAAGATTTTTAATTTCCCCATGTGGCGATGGTATCATGGCCCTGACAGTGTACTAAACACACGTCTTATCTCTCTGCCCATGGAAAAGCAATATCAATTTTGTGGTGTTAAGGGCTGGAGTGAGAACAATGCGCTGTGCATTGTTAAACAAGCCACCAGCCCTGTGCTGTACAAGCGGAACAAGTGTAATCGGTGATACAGACTTTCAGCATAATTATGGCTCACTAGTAAGCACAAAAACCTTCCCTGTCCTCCCTCCCTCACCTTGAGTATCCTGTATTGCAACAGCCCTTGAGATTAGCCTCACACCTGCTTGCTAGAGGGAGACTCACCCTTTGCCACCTCTGCACTTCAGTCAACCACATGTCCAAGTGAAGCCTATGCCAAATTACAGACATGGTTTGCTCATGAGTCCCCCTGTGATGTCCCCTCCCTGCAGGATGAGTGCTAGTGAGCCAGCAACTCTAATCATGTCAGTATGCTTTGGCACCTATGGAAGGATCCATGTGAAACAGGTCACAGAATCACAGAATCATGGGGGCTGGAAGGGACCTCTGGAGATCATCTAGTCCAACCCCTCTGCCAGAGCAGGGTCACCTAGAGCAGGTCGCACAGGATGGCATCCAGGTGGGTTTGAAATGTCTCCGGAGACTCCACCACTTCTCTGGGCAGCCTGTTCCAGTGCTCTGTCATCCTCAAAGTAAAGAAGTTCCTCCTCATGTTCAGATGGAACCTCCTATGTTCAAGTTTGTGCCCGTTACCTCTTGTCCCGTCATTGGGCACCACTGAAAAAAGACTGGTGCCATCCTCCCAGCACCCTCCCTTTAAGTCACCCATCTCCAGTTCCACTAGCCAGGATGCACAGTCTGGGAAAGGCATGGGGTCCTCCAGCTATTGGTTTTCCTCTCCATCTTCTTCATCTTCGCACCGTGGTGCTGCACCCTCCAGGACTTTGGGCAGTCACCCTGCCTGCATGCGTGTCAGCAAAGCCTCTGATCTGGTTTTGGCAGCAGAGTGTTCGAAAGGGAAGCCTTGAAAACTGAACTCTGCTCTGACAAATAGCATCAGGCATGAATTTATTAAATCTGTGCAGCTGATGCTGCCCCCATCACCTGTTTGATGCACGAAGGCCCCCAGCAGAGCAAAGCCCTTAAGCATGCGTCAAGCTTCAAACAATCAAGCTGTCCTACCGAGTTCATTGGGAACCAGGCAGGTGGGAGCGGGGCCCTGGTGAGGACTCTGGGATTGTCAATCTGAGCCTCTTGTTCGAGGATGACGTTTACTTAATGCTGGTATTAAAGAGTTTAAAGGGATAAACTTCTGCAGGCAAAAGCCCAGTATGAATCAGATTTTATCATTAAACAGCACCCCAGCAGAAACATATGGCTTTTGCCACAGCAGAGCCCCTCCAGTAGCCCCCAGATTGTGCTGGGGGTACACCACTCCTGCACAGGTTGCGAACTTCCTTCACAATAGGAAACCCTGAAGAAGCCATGCGCCTGTCCATCTCCACCTCGGAGCCAAGCAGCCCTTCATATATTCTCGCAGCAAGGTGACAAGATCTGACATACGATGAGCCAGTGCACAGGAGGAAACAACCATGACCATTAGTTAAACCCTGCTACCGTGGCTTTAACATCCCCCAGCACGGAGCTGTGTCCAGCAGGCAGACCTTGTTGAGGGAACCAAGGATGTTAGTGAGGAGAGCTTGGAAGAGTCTATAGGATTTGTTCTAGTGTTTACCCCCTCACTGACTAGTCTCACCGTTGAAGATTGCCACTGCAAACTCCCATCCCACTGAGCAACCTACAGAACCACATTGTCACCCTGTCTTCAACTGGTTTGAACTGGGGAAGGGTCGTTGCCTGGAGCCTCAATGACAGCACAAAGTACCCTGTGTGTTTCCCCAGAGCTCTCCCACCAACCGAGACAGAGAGGGAACTGCTCCCATCCTCCCACCTGTGCATGCCCTTTTTTTTAAAAGGCAGATTGTAATGCTCTGAAGTCTAATTGCTTCCCTTAGCAGACAGATTCACATAATGACTATGGTGTTTTGAAATGTTGAATAGCAGCTGTGTATCGGTAATATCTCTAGAGCAAGGTCAACTGCTCTGCAGTAAAACTCTATCCTGCCTTTCATATCCCATCAGCACAATCAGTGAATTGGACTCCTCTCCGAATACTAAATGTGGCAGCAAACTCCAGAATGAGCTTCCTTTGAGAGCGACGGGCTCCGCTTTCTGAGCCAAGACTGGATGTACGTTCTGGATGCTGCGTTGCTGCTGCTGTCTTCCCCGGTCCCTGCTCAGGGCTGTTTCCAGCCCCCGTTGCAGCCAGGTCAGGCAACATGCTCAACAGCAGCATTGATCAATATGGCCAGGCAGGCAGAAAGATCACAGTGACCCAAAGATGTACAGAAATCGATGGCAAAGCCCATCTCCCCACAGCTCTTCACCCTGCTCTTCCAAAACCACACTCCCTCTCCATCCATGAAGCCTCCAAAGCCTTGAGTCTGCCACCGCCTTCCCAGGCAGCAGCAGCAGCCATGGCCCAACCGAATCAGCCTTTTTTTGTCACCCTCCATTACGGACAGAGTCACTCTGTCCCCTACTTGTGCTCACCATGGCAGACAGGTGAATGAATACTGCAAGGTCTGGAGGAGATAGACATGAAAATCCACCTTTTCACGAGGTGGAGGTTAATGGAGCAGGCAGGGGAGGGTACACAAAGGTAGAGGAAAGCCCAGCTTTGCAGCTAGAGCTGTGCACATAATGCAACGCTTCCACTACACGTACTCATAGTCCTTGACAGGAAAAACACTCCTAGGAGAGTCTGACCCAGACTAGCAAACTTCTTTCCCTGTTCACCACTGCAGAGGCCAGATGTGGCCAGATGAAGCATGCCTACTCTGCCCGAGCCTGTCAAACCAATCTTTGCCTTGACACGGGTACCTTTAGTTTGTTTCTGCTTTCAAGTCTCTTTAAAATGGCAAGGAAGAATGAAGAAAAAATCAGTTTCAACAAGTTTTCATTTCCCCCCCCTGCTTCTTAAACAGATATTCATAAAACCCGTGTCTGTTTTCCCATGGCTAATTAGCAGTGCAGATAATAAGCTGGTTTCATGGAGTTAGCATGCATCAATGTCTCTGTTAACTGGGTTAATTACACAGTGGATGGGCATTTGTTTCCTGCGAAGACAGACTGATGATGAGAACGTGTCTTGGTTTCCCAGCAGACGCCGCAGTGCTTGGGAACACGCAGCATTGACCGTGTCTGATGGGAGTATCTGTGGACTTCACCAGTGGTGTTCTTGGGACCGGGTGTATGGTGGGGAGTTGTTAATCAGTCTGCCCAAGAAAATCATGTTCCATCTTTCACTCATGGTCTGGAAAAGAGGTTCCAAACACGGAGAACTTGTTCATGCTTCCTGCCAGTACCCATGGGCAAGGAGGGAGAGAGGAGGAGAGAAAGGGAAGGACAGATCTGCTCAGTGGCATTGAACTGCCAAGGTCCTACCAAGCACAGAACTTGTTCAGCAGAGCCAGGAGAATACACTCTCTCCCCTTTCTGTGCCAGTAATTTGTCACACCAGCTTCTATAGTTACCAACCACTGATCTGCAGCCGACAAGCTGAACTTCATCTCAGCTTGCTCCATTCAGCCTGTCCTGCTGAGTCTCAGAGCAGCTCTGCGGGGCAGTAAATGGTGCAACGGGACAAGGAGGGGAGGAAAGAAGTGGGAATATAATTGCTGTCTTGAGTGGGAGCACCCTGAGCAACATACCCCTCGCCAGACAGCAAGGCCTGCAGGTGTCTGAGTGTTTTGCCTGGAGAGCTCCCATCACAAGTCCCTCTCTGCCAGGAGACATCCACAAGCTCTGGGCACGCAGAGCACTGCTGTCAGCGCGGGCTCCAGCAGCCGAGCAGCTGGTCAGAGCTGTGCCCGCAGGGGTGGTGCAGCCAGCACCTGCGTGGCACAAACCGCCTCCAGTTCAGGCGCTGGGTATTCCGCAGATTTCAAGCAGGTAGCTGGAGGCACCATCACCAAAATCAAACCCGAGCGTTCCCAGCCACAGCTCACTTACCGTCCCTGCTGCTCCCTGCAGTATTTGAGCATTCAGCCCCGCTTTTCCCATTTCCCATTATCTCTGACAGCTGGGTAAAGCGCATGACCCCCCAGCACCGTCACAGCGATGCTGCATGCTGCTCCTCCATGAGGGCCAGTACTGGGGGGCGAGGGGGGGCCGGGGAGCTCCCCGGTGCCACGCTGTTGCCATGCCAACCCCATCCCCACTCTGCCGCATCCTGTCGGGTGTCCTGCCTCCCTGGCTTGCTCTGGCAGGTTTTCCTCCCTTTCCAGGAGATGGAGAAGGGTTACAGCAATAACCTCTCTGATGGGGAGTGGGGAGGGAAGGTGGAAAGGCCGGCATTTTCCCTTCAGTGGGTGCGTGTAGTTAATTCAGGTGGGGAAGAAAATTTCCCCCCTGGGCCCCAGAGGCAAGCTCCAGGCGTGAGCTAGGGGATGGAGCTGCAGAGGGGTGGCTCTTCAGTGGGCAGAAATCCGTTTCATTTATCCAGCACCTATCCCAAGGCAGTGCAGTGTGCCTGGGTCCTGGCTGCACTCACTCCCCAATTGCAGTCTGACCTCCAGCAAGAGGAAGTGATACAAATAAAACTGAAAAGCATTTCAATATGCCATGTGGCTGGCTAACCAAACAGGAAGAAAATCTGGGTTCTCTCAGTTTTCATTCTTAAAATGCCCCAGGAGATTGTGTGTGCATGCACGAGACAGTACAATGTACACACACATGGAGAGAGACCAAAAGAAAGTGTGAATACATGGACAGCCTTCAAAGGGTTAAGAGCAACATCTCTGTTGGCAGAGAAGAGAAAGGAGAGATGAATTCACAGGCTCAAGAGCAATTTCAGAATCCACTCAAGCTTCATGCCACTCTGTGAAGTCTCAGTGCACCTCAACTAGATCAGAAATTGGTTTACATTCCCTTCTATGTGTTTATGTGTTTGTAAAAGCTGATTTATTTTATTCCATTGCTACTCCAGGATATTCTAGCAAAGGCATCTATTGGGAGAAGAACTAGGATTCATTATAAAGTTGCTTAAACAAAGTCCCTGCTATCAGAATTGCTGGATCACATAGTATTTTATTTTTATTGCACTGCAAGGAAATACCTTGGCAGCAGAGCTAACTTTGGCCCAGCATCTGATGGGGGATGGTGGAACTGTGGTCAGAAGCAGTCAGTAGAAAAATTACTTTTCACTTCTCGGAGGACACATTTTCACCTGGAGGGTTTCATACTAGATTCCATACTTGCTTGCACAGTGGCTATGATTCCCCTTTTTCTATCACTGCCGGAGAAAAGACACCAGGCTAAATGGATCCTGGGTCCATCCCAAACAATTAGACTTATTTTAACCATAATGTGTGGGCCGGTGTTATAGGCACAAAGATACTGGCTTTCCTGTAGTACTTTGCATCCTCTCAAACCACGTGCCAGGCCCTGCATGTGCTAGGCTCTGCACAGACACAGGGCAGCAGCAACACTTGTGTGCACAGCACACGAGCTGCTTCTCACTCTGAAAGGCTAAGGAAGCTGTCCCTTCTGCTGTGACTCACGAGCTTCCATTGAAAACAGCATCTTTCACCCCTCCTTTCATCTCTTCAGTCTCCCTAGTCTCAACCTCGTCGCCTCCTTTCTGCTCCCTCCTTCCCAAATGCTTTTCTCATGTCAGTTTTGCCTTCCTCAATCAAGAGGTTCACAAGCAAAACCCAATTGTAAAACAATTTGAAAGCAATTTTGCAGCTGCCTCGTGATAAGAGGCAGAGCTAGTATCAGGGATGTTCGCTTTAGAACCACGATGCACAGAAATAATTATCTCAGCTCATGAAGAGAGAGAGAGGGAGAGAGAGAAAGAGAAAAAACATATGCAGCACGTGCCCAGATGGTCTGGCTGGCTCCTGCCTGGATTTCTGAGTTGCTGTCAAATCGTCTTGGATGCCTGTGTTTTTCCCAAGACATCTGGAGAAAGTTTTCCCTTAAGAAACAGCTGCTGTAAACCACCCCGTGCACAAGTTCACTACACTGATTTGCCCACTGCATAGATATGGCCCAATTACTTCTTTGACACCAGACCAGCTTCACTCAGCTGATCTAAGTGGTGTATTTACACCCTCAGATCAGAAGGAACTGAATTAGAAAATCATGGTATCACATACATCCATCATTGTGAATCATTACTCATTGATTAATTTCCTCTGTTATTCTTCCTGTTTGTTAGCATATCTGAGCTTTTTGAGGAGGGACTGTGTTTCTTCATGCCTGTGCAGTGCACAGCACAACTAGCCTCTGGTCTCAGCTAGCTTCAGATGATGCTACAATAATAGAACGGAATCATTAAAAACTGCTGTGACATATTGAAAACTCATATCTTTTCTCTGAAACTAGAGTAAAAATAACACTCTTCTTCCCTAAAGCTAAACCCAAATGCAGCCCCTTCTAAAACTTTCACTATAACTTTCTGATCCAGATCTGAAAATTGCCTGTCAAATCAAGCCAACAAATTGCAGCACTGCCCTTCCTCCGCTAATTCTGTGCCAAGATCAGCGTTCCTGCCTGAGCTGCAGAAGGAACTGAATGAATAAACAGTGTTTGCCTTCAAATTCTGCACCTTTTCCTCCAAAGATGACAGCAGATAATCACACACGCTCTTGATTTAATAGATGATTCTGGAGAAGATTAAAGCTGAAAGGAATAGGCCACATACGAGGAATTTTGTCCGTAGGTGGGAGGGATTTCCTAGGCAGCTTTACAAGGGCAGCCACAGAGTCTGAAGGAGTGGACAGAGGTCTCCTCTGTCACCTGAGAAAAAGTGGTTTCTTATAGGAGGTATGTCTCAAAACCCTAGGGAAGCAAAAGAAGAAATTCCCTGGATCAGAGGCTAGAGGCCAGCAAAGGAGCAAGCCCTGTAAGTCCCCACAACACAAGAGTCTTCAGAAGAAGGCACGCCCCAAATGCCTGGACACACAGCTCCAGAGATACTGCCATGCCTTAACACATCCTACCTCAGAAGTACTTGCAGATCAACTTTCAGATCAGAAATGTGCAAGTGGTACACAGACCAGGGAGCAAGCTTTCTGCCTCAAAAACCCAACACAAGGTCTGTATTCTCCTTTTCTTTCTGAATCTGAATTTCACAGGCATTCCTACTTACGCAGTGTTTACTTGTGCCTGGTCACTGCCCAGTTACTTTCAATAATCTAAGAGGCCTTCCCCCAATGTGCAAAGCAGAGCTCTGTACAGAAACAGGACATGGGGTAGAATGCACTTAAGGATGAAATGCAACCCGGACACCGGTAGCACAGTCCCTTAAAAATCAGTGGGGTGATATCATGACACTTGCATAAGAAATTTTGCCCTTCATAAGGATAAGAGTGATTGAAATCTTAGAAATAATAAAATTGGATCGGGTAGATGGAATTACTAAAAGAATCTCAGCAGCCAGGAAAGAACGATGAGCTGTTCCTCACACAGCTCCCTCAAAAACTCTTGCCCAGCATCTGACTGGAGAGTGTGCCACCTTCATTTGCATGCAGCCCATGGACTTCAGTCAAATACCTTGCACAGTCTTTCATTATTGCTGTTATACTCGGGGATGAATTCAAACAACTCCTGTTAGCAATTGTGAGCAGAAAACCAGACAGAAAAGGAAAAGCACGTACCTGCCTAGGGACTGTCCTCCTGCCTCCCCAAGCTGTCTGACACTGCAAGTGGCCCCAGAGAGGACAACAACCTGTGCAGAGCCCCGGTTACAGGCAGGGCCAGCAGATTACCTGCACATCCCTACAGGATAACAGCAGCCCTGACAGTGCCCTGTGGTGCTGGAAACTGACCCAAAGGAGAGAGTAAGCCAGGCACATTCAGGATTCCTGAAACACAAAATCTGACCCGGCTTGTAATAACTCCAGAAATTGCCACAGGTGCTTCAGAGCTGGTCCTGAATCTGGACTTTTCTTTAGAAATGAGACATTCTGCCTGCCTGGAACCATGGCTTGCCAAAGGTCATCCTCAGCCAGGGGATATTATTCAGATTCGTTCTTCGTTCCTTCTTCAGGCAAAATCCTGATTTAAGGACTCCTGACCCTTGATTGCCAAATGAAGTCTGAGTGAAAACTGTCAGTGCTCTGTCAGTGGCATGCTGAATGGGGTCCCATGTTGGGGTTGGGTAGGCACTGCATCTGGGTACCCTGACACCTCCCTAATCATCTTGTTGGGTCAAATGGGTTCTGCAGCTTTTTGAAACTCCAAATCCCTAGAAACAAATCTTCCTGAAGAGACAGAATATGCCTAAACTTGCTATCCAAGTGTCTGTTCCAAGCTCTGAACTGAAATACAAAAAAGACAAACTGTGCATCTATTAGCGCCACATCAATATCATTTAAAGCCCCATTCTCAGGACGGCCTGGCAGCCCTACTAATGCACCTAATTTCCCCACGTCTCTGAATGGACATAAATAATTGTGCAGTCCTGGCCCTTCCTGCTCCATCCTCTCCAGCCAGACAGATTCCCTCTTGTTCTTTCCCTAGATTTGGCTTCAGGATGCAAACACCATTTATGGTCACCGATTGTTCAAAAGGCCAAGTGTATAATGTACCATAAAATGAGATTTTTAATACGCAGTGGGAGATTAGAGCAGCTCTGTTTTGTTAAAGCAGACTGTTTTCCCACACTTCAATGATCCGCAGCTCCTACAGCTTGCCACCGGGTTCAGGAGAACCTGGTGTGGGGAGAACACACACTGACCCAGCATGGAATTAGCTTTAATGATTCTGTCTTCTGCTATTGTTTTTACCACTTCGTCTTCAGATTTTTGCCTTGCAAGGCTGCTCTTGCTCCTAACACTTTGGAAATGGAAGAGCTACAGCGGAGGATCCGGGAGCAACCAGCAGGTCGGGTCCCAGCTCAGTGGAAGAGGAGGGTGTGTGGTTAATGGGTGCAGCGTGGTACTTTGGTGCCTGGAGAGCAAGGCTCCGGGCAGCACAGGGAGAGCTCAAGACCATTGCTTTAGCCCTGCATGCTGCTTGCGTGGGATTGCCCATGGGCAAGAGGTGGCCCAGTGACCTCCAGCAGAGATGTGCCAACAAAGGCCCTGTCCTGGACAGGCCAGCTTTCTCCTGGCCATCTCTGCAGAGGAGAGGCCCTGGTGGAAGACGCAGGAGGGGAAGCTCTACAAATACAGATGGCAGGCTCGGCACCTCACAGCTCTGGAATGTCATTCCCATGAAGCAAAGCTGAAGGATCAGTATTATTCTCCATGTAACCCTAAGGTTGGGAAATAAGCAAAGCCGAGTCTGGGGAACAGACTGCAAGCAAGGGAGAGAAAAATCTATCATCAATTAATCACAATAGGGCAATCTTTTCTCAGACTTCTGTAAAACTCCAGTGTGATAATTTAGTGGTGAGAATATCCTCTAATGAGCTTCAAGGAAACTGCAGTCATCTTAATGGGCTTCTTAATGAAGAATCATTTAGGTTTTTATTAACACTGAGGAAAAACACATGGTGTTTGGTAGCGATTCAGAGCTGGATGAACGTGAATAATTGCTTCAAATGTTCAAACACAAGCGCTCTAATGGGCCCCTGTTTGGTGCTTGAAGGGATATCACAATTTTGGTCTTTGGGAAGTGTATCCAGAAAGAAGATTTTATATTGGTTCCTAAACAGAATTTCCAGCACATCAAGCTCTGTGGCAAGTGCCATTGGTACCATATGGTTCCCAGATGTTCTCGCAACCAAAGACAGTTTGAAGATCCAGTGGAAACTACCAGTGGATGTCACCTTTGAATCTTGTACAGGGTTTGCTCTAGGTTCAATCAATGCTCACTGACAACAACGTCTGCCAAGTCATTCCAATTTCTCATTCTGCTCCTACCTGTTATTTTCTGTTTTAATCCTTTTTAAGTCCTCACACAACTTCTAGTCAAATGGAGGAAAGTCTCCTATTGGCTTCAAAGGTCTGCGGCCCAGCGTCATAGTGAACAGAGACTGTGAAGTCCCTGCGATTTTTGTCATTCCTGATTCCACTGTGGATTCTAAAACCTCATGCCTGGCGTAAGCTGCCTGTTGACAAAAAGGGGAAAAACAAGACCATGACACACTAGTTGAGGTAGACTGGGAGAGGAAGAGGGAACTTATTGTCGTTTCCTATCACAATTTACCCAGCTAATGGGCAATCTGTTCTGTGGGCATCACAAGTCTAATATCAGTAAAGAAGTTTGAGTTAATAAAGCCAAGAGTTTCATGCTCTGCGCAGCCATGTGGGATTTGTTCATTGTATCACACAGTTGCAGCCCCCAGAAAGGCTCGCGGCTGATCTTGCCTGTAGACCTCAGTTTCAAATGTCAGCAACTCATGGGAAATCTGTCTTTATAGTTATGAGAATGGCTTCAGAGAGAGATAATTACATCCAAGGGTATAGCGATCAGGCAGTTTTATAAGCAGGGATACTGCAAGAGGCAAAAGAGGTGCTAAGACAGGGAGTAGAAGAGGTTATTGTTTCTTTCCCTTGGCCTAGATTCGCTGTAGGAGGTTTCTGCCAACTTTCTCTGATCAACTCCCTCCAGCTCTGTTCACTGCGTTGCCTACGACCGGTGTGAGCACCAGGCACTGTCCTGCCTCTGCACAGCCTAATGCCTTCCCCTCCATCAGCAAGGATGACTGGTGAGCATTGCTATGAGGGGCGCCGAAGCCACCCTCTGAACTCTGCTCTTTCTGCTGTAACACTGCCGCATCAGTATGGTCCTGGACAGGGAAAGGCTGCCTGGGCTCCCATCCCTCCCATCTGAGTGCTGTACTGATGAGGCAGGGGAGCGCAGTAAGTCCAGCAGCCGTTTCCCAACTCCCATGCCGTATCTGGATAGATGGAACAGAGCTCAGGAGAAATCAGAGCTGCCTTCCCCCTCACCCTGGTCATTCATGCGGTCACTCTCTCTCTCTCCCCTGAAGGCTATTCAGCTCTGTAGGTGGGCTGAATCATCCTCACCAGGTGTTTATCCTTTCCTTTGTATTGCAGAGGAAGTGAGGGGACAACTCTCCTAACATGGCACCTGATAAATGAATCAGAGCTTTCCTTACCATCTGCCTCTATTTCCCCAGCCCGGCTGTTCATATCGCAAGCTGTAAGAGACAGGGATTCTCCCTGTCCTGTAGCCCTTGGTGCTGCTGAGCCTCAGCGGGAAGCTCCAGCTCCTTTCGTTACACCATTAACAACTGGGTCAGTAGCCGCATGCAGAGGTTCTGGCCTTAGCCTCCCTGGGTACACCAGTCTCTCCCTGGACTGAATGAGAGGCTTTGTCTAATTATAAGCTTTGTAAGGGACATCTGGATTTGTCCCTAAGAGACCAGCAGTTGAGAAAGACAGAAATAACCATGAAATTACTGTCTTAATCTATATGCTGCTAACTGTGCAATCAGAGGGCCAGCAGTTACCAAACAATTATGGAGTTAATTAAATGGGTATCTGTGCCTTTAAACATAAAACACTACCAGGAGGTACCTGCTGCATGTTGGATTTCAGAGAAATAAACAAGGCAAAAGAAGGGAGAACGGAAACAAGCTATTTTAGATTAATGAGGAGAAAGGAAAGGGTGTTCGTCATTTTCTTTTCTGATGCTCCAGTTTGCTAGATGCCAGGAGCTGACCTCTTGTTTAATTTCCAAGATCTGTGCCTCAGTGCAATGGAAGCAGCAAGGGAGGGCTTTTGCCAAATTCAATAGAATTAGTCAATAGTATTTCGTTAATACAGAGGCAGTATCACAAGCTTTTAAGTGTGGACACAGTAATCACAATTCATTTTCAAGCTAGTTTTATTGTCCCTGTACAGCTGGCAGTAAAATAAATGGTAATATTACCATTATAATTAATCTCTAACCTTGAAATTCTAGTAATGGCTGAGAAAAGAAAGCTATCTTTAAGGAGGAAGGTTCTGGGGAGGTATTACATGCAGGTGGATTTATTCCACTTTCAATTAGAAGACTAACACTTCTGTTACTCTATCAACTTTGATTTGCCAGCATCTTTCTCTAGTTTTACTGAAAGCAGAAATTAGGTTCCTCTGTTTCTAATGGAGTCAACACCAGATTAAAAGCGTATTTACCCGAAGAATTCATGAGTGCTTTGCGCTTCATTTGAATGCTCCTAATTTACACAAATTTGAGGATAGCAATTCCTGCAGTTTGTTTGGATTCTCCTTTGGGATAATCCAATGTGACCAGCTCCCATCCCTTCATGATCTGATCCATTCAGTTTATGTACAAATCATCTTGGGGTCATTAGTCAAATTTCTCCTTAAAAACAATGAGTTAAGGACTTTCTGATCTTGGGACCTGAGGTTCCAAAGCCTTCACTCTGGAACCTGAATAAGAGAGTGCAACTTTCTGGCGGCCTCTGAGCATTTTTGAACCAAGCTGTGCAGTCACCAGCAAGTGACTGTCCATACTTTAGGATCTGCTACTTCCATGGAATAAATTGACCACTTTCTCAGCCAAGCAAAGACTGAGCACACGAGGGACCGAATTCCCTCTTACTAACAAATCAAAGCTGCAATGAAAAGGAGGCTTCCTCGCTCACTGCCTGGTGTTTCTGCCTGTTTCTCTACTCCCAGTGCTCTCACACCTCCCCAGTGCTCTATCAGGCTCCTCCTTCCTCCCAGCAGTTTCCTGGGCTTCTCCATAAAGCTCCATGTGATTCTTGTCAGTGCTTGCAGAAGTTACTCCCAAAGAACAAGCAAATTACTTGCAATTTCTCTCCCTTCTAGAACATTTCTTCATCTCACTTGTGATAGGGGTCTACATGCTAGCACTTTCCAGCACTCAGGTAGCCCATCTCCAAACACCTGCAAGTCAATTTGAAAGTCTAAAACTTGCAGGTTCCTACCACAGAGGAGCTGCAGATCTTGCATGGCAGATTACCACTCCTTTTAACTGCTTCAAGGGCCCTCCTCCACTTCCCTGGCTTCCCCTCAACAAATTAACAATTACCATTTAGCAAAGGTAAACTCAGGAGATTTTCCAGCCACAGGAGATCCATCTGTTGCACTACAGCCTGTGGGTAAACTACCTACTGCAATCAAGCCTGTGTCTCCTATACAGAGAGGTCCAACAGGCTGAGATTAGTATAGATTCAAAGAAAGAAATCCAAAAAACCGTACCTAATCTCTTGTAAAAACAGAGTGGGAAAAAAATCATCAGCTGTTCAAGGCACATAGTAAGGTTTGAATCATGCTCTATGCTGGAAAGAAAACCTGGAGTCTTGAGAGTGATAGAGATAGTTTTTAGACTAGGCAACTAGAAATTATTCAAAATTCCACCCTCTCTATTGCTAATTAATCTGGACTCCCACTCCTATACTGATATTCACTGTAGAATTTCCTGTCTGACTGCTCCTGCTTGCGTTTCCAAGGGAGATCCCCCCATCTATTGGGGTGTGATAGCTTGATTCATTTTTGGCTCACTTCCCTGCACGCCTAAATGATGGACAATGTGTCTGGAAGCCAGTATAGAATAATAACATTAAGTCTGTGTCTAGCAAACAGACTAAACTTAAGAGAATGTTGCCAAAGAAACCCTGAGGAAGAGAAAGTGATGAAAATATAAATGATTAGAAAGAGATAAGAAACAAAGAGTCTAAACCTGTCCAGGGAGAGAGGAAATGAAAGTGGGAAAGTGGTATTCAGTGGGTTTAAATCAACTCACTGATTATCACAGATTGACACCAGCTGAAGATCTGCCTCCCTGGATGCTGCTGGGAGGAGCTCAGCCCTCTGCAGCCTGAATCCTACAAGCTTTTTCCAGCATTAGGATTGTGGAGCCTGAGTTTGTTCTGTTACGGTCTTGAATCAGAGTGTGTTGATCTCTAACGCAGTCCCTTTGTATCCCCTCTTCAGATGCAGGCAAAAGAGGAAGGAACAGAATTTGGAAAGGGCCAGATGATTTTTGGTCCTGTGCTCTCCCAGCTTACAGACTGTAGTGCCAGTTTACATCTGAGACATGAACTCTTCCCTCTTTCCCAAATGAACACAGATGGTACAACGTTATCAGTGCAAGATCAGAGTGCTCAGTTTGCTTCACCCCGGCATTTTTATGCCCTCTATCAAAGCTCTTCCTCAGGATGATCCAACTTGCAGCCCTTATTCTGGGGCTCACCATTGCCTCCCCTGCATCTAGTACCCCAACACTAAGCGTGCCCTCTTTCTTTGCTCAGTATAGTCAGTCCATCCTGGAGGATGGCTCAGCCATGGATACAATCAGATTTGCGAACATATGTGTGTGCTTGTGAAGTTAGAAGTTCCCCTTACAAGCTCATTCCTCAGACATGGATAGGTTCCCCCATCCTAGAAGGATGAATTTATGGAAGTGGAGAAAGTTGTTTTAAATTATTCAATATAAATGTAAATAGGAGAAAGGGTTCCTTTGAATAAATTGTGTTATTTATGCTCAGCCCTGGAAAAATGGGCAGCAGGTTAGGATCTGCTTGCAAATCAACAGCATTTGTTTTCCTGGTAGTTGATGCAAATAACATAAATATGCTTTATATTTTAGAAGGAAGCTTATGAAATATTAAAGCCAAATTCCCAGGTCTCATCTCCTATTGAAATGGAGTGCTCTTGAGGGACACTGGAGGATATTGTGGTGGTAAAGCACAAGAAGGCTGAGGTGTGCATGCAAGACAGAGGAAGCAAAGTATGGAAAGGGATGGCTGGGGAGACAGTTGTACTTATGCAGAGGAAGAGATGACAAGAGGGAGGGATGGATGGGTGAAAAGAGAAAGGAGCATGTATAATGTTTGTGTCTCCAGGGAGAGTTTCCCCCTCTCCCATTCCCTGTGTGTGCACATGGTACGGACTATCTGTGTGTGTTGGGGGGTGGATTCTCCCACGGGACAATAACAAAAAAGGAGCAGGGCATGGAAGTCCCTTGAATTATTCAATATTCATAAATTACCACTCTTTGTTGCTTCTTTGTCTAGAGGACATGTTTTCATTTCAGGGGAGAGATGAAGAGATGGCATACGACCATGAGCCCCGACAGTGCACAGGTCATTCAGGCAGGATACTGAGAACTGTGCAGGGAGAGAGAACCAAGAAAATAACTTTTCAGATTTCACCATGTTTCCACAGCGCGAGACTTATTTCTTCTCATCTAGAGTATCCAGTTCACCACAAACAAGTAGAAAGTGAAGGGCAACAACCTAGCAAAGGGTAGGAAAAAGATGCTCTTCTTTCTCTCAAAGCTCTGCATATTCTTCACACCCTGCATGTCTCTTCCTTCACACTGTGAAGTCCCACAGCCCCAGGGATCTCTTGCAATATTCCAGAGACTCCTTGCCCCGCACCAGGAGTGAAGCAGTTCAAGCGGCTATCTTCCTACCCTATAACCAGGGACACTAAGGCACACTGAGGCCATAGGATGCTCCGCATCACTTTCTGCTTGGAACAGAGCAAGCACTGGGAAAGGTGGTTTTTAGTGGGAATGGGGAGGCGGTAGGGTTGACTCATAGCAGCTCTTGGACCCAAGCTTGCCTTTACCTAGGGCAACAGCAAGTGCCCACACACCAAGAAACAGATGACAGCTCTGCACTGCACTGGTGACAGGGGCTGTTAGCCCTAAGGCACTGCTTTTTGTTTTATTTTTGTGATTGCTCCATCTCTATCTGGGATCGGGATTAAAAAAATCCAGGCTCTGGGAGTGACCGGCAAAGGAGGAGGAAGGAACACAAGGAGCGCAGTTTCTGCAGCACAGGCTCCTTAAAGCAAAGGCACATTCCTGGGTGCTACACAGTGCTTTGGCTCACCTTTCACAGATGAGCTTTAAGTAGCTGCACCACGTGCCAACAGATGCAGGAGCCATGCTGAGGAGGGGTTTCTGCAGTTCATAAGTTGGCTGGCCAGGAACACGGCCAAGGGACTCACGAGAGCACCACAGCCTGCACTTCAGCAATCCTGCTGTGCCTTCAGGCTCTCCCGTAACTCCAGGGCAGAGCTGCAGTTCTTTGAGTCCCCCAGGGTAGGTTTCTGCAGAGCTCTGGCCATGCTCTGAGGAAATAATGCAACACTCCCTGCATGGCTAACTGCACACAGTTTCCTCCTTCCCCTCCTTGCAAAGGCGTCTATCGTTACCTACCGGCAAGTCAAACATGGCATGGAGGGAGAGGGGTACCTTCTGGCAGACCTTTTCCCCAGGAGCATCACAGCACTGGCTCTAGAGAGCCACAGAGGGCCCCACCTTATCCTTCCTGCTGACTGTTAAAAATTCTGCTCTAAGGAAAGCAGGATTGCTACCTCACTGCTTTCAAGGTTGAGGCCTTCAAATGAAGGCGACTATTTCACACAGCAGATTCTTGCCGCGCTGTTTTAAGGGAACATCCCTTCCAGCCTTTTATCTTTCTGAACCTGGCACGGTCCTCTCGCAGAGCGGAGCTGGCAAGAGGAGGGCTCTGCCTTGCTATCATGGCCACCACCCCCTGCTGAACTGCTGCAAGAGGACAGGATGTAAAAGGCAGGGTTTATTATCACAGGATGAATAACACCATCAGTGGTTGGGTCCCAGCGATATACCACAGCCCGTTTCCTTCCCTCCTTTGCTCAAAGACGGACAGGGAACCGGCTGCCTTCTCCTAACACTTAATCAGAGAGCCTGTGTGAGCAGAGGTAATAGACCACATGTCAATTAAATCTGAGGCTAGTGACCAACGGGGTGGCAGTTGTCAGAGCTTGTTGCAGGGGAAGGAGGGTAATTATCAGCTGTAGCAGGGAGCAGGAGCAATCGCCTGGTTTGGTGCTGTTTGATTAGCAGGCTGCACTGCCTCTGGAGAGCAGGGCCATGAAAAATGCAGGAGAGGGGATGTGCGTGCGGCTCAATAAACATCATTACTGCAACAGGAGAGGGGAAAGGCCTGTTTGTACAAGGGGCTGCAAGCTGCCCTGCCAGAGCAAAGCAACCAGCAGTGACTCGGAGGACCGCGACACCAAGGAGCACAGGGGAAAGGCTCTGGGAAACAAGCAGCCCTGGCTGTCTGAAGCATCCCATTGCATTTCTCCAGCTTGTTCCCATAATGGAGGGCTGGATTATATGGGACAGCCACATGTGCACGGGGATATAACTATATGTGCACAGCATACGTGTTTATGTGCTGCACTGGCAGACACCAGGGCATGCATAGACTTCTCCTATACATAAGCCAGTCAGCGGATCTGCAAGCAAAATGCATACGATGCAGGTCTCTCTGTTTAGTGGCCCCAGACAGGGCAAGCTGGCTGTCCCCAGCAGGCATCTGACACATGGGAGCAAGGAATACATATTAGCCATGGCACTGCCCTGTAGCAGAGGCAGAAGGCCATGCACACGCTTCTCTAACGTGCCTTAAGCAAACAACCCAGCTTCTATTTTGTCTGATTTATTTTCTTCCTTCCCTCTTGAGATAGGCAGCATAGCCACTTCAGATATTTCTGGGGCTAAATAAGGAATACAGTAAGAGGCAAGCAAAAATCAGGGTTTAAGCACCTGCCATCCTAGGCTGGATAGGTCCAGGGAATCTGAAAAACTCCAGGCATTCCTTTGCAAGACAGTTAGGTGATGAAATTCTTCATTACAGTAAGAGCAGGATGTCCCTTAGCAGGTCACCTTTCTGCCTGGAGATCCGATTTCCAAAGTTTCGACATTTCTGAAACACTATTTTAATTGAATGCACTTATCTATAGTACTGCCAGTGCCAACCCTGAAGACAGCAGAAAGGAGGGAAAGGGAAAAGGGCGTTATTTAACTTCCGATTAGGGAGTCTGTCAGTCTAAATAGGGACCTGCAACTTGTATTGAACATTTTTATAACATACAGCACTTCCGCAGCATTTTAAGTAAGACCCCAAAAAAAGACATCAGTTTGAAGTCCTTGACTTGATGACTGATTGGGCCATTGCCTATGTCTGGAAGCTGTATTTGTATTTACCGAAAGAGTTTGAGATTCCAGCAATGCAATCATTTGCTTGAGTTCCCCAGGCAATGGTGTATAATCCGTGGCTGTAAACGCTAATGGATATAGAAGTATTAGTGTAGAGTCTAACTGGCAGAGAAAACAGCAACCAGTGGAGGTCCAGGAAGGGCAGTGCATCTCGGCAGGACACTCTGCTTACTTGCAGAGGAGCAGGAAGGGTAGGACTCAACCTGGAACTGTCGGCTGCCCACATCACCTCTGCCAGAACAGCATAGCCGGGCATGTGCTTTTTTTACATGCGGGCTGGCAGCTCAGTGGGAGACAGGCAACAGTTCCACCAAGGTTCAGGAGGACTCTGTCTGCAGAGACCAAGAGCGTTTGCCTCGCCTGTAGGACACATCCCAGTGCTGTGCTGGCTGACCAGTGAGTACTGGCACAACCAGAGGCAGATCCTGCATTATGGAAAGGTAAACAGACTTGTGAACCAGAAGCACCACAATAAAACCAATCCTCCAACACACACACACACTTTAGAGCCTGCCTAACCAGGCACCTTCCCAGGCACACGGGATAGCAAAAAAAGTCATTCACGCAGCTCTCATTTCCATGCTCCTCTCCTCCCCAGGTGCGACCTGGTGCTGGAGCAAGTCTTGTCCAGAATTTGCCTGGGCCTCAGGCATGAGGCCTCCCCCTTATTCCTGTGGAAGAGCACGTCTTTTGCCGTCCTCCATCCCTGCAGTGTGGAGCCACAGTTCCCTGCTATGAACGCGCTCTAGGTAAATGCTAGGTTAATCGTAGTGAAAACAAAAGACGTGATAGAACGAAATAGGAAATCTCGAAGAAATTGCAATGGCATCTTGCACCCTGCACTGATAGCAGGAAAGCACATTCCCACCTGGGGGGAAAGGGCTTTCTCCTCCCTTTTTTTCTTTAGGGCAGAGCAGCACCCTTTAGTCCCGCAGTCCTGTCTGCACTCCTGGGATATGCTCTAACACCCCAGTGCATGGCTGGATGCTAGAAGTGGATCACACGGGCTCCTCCTGCCAGCTGGATGCTGGTGTTGCCACCGGCTCAGCACCAATTATTTATGAAAGGAAATAGAAACAAAACTGCTTGACATTTGAAAAGAAATCATTACCATGCACTTGTGGCGAATCAGAGCTGGAGTGCTTTAAAGTTCCGCCGTCCCAGCGCTTAATTAGAGACCAGGCAGCTTATGTTTAGCTCTCATGAAAAATTTAACCCCCAGTTGCTTTGCCTGGATTCCAGCCAAACCCTGCTTCTGGCCCACCCCCTTCCACTTCACCAGGGTGCTGGGCTCATCCCCCTGCCCAGAGACATCAACCCCAGCTGGAAGCAGCCTGGGCACTGCTCAGCTTGGGCAGTTTCAGCAGAGCTCCTGACCCCACAGGGGTGGTTTGGCAGTTCAGCCCATTAGGACAGGACCTTGGTGCAGTCTCTGGGAATCTCAGTGAAGCCAGAGACTTTCCCTTTCTCCCTGTGCCAGAAGACTTGGTGTGCCGGCTCTCTAGGGTCACCATCCACGCAGCAGGACCAGCTTTGGCCAAATCCGGCCTGTTTTCTCCCTAGTTTTCACAAAACACCTCCATGGATGGCTGAGCTGAAGAGACTTCCCCCCCCCTTCCTGAAATACCTTAGTGGTTTCACGGGGTAGTAATGAGAGCTTACTCCCCATTTTGGGAGTCTTGTCTCAGCTGCTCTGCTCCCTCTGGATGACGCTGCTCGCCTCCATCTCTCATCTATAAAATGGGTGTAGCAGGTGTAGTATGAAGATAAATAGACTGAGTAGCACCAACTGCTCAGATAATGGGATCTATATAAGCTTCCACAGTAAATGATCATTGAAGCTACAGCTGAATTTCCCTAATCTAGACAAGCCCCGGCTCTCCTGTCCTTCAACTAGCCGTTTAATTTGCATTAAAAAAAACCCTTCCAAGATGATGTGGATTGCACTTTTTTCCCCCCCTCCATGCTTTACAAGATATAAACATTGCGTCTTCTTTTTAAATGTAGCCTCTGGGTAGGGATTCCTGTGAAATTGAGAAGCAGGCCATTTTTCAGATAAATGATTTATACAGAGGATGCTATGGATGACCTGACGCTGACCTGTTTGAATTAATTCCAGCATTTGAGCTTCCATTTCTATTAAAACTCCATTTACCAGGGAAGTGAAAAGGTAATTATCGTCCACAGCTTTAAATCACTCTGCTGCTGAATTATTAAAGGGAAGAATTAAAAATAATCAGGCTTTTTCATTATACTTCATAGAGAGGAAATTAAAGGTGTAAGAATGTATTTTTTGCTTGAATTTAAGTATTCATTTCTGAGATTTATGTAGAAATTGAAATTATTCTCTCTGCGTGCCTAGCTCATTCTCTTTATGAAAGACACACAGACACACACATGGGGGGGAAAGAAAAAAGTAAAAACCCTCTTGTAGAATTAAAAGAAGAATAGAAGGAAGAAGGGATTTAACATGAAAAAGTATAGAAGAGTGTTTTGCATTTTAATACCCTTTTTTCTGCACAATTACACCTCTGAGTGATCCAGCAGAGGGAGATTAAGCTGCTACTAATTTCAGATATACAGTTGTAAAATGCTAGGTTAGTTCTTATCAGGAGAGGTAAAAAAAAAAATCTAACAGTGTCAGGCAGTGGGAGATAGCTGATTGCTTCTGATGTCTGGAAACTCACAGGAGAAGCGCTACAGCAGGGACTGACTGGATCAGAGCAGTCCAGTAACATGCCTCCTTCCAGGGAAAGGTACCAGCTGCTCTACACACAACCACAGAATTTTCCTCACTTAATAAATCCTAGCCCTCTTGCCAAGCAAGCAATAATTTGTACCTTTGCAGCACGAAACTAGGATGGAGATAGCTGATCAAGTGGATGGATACACACAATAAGATCTAACATACCTGTGGGAAGTGCTCACTACCTCCAAAACAGGTAGCTTTTCATGAGTCTTGGTCAGTATTTCACCTCACATCTTGAGGCGGTGAGCTCCAAGGACAGATCACACCTACAAGCTCACCATGCAACAGGGTGGTTGTAGCTACTCCTTCATGCCAGTTTAATAGCACTTTGCCATGCCCTGGAGCAGAAAGACCTTTCTTAAAGAATTTTTCTCCTGTGCAAGGAACAAGAGTAGTAGCTGATAAATGTGGTCTCAAAGCACGAACAAGCATTTTTGGGGCTGGTGTAATCTTTGGGGAGATCCAGGAACATTCATCTGTGTGGAAATAAGAAAAAAATGTTGCAGCCCAGAAGGGGAAACTCCTTTGTTCCGTTCCGGAGTCAAAAGCAAAGTCCCAGAACACTGTGCTCCTTGTGTGATTGCCTGGCCCACCACCTCCTCCTGCTGGATGAGGGCAGATAGAGCCCCCCCCGGCCCCCCAGCCTCACACTCTCTCCTGCGACGCATGAAGGCAATACCACTGCCTAGCTCCACGCTGCCCAGTCCAGAGGGGTCAGTATGGGACACCAGGCCAACCAAGCGCAACATGAAAGTGGCAGGAATATTTGTTTAATACTAGGTACCATCTCCACTCCAGCCAGTCACTTGGCCAGAGGTAGCAAGGAAAGGCAAGCAACACCCTTTCGTACAGTTTGTCAGCAGGTTCACTGGATGCAAGCGCGTTACTGGGCCACTGGTAACTGCGTTAGAGGCAGTGGAAGAGACAGAGTAATAGTGAGGTACATTTGGGTCACAGGAATCTTTGTGCGAAGTCATTTTGGAGCTGGTTACGAGTGACAGAAGCAGATCTCAAAGGTCCTACCCAAGGCACACACCAGGAGCATTTGCAGTGGGTCCTTGGGTGCTTCCATTACACAGAAGAGGTGGGCTTCCCAACCTAAATAGGGCCAACCAGCTAAACGTGGTCCTGCATCAGTTCCCACTTCAGGTATTTTCCTGGGACTCCCTTTCACCACTTCTTCAGGGATGAGTCTTGCTAAGATCCCCATTACAGATGCACTAAACTGCAAGCACATGCCCTGGAAAAGGCAGCCCAGCTACAATGTAAAAAAGGCAAAAGGAAGTCAACAGCAAATAGCCAAAGTAAGAGAGAGGCTTTTTCCCCCCCACGTCTTACATTTGTACAAAGCGGCTGCTATGTTTTCTCTCCCCAGCCATGCTTTCATATACATTAGAGCTCACACCTATCCAGTTCCCTGAAAAAGGAAGGCAATCACAGAAGAAAAATGTAAACATGGTGCCTGTATTTCACAATAGCCACAAGACTGAACCAGGGAATCTAGGCCAGTCAACTTAACATCTGTCCCTGGCAAAGTAATCAGAAAAGTTGATATATGATTCAATTGATAAAGAATTAAAGGAGAGAAATATAATTAACATCAGTCAACATGGTTTTATGGAAAATAGGTCTTGTCAGACAAATCTGATTTCATTCTTTGATGAGATTACAAGTTTGGTTGATAAGGGTAACTGCAAAGATGTGATATATTTAGCTGTTGTAAGATGTTTGACTTTGCATCTCACAGCCTTCTGATTAAAAAATTAGCGCTATATGATATCAGTAAAGCACGTGTTAAATGGATTAAGAATGAGCTTTCTGGCGGTTCCTCAGAAAGGGGTTGTCAATGGAGGAGTATCGCTGAACAAGGGAGAGGCGCGCAAGTGGCGTTTCTAACACATGTCTAGGCTTGGACTCAATTTTCCTCAATAATCTTGATATAAAGAATTAAATTAATACTAATGAAATTTGCAGAAAGCCCAAAGATCTAAGGAGAGGTGTATGACAATAAAGGCAGGAAAATTGCAGGAAGAGATCTGGATCACTCAGGAACCTGGGCTTATTCCAGCTTCGCAGGACAAGGAACCGTGTGTCTGCAGCTCCAGAGCGAGCAGGGTCGGGAGGCAGATGAGTAACTCAGCAGCTGGTGCTGACAGCTCCTGGCTGCGCAGGCAGCAGCGGAGCAGAGAGGCAATTCCTCCGCTGGATACAGCTCCAATGAGAGCAATCGAACACTGCTTCCCACCCTGCTTCTCCCAAGGATGCTGCAAATCTGGAGCCTCACAAATGACCTGCCTGGGAAAACGTGCAGGTTAGCAAGCATCCATATAGCAGGAATTCACTGAAGCGGGGCTGGTGTCTTGGACAACTGCTTTCCCTGGTGAAGACCAGAGGTGGATGCAGAGCATGCTGAGAGCACTGATCCATTGCTCCCTGGAGGGTCACAAAGAGCTCCATGCGTTTAGTTTATCAAAGGGAGATTGAGAAGTGACTTGACCAGAACAGATAAAAACCTTTGTGGGGAAACAATAGCAGGTACTAAAGGCCTCATTAATCGGCCAAAAAGAGACATAAGAACAACCCAATGACTGCAAGATGAAGCTAAAGAAATTCAAATGAGAAATTAGGCCCAAATATCTGACTACAATGTGATTAAACACTAACAAACTACTAGTGGAATAGCACATTCTGACGTTCCAGACACATTTAGTGTTTTATGACAGAGTTGTTTTAACCAACAAAAAGTTGATGGGCTCATGTTCCTTTTGCTAGAAAGGAAACAGAATGAGAAAAAGCTTCTTCAAGTGCTCCCCTCCTTTAAAGCTGCCTAGGGGAAATTGCTGAACATAGCTCTGTTGTCAAGCCAGATAAACAAGTGCCCCATGCTATTGTTCCTGGCTGTCCATGCACCTATCTGTCTCCTTTCCAAGCTGCACAACCCCATCCTTGGGGAAGGAATTGAGAGTCAGACCCTAGGGCTAACACACAGCACAGACCATCCCAAAGACCTGCACACGCACCCACTGACCTTTCTCAGACTCTCCTTCAATCCCACTGACTTTAACCCAGAACCAAGATAACCCTCAACTTGTTAACCCTGGCTATATTGCCCTTCTGCTCAGTACCAATCTTTAAAAGCTCTGGTCTCCAGCAGTCTTACCTTTGTACCATACTCGGCACAGAACTTAAAACTACCAATCTCCCGGGCAATGAATTTATTATCCCTTTGACTGCCTGAAAAGAACTTACAGCCCTTATAATAATACTTTACATCTCTCCAGGGTTTTCCCTTTAAGGGTCTCAAAGAGCTGCACAAATAACTATTATTCCTTATGTTCCCACACATAGTATTCCCTTCCATCGTACAGATATGGAAATAGAGTCTGAGATGACACGATTCGCTCTGTGTCATACATGGTGTCAGGGAAAAGAGGGCAGGAGGATTAGCTGCCAGTGCTCTTCAGCAGATTGCACGGCCTCTCCACAAAGCTGCAATGAACTTGCAAAAACCTGCTGTTGGCTGAGATGCTCAAGGCAGCCCACAAGAAAGATGGGGGCCTGGGGGAGATATTAATATTACAGGGCTGAAGAGTAAGCTTAGTTTCACCAAGTTGTTTCTGCATTAACAGAAAAAAACAGGACACAACTGCCCTTTGAAGAGTCCTCTCTCTCCACTGACTATAGCAGGAACTTAGTCTCTACTGTGCCTGAAGTCAGCTAACAAATAATCACACAGCAGCACCTCATATTACTAATTTGACCAATGCACTGTCACTGCTGCCACCAACTAAACTCTCTGCCAAGTCCTATCTCTTACCCCGTATGAAACCCAAAACATGCAGACATGCCATGTACTCTGTCACACGTGGCACTCATCTGGAGTGGCATTTTAGGCTGGACACATCAGCATCCCCACACACATCCTTCACACCAAAGTGTAAGCTGTACACATGCTTTTTGATACTAGGCTGCATCATGCAGATGAGGACATGGAGACATTTTCCGTACTTCCTGTGCTGCTTTTTCCTCCAACACCCATACACCCATCAATTGGGAAGAACTCTCGGTTAAAAAAATAGGTAGAGATGCCTTTTGATAAAGCAGAAACATAGTTTTGACACTGTTAGAAAGGAACACCTTCATTTTTCATTTTAAGACCTGCCATGTCAGAACATGGCTTTTATACTATTATCTTTTCAAGGCACAATTGAAAAGAAATATTGCAGTTGGCCCAAAACAATGTTTCTTTCAAAAAATTGTATTTCAGAGGAAAGAGTAATATTGGATTCTAAGTCAGAACAGAAAGTAGACATCCTTATCCCCTATTTGGATGGATATTGCAGACAGAGGAATAGACAAGTTAGCAAACAAGTGAGTAGGAAAACAAGAGATGGATGATATTATAGATGGATTAATAGATAAATACGTAACTAGAAGAAACAGAGGTAACTGGGTGGATACTCAGATGAACATAAAGTAATTGCGAGTGGAAGGCTGGACAGAGAGGTAGAAAGCTCAGCAGGTAGTTTCTTGGGGATGCTCCCTTGGCCTTTAGGTCCCAAAGTGCAGCAGTTGCTGTTGGCACCAGCCACCCTTGTGGAACCAGCACAAGCTCCTGTGCTGCTGCAGCAGCTCCTCGTTCCTTGGCTGTCTGGTTTTTGTATCCACCAGCTGTTTTGCATTTCCCTGCCCTGTGCATTGGGTTGGTTTTGCCTCTTCTCCCTCAGGGTTCCAGGAAGCCATTCTCACTAGCATTTCTCTTTTGTGCTCCCGCTCCTTCCACCCCCGCTACCATCTCCTGTTCTCCAGTCACTTCACACCACAGTCTGATTAGCGTAAATATTGCCACCAAACAGAAACTGTCTGAACAGATACCTTTCCATTTATCTCCCCTCCCTTCCCACCATGTGAGTCTGTAATGAATTAGGAGAAAATGCTGCTGAGAGGTGTCAGAACAATTTCTATTAAACATAATTTTCTAATGAAAAGGTTATAAGCGACTGTGTCAGAGCTAATCAAAACTCAATCCCCCAGCCACTGCACAGCACAATCCTCTTCCAGCAAGTCTAACTTGGATGGTTGCAAGCCCTGTACAGTATGTCAAAGTGGGGTCCCGTTCCAGAGCTTGCTTTTACAATGGCATGCTTTGGAGGAGTTCGAGCACGTCCAGCTCTGGAGAGGGAGAAACTAAGGAAACAGTTGCAGGTTCCAGAGACTTGCAAACTGTTCCTCTCCTGGCTCCTCACCAGCTCTCCAGCCCAGGGAGTGGGAACAGAGTTTGCTCCTTAGCTAGCCAGCAAGCCATCCTCTCTCAGGGAGGAATTTTTCCTTGCCTCCAGCACTTCCCTTAATTTATCCCTCTTACTTCTTACTGTCCCTCTATCCCTCCCACCCTTCCTCTCATCTCTGTCTTTCCCAAGCCCCTAGAGGGGATTGGAGATAGGATTACCTATTGATACCAACAGCCACCATCCTAAATCCAGTCAGGGATGGTGGCTAATCCCTTTAATGAGTTGCTTTAGGTCTGGCAGCTGAGCTAACCTGCATGCTAACTCACCAGCTCTCCTCTCCCATATGCTCTCACCATCACCTCCTCCCAGAGAGACACAGCTGCTGGTCAGAGGTTGCAGACCAAGAGATTGCGCTCAGCAGTGGGGAAGAAGCCCTAAGGTATTTTGTTATTCCTTTACCACTATGGAAACAGCCTCAGAGAGCCCTGTGTGCTACATACGTCAGGCAATCTCTCTAGCACCCAGAGCTGGAATAGTGGCCAGCACCCATCAGTCCCATGAAGGTTACATGTATGATGGGACAGGAGTAACAAAATGCCTTCCACCAGCAAAACAGGGGAGATGGTTGTAAAACTCAAAACACTCACCACCAAAACAGAAGCATCAAAACACAGGACGCAGCTTGACCTGAAGCTTCCTTCAGTGCTGAGCTGCTCTGCCAGGCTCCCCCCTGGGTGTCTCAGGGCCCAGTCTCAGATCACACACAGCACAGACTGTGCTCACAGGCAGGGCGACTTCTTTGGCAAGCGCAAGGCAGTGTCTTCCCCACAGCAAACAAACAGGGGTGGAATGACCCTGGGCTACTCACGCACAGTAGGCTGAACTGAACTGCTCTCTCTAAACGAGGCTTTGTGCAAGGGCTAAAACCTCTCATTGATTCAGCCTTAGTCCTTCATTCCCAAGGCTCACTGGAGTTAATGACACTTCCTTCACTACAACAGGCAGCCCCTGGGCTGGGAAGGGCTTTCAGCTGGTGTAAGAGAGCAGAGCACCCCAGCCCCACAGCTGCATGGACAGCACCTCTGGGGAGGCAAGGTACCACTTCTGCTGCCTCTGAAAGGGGGTGCTTTCACTGAGTCCTCACTGACCTGCTCTTAGTCACTGCTCAGAGCCATTCAGTACTGCACAAACAGGAAACCCGCATCCCCCCCAGCACTCATAGTAACATAGGACAGGAGAGGTGGGAAGATCCACTTCCCCCCTCCATCAAATACCATTTGGGAAATGCTACTACAGCATCCAAGGACACAGTCTGAAAAGATGGTGCCCGTTTCCTACCCAGTTGGTGTTTTCCTGCCAGCAAGGATGACAGGAATACATTCTTCCTTCGGTCTCAAGGCAAAATTTCTCTGCATGGATAATGCATGGCAGACAGTATTACAGTGGCCTCATCCAGCCCTTAAGGCTAGCTCTTCATTATTTTCCACTGGTGCTACATTTTGCGCTGATGCAAAGCAACAGTGTAAATCAGGCATGAATGAGGGTGGATTACTGCTTCAGGAGCCTCTGACTGCCCCACATTGGCAGGTTTAATTGCTTTCACAGGGACCAGGCCAAATCAAACTCAAATTCTGAGAATTGAGGCATACAAGCAGCCACACTGATTCAACTCCCCACCCACCCTGCTCTGGTCATAGCACTGCTACACTGTCTGTGAGCAGGAAGCCTGCCTACAAGGTCTGATGCTTTGTTTCTCCCGTTTGAGTGTGTAGAGGGACCCCTCACTCCACAAGAAAGGCAATAGTCAAACTTGTCTAAAAGCATCACAATGCAATCCTACCTGCTTCCCTTTTGCTCTGCAAGAATGGCTCTATGGCTGTCAGCACATCCCTCTTGTCCTTCACTTACAGGTGTTTATGCTCCCAGCCACAGCTTGGAGTAACACTGCTGCCAGGGCTGCACTGCCTTTCCTTCTAATGAGGCCTTTCCTCTCTGCAGAACACGTGCCGGCTGGCTTTTTCCCTCCGTTTCCTTATTAAGATAAAGCTGTCATCAGCTTCCCCATTCCACTGGTTTGTTGGGACTTTCAAAGCCTGGAACTGTATTAAATATTCAGTCAACTCCTTTGGGCTGCATTTCAGAGCCTGTATTCCTCCCTTTAATTGCTCCGTCAAGAACAGATGAAAGTTCGATACTGAGGCTTTGACTGGGACCAACTCAAACACTTTGGGCTCTGCTAATTTATTTATTTAAAGAGAAGATATCTGGATTATTCTGCTTAAATTAGGCCCCATGCAATTGCTAAAGACCCCTTTTTCATTTGTTCTTTCACTCATTCATGCATCCTTCCACTAATTCACTCTTTTCCCTGCTATCTTTGGCTATGCTGAATTATATGCATGCTCTTTGCTTTATCCTTTTCTTTCTATTTTTCTTCTGTCACCAAGTGTACATGTCCTCAAACATCTTTTCTAGAACAACACTGCACCCTATACTCTCACGGGAAGGCAGATGGAGATTTCCATCCAAGGAGATACCTCCCTGGGGCATTGCTCCACCAG
Organism: Burhinus bistriatus; assembly: GCA_013397275.1. NCBI lineage: Eukaryota > Metazoa > Chordata > Aves > Charadriiformes > Burhinidae > Burhinus > Burhinus bistriatus. Next base: position 498,829 of record VYXH01009546.1, read on the forward strand.
CAAGGCAGCAGAAATTAGAATTTGGAGAGAACTTGGCTGACAAAGAAGAAATAACAACAGCATCTTCTGCATAGCTTCAAAAGCTGGCACTGATTTATACGCACCCAACAGCGGCTTGTTAATCTGCACCCATCAATTCACTACCTAGCCCACCTCACCTAACAGGCTGAGCTCTCAGCCATGTCTCCAGGGCCCTTCCCCTCTTTTTGCCTCTCCTGAGCATCTTTGTTCTTGCTCTGAATGCTATTTACTTCCTCCCCAGGCAGACAGAGGCCAGCTTTGCCTGTCTCCCCAGCACAAGGAGGCAGTTTTTCATACACAAATTCAGCTCCCTCTTTCTATCACAGGCTGCAGCTGGAAGGAGACTTTCTTGTTTGTTTGGGGCTTTTTCCTTTGCTTTGTCCTTATCTACCCATAGCTGCATCTCAGCTGCTTTTCACTGAGGTCTGGAGTCTGTGGGTGAGCACATCTGTGCCGGGACCAGGAATACAAGGTCAGCTCCAATCACAGGGTGGCAAACAGCAGCCACTCCAGCTGCACTGCCCTCCTGGTTCCTTTGATGTAATTAACATCCCTTTGTTACTGTCTGCAATCATGTCTGTCTCCACTTTAATCATCATCTCCCATCTCCCAGCAATGAGCATTCCTTCTCATTAGAGTCTTAAAAACCTCCATTATAAACATGTAAATGGGATGCAGTGAGGAGGGAAATATTTTACTAGTCCAATTTCCTGTTGTGCCACTGCCAGCAAGTCACGATATTGTTACTAAGCATCTCCAATCAGCACCAGCATCTACAGGACCAGACCCACATTTCACTTGCAACCAGCATCTGACAATAACACTAGTGCCCAGTGGTATCAAGGTTCCCAGCCTTCAATGGAGAATGAAGATTTTTTCCTTTGAGGAAAGAGCAGAGATGAGACAGTAGGCTCTGAAAGCAAAGGAGAATCTGATCCACTCTCCTGAGATCCAGCTTTCAATTGGCAGCACGCTCTCAAGGTAAAACCAGCAAGCTGCCCCATCTTTATAATACAGAAAGTAAAATCTCAGTCTTTCTGGCAGCATCACATCATTTAAGGTCTTTGACCTCTTCAGACATTTCTACATTGATACCAGCTGAGCTCTGGCCCAGCAGGTCTCCTGATCTGCTGGTATAACCCAGAATAACCCCAGGCACTCATTGCATTGCATGGACCTGTTCGATTCTGCCAGCTTCCCTTCTCAGCTAACTGCAGAGCTGCCCATCGAGTCCGCCTTCTCCCTTTCAGCAGCAACAGAAAGCAAGAGTCTCCTAAGCACCAGCTTTGGAAGAAGAGGTCTGTCTAAGCATTTTCTCCCCTTCTTAAAAAAGGGCAAGGTCTTATGTTTCAGAGGGATACTGACCTCTCCTTCCCCTCTCCACACACTCCTGTCCAGCAGGCATTTCACACAAGATCCGTCTCCCCAGAAGCAGTTCAGCAGCAACATGCCAGCCAGGTACTGTTCAGGCCCCTTTCAAACAGGAATTGTTCAACCCAATAACATTTACAATGCAAATATCAGTTCCGTTTGCAAGCATACCAGGCTTAGGGGAAAGTGCACAGGAGAACTTACCATCCATCTCCAAAAGACACAGGGAACCACATCAAGCCAGGTGCTGTTCGCAGAGGCGAGAGGCTCTGTTCTCCTCTACGGCAGGTCTCACAGAAGCAGAGATCCCAGGGAACCTCTTCTGCTCTTTAAAAAAGACCTTCTGCCAGGCAGCCACCCTTTGGGCAACATGTGGAGAGCACGGCACCTGTGACACCTCTTCTACCACTGTAACCTCTAGGCTGTCCTGCCCTGCTGTGTTCTCAGAGGTCGGTCAAGGCTGCCCGCCACAGCGGTAGGTCAGCTCTCCATCGCTCAAGGCCCGGACACCACAGCCTGTTGCACAGATGCCCTGTAGGCTTTGCGCAGAGCTGTCTAGCTTGCTTTTCTGGCAAAACTTCTGTGCCAGGTCCTCCCAGTCCCCCTATAAGAGCACCCATAAGCGGTTTAACCTTCAGGATTCAACCTTCCTATGCCTGAAGCCCGTATTACAATTTTTGTCCTTTTCCCTCTTCTGTTTTTCTTTGTAGTAGGGTACAAGGTACACTTGATCTGATCTCTCCAGACATGCTTTCTGTGTTATGCATACTAAGGCCTCTACAAGCAGAACTCATGGAATACATACAAAATATTTCTCACCCAAGGTGCCTAACAAACCCCTAAAGGCAGAAATTGCAGCCAAGGTGCAGAGAAGAGATAGCAAATCAGGCACTACAGTGCTTTCAACTCCGATCTCCTTGTCCTACCTCCTGATAAAATGTTGCTGAGACTTCTTCCATCGCGCAGTTCCTCTCTGGTACATGGATCTGGCACCCATGAACTTTTTAATTTCATAAACCACCAGTGCTTTGCCTTCCTTTTTGCACCCCTGTGCTTTCTTGGAGCTCTCTAAGCCAGGTGCAACCACCTGATAATTCCCTGTAATGTGATCGCATCCACTGAAGCAGGGCCTCTGTGCCAGAACTGAACTGTGCTGAACTACAGCCTCCACTCAAGAAGACCACCGCTAGTAAAAGAGCAGGACAGCCTGGAACTCAAAGTCCCCTCAAGCTTGAACTGCATCACACGAACCACCTTACTTCACTGAGCCCAAACAATGCTCCTCACCTTAAGATCCACAGCATCCTCCTTTATAACAAAACTCAGCAAGGCTCCTTGCCTTCATTCCCCAGGCCCCACACATCTCATCTCCAGGAGTAATAATACACAAATGAAAAAACCTTGGCTCTCTGATGGGTGCTTTATATCCTCTGTGCACCTGGGGAAAGGGCACACACTACTGGTTCCTCAGTTAAAAAAAATCCCACACACCTTTTTGCACTTAAGTCATCAAGACAATAACAAGGGGATTGTGCTTACTCAGTTAAAGGGGCAAAGGCAGGAAAGTTAAAAGAGGTTAAACAGACATATGAACACTCTCAGCCTGTTGTGCAAGACCCTGTGCTTAGGGGCAACTGCATCAGATTTAATCCTCTTTAAGAAATGCACTGGCTTTGCTCCTGAACCTTTCTGTGTGTTCCCTTGGAGACAAGCCCTGAAAGCTTCTCTAACAGCCCTAAATGAGTGCTCGCTATTACTGCCTTAGCCAACATCTACTCTGATCAGGCCTTAGCTTTCCCTTCACCGAGCTGTGGATGGACAGGACAGGATAAAACAAGGCAATTGCCTCCTGCAGCGGAAATACTCCCCTACTAGCGGTTTGCATCTGCATGCAGATGCACCAATGGCGCTTCGTGTGCTCAGTCCCACTGATCCTTGTACCAAGCCACTGCCACAGCTGGTCAGAGCATCTCTGTCGAGGGCAAAAGGGTGCACTAACTGCTCAGGAGCCCAGACACTGGACTCACCTCCAGGGAATGGTTTGTAGCGAGGTGAAATTTATAGGCAAACACAGCCCAGAGACCTGCTGAAAAACTACCTAATCCATCCCCTTCCAAACACCACTCCGTCGGAATTTAATACTTACACTTTCCCATTTATGTCCCCATCCTGTGGTCTTAAAGTATAACCAGCCTTTTCACAATGAGTTCTCATTAACCGCAGGAGAAAATCCATGCCTGCTTTTAACCACGGGAATGCCCTTCCTAGTTGTCTTCCCCAAATAATATTCTTGTCTCCTCAATCAGAAATGGAAGCTCTGTGCAACATCATCAAGCACATCTCACTCTTCCCTGACGCTCACACATCTGCTGAAAGGTTAATTTAAAAGCAGTGGAGGCCCAGAGCGTGGTGCTGGCAGAGTGGCAACTGTCTCTTCCCCTGGGTTCAGCTCAGACTAGGGCAGGGGTCATGAGTCATGATCCAGCATTAGGAATATTTATTAGCGGGAAGAAGATTCGAACCAGTTGTAGAGATAAGGCATCAAGATTACAGCGCTAATAAGGGTTTTAAGGGAGGCTTGCTCTTAAATGGTCATGAATGAATGGGGAGTGAATGAGGGTGGAGTGGACAGATGCATAGATGAGTGGGAATTAATAGTTGTAAAGATGAAATTTGGCTTTCCGTTGTGGTTAGGACTGGGATATGACAAGACTACCATCAAAGTCTGGATGATTTCAGCCTTTGCTTTGTATGACTGGCCAATATTCTAAATTCCCCTTTGTTTCACTTATTTGGGATAAGATATATCTATGGATGCAGAGATTAAAATGGCTTTTTTTCTTGTCAGTTTGGGTGCTGATTTTAATCAGGGGTTTTTTTTCCCTTTCACAGCTCCATTTCTAAAGAAAAGGAACAGCTCAGAGAGAAATTGGAGCTGCTCCCAGGACAAATGGGCCTGACTGGCAGTGCATAAAATTACCACTGCCTCTTCACCTTGCTTTCTGCAATCCCTTTATTAACTAACTGAATCCGCAGTCATCCTCTCTTTCCTAGCTCATTCATTCTCTTTCTTTCTCCCTCTCTCTAGTCCCAGCTAAAAGGTTCATTATCATGCTCGTGGACTAGTAATGCACCCATGTCATGAGGGAGTGCAATTACATGTCCTGCAAACGTCACTAGCCCAAGTTGGTGGCAGAAAGCTGGTCTGGCCCTGTGGGAAATGCTGGGTCTGGACCTGGGAGCTGCTTTCTCCAGTGCTGCAGGCACTGGTGTGGCAGAGAGGTGCTGCAACTCCCTGTGCATGGGGTTATGCATCTGGCTGGGTCTACGGGCAATTTATTTCTAGGATAAAGAGGAATCTTGCCCTTCTGTGGCTCTGGCAAAGGGAGGCAGGAAGAGGAAATGAATGTAAGTATGACAAAGACTCAGCTAGCCCAGGATTTTGCCTCTAGCTGGGCCACAAGCCAATGAGAAAGCCCAGAAGCTGCTGGTAGGGTTTAGCAAGTTCCTTGCTCCTGTCCTTTGCAGCTAGAATGAACCTACCTTCCATGAACTGTTGCCTCACCCCTTCTCAGAGCCCTTCACAGAGCCCTGCCATCACCTGCCCTCATGACTGAAACCACCGCAATGAACAGCCAACCTCCATAACTGTAAATGGGCCAGTGTGACTTTGGCCTTGGCACGTTTTTTTTTCTGGGGCAGGGCTGAGGCATATCAGAAACCATGCTGGGGTGATTACACCCAGCCAGCTGCTGGACTCTGCTCTGCAGTGCCGTCAAGCCAGTTCTCACTTCAGCCCCTAAAAAAAGAATTCAGACACAACCTCCAGCTGTCAGTCACAGCACACATCCAGGTTGAAGTTCTAGGAGGGTAATTAATTTCCATCCAAAGACCGGAGGAGAAGTGTATTTGTTTAATGAACGCATTAACAATTTGTTCTTCTGCTCAGTATGTGTTCTGGCATTTAATAAGACTTTTTTTTACTGGGGGTGGGGAACAAAGACTAATAAAATGTGTTAATGACAAATACCAACTGCGTGAAGAGAAGACATAAAAGGGACAAGATGATTTGTGGGCTGGATAGAAGGAGACTCTGAACACTCAGTCCACAAACTGGGATGAGGAAGAGCCGACATCATGCTCACTCGAAAAACGTGGTGGGTTTCTGGCACTTTTAGATTTTGCTTATTAGTGTCTACCTGTGGTGTGATTTCACCTGAAGGAGTCCAGCCGTCTCCCAGCAGGTGCTGTCTGCCGCCTTACCTGTTCTGCAGGCTGCCTTCTTCCTTGCACTCATGCCACCTCCAGATCCCCACAAACCTCACTGAAGTGACCATGACCCTCAGGAGTGCCATTATGCCACCTGTGGGCAGCTGGAACCCCCCAAGGTTACGAGCACTCACTGTGGCTTTGTCCTTGGCACAGTGTCGTGGTTTGGGCCAGATTGGCCCAATCCGGTGGAACGGCAGATGCTCGCTCTCTCTTGCTCCTCTCCCGAAGGGAGGCAAGAGAGAGAGAGAAAAAGAGAGACTTAAGAGTTTAGAAGGAACTAAACTACTTTAATGAAATATTAATAATAAAATAATAAAAAGAAAATAATTAAATATATACAAAACTGTATCAAGCTCCCAGGATGACAATCACGTCACCAGCAGGCACTGGGGAAAGTCCCAGACTGGACTCAGTGACGGACGGGAACTGGATTCCGGATCTGGATTCAGGACTGGGATCAAAGACAGATGCAGAGACAAAGTCCTCCTTGGACGTCTGCCACTGAAGAAAGAGAGCTGACCCTTTGATTCCTCAGCTTTTATACTGAGCATGAGGCAGATGGGATGGAATACCCTGTTGGTCAGTTTTGGGTCACCTGTCCTGTCCCTCCGCCCCGCAGGTGTGACCCCTCTACGCTTTTCTGCTTCCCACCCTCCAATGGGGCAAGTAACAAAGTTGGCTGCCCTTGGGTGTTGTAGCAATAAGGATAAGCAAGAGCCTCTCTGCATCCCATTCCTTGGCATCAACTGTAAACACGGGTCTTATTGCTCTGAGAGTGAACAGTTTCTGCACAACATGCTGGTAATCTCAGCAGTTAGAAGAGGCCTAGCTAAAAAGTAAAGTTACTGAACAAAATTGGTCCTGTTTTACCTCAAACCAGGACACACGGGTACCACGACGATAAAGGAAAAACTGCACAGGGCTCCTGACCCCACTGCCCTGCAAGCGTTGCTGGCAGCAGCAGGCGAGTGTGCGGGGCCCAGGCTCCCGAGGGCGCAGTCGGAGCCCGAGGGCATGAGTGCTGTCCAGGTGCTCAATGTGCCACCAGACAGGCCTGTGGTTCCCACAGCTGCTTCAGCAAACCTTCCCCAACCTCCTCATCACCTTCCTGGAGCTCTTCCCCACCAGGGAGAGGTCCCAGCACCTCTAACCACACCCAGCCATGTTGCTCCTTGACTACTGTGATCGGTGCTGGAGGAGAATCCCACTTCTGGACAGCTGCTGGCAAATTGCTCTCTGCCTTGCTATGGAGACCCTCTCTTCATTGCTCCAGCTTGCGGCTAAGCCATGTTGCCCTGTCCTGATCATCTTGGTGGACGGGATCTAACACCAAGAGTGCTGATGGGGAACCCATCTTGGGCATCTCATCTGATTCCTTCCGAGACATGACAAGAAGCGACATGCTGGAGAAAAACTCTTGACCGAAGCCCAACTAAGGTGGGAGGAAATGTTTCTGCCTCTTTCCAGCTCAACAGCCTCTTAATTGTGCTTCCAAAAAGCCAAGTGAGTTACGCAAAACTGGCATTGCTCCCTCTGGCCATCTGCAGCACTACTCACAGCTTGTCACTCCTCTTTGTCTGGTGAGGTGTTGTGGCTTCTTGCATGGGGTGTCAAATTGCTCACTGTGCCTAGCAGTTTGCAGGGTGGGCAAAGCACACCACAGCTGTCTCTTCCATCATCATCTTTGCAAGGCACCTGATGCCACCGGTTGCATGGTAACACAGAACAAAAGGCCACAAGGACACCCTGTCTCAGAACAAGTGGGGAAAACAAGTGGAAGCAATTAGCAAAGAGCTGGGATAAACTGAACAATTTTCTTTTCATTTTCTAAAGAAATCAATTTCATCATTTGGCCATGGCACCTTTCTGTTTTCCTTGGACCAGCTTCAGGTGGAGGGAAGGGACCAGTCCCACTTTTCTCATTCGGAGGTCCTTTTCATCAGAACTTCCCCTGGACTTAGCTGCTTGCTTTCTGTAGAGCACTGTGCGGGGAAGGATGTAGCCATGGATGGAGGCAATGGAAGGGGTTTGCCCACCTCCTTCCTACCCCATCCCTTGTGTCACAAACTTTTTGTTTCCACGTAACTCCATCTAGCAATGACTCCTTCCAGCACGAAGCTGGCTTTCTAAGCTGTCTGCTGTCCTCCTCCCTGCTTGCTTGTGCATACAAGTATGAGACACCAGGGCAGTCTTGTTCTCTTGGCCACTCGACTACATCCAGGGTAAATTATAATTTTTTACTTTCTTAATATTTTGTAGCTGACACAACAATAAATAACTAAAATATCCATGCCTTTGTTGCAGCAAATATTGTTTTACAGGAGATGAAGGTAGATATGACCCTCAATATACTGCCCTTCATTGAAGTTATTTTCAATTCTCTCTGTTTTTTGGTGAAGTTTTCTAGAACCATTTGTACTTTTCCGCATGTCACTTTAAAATCAGAAAGAGCTTTAAAAAGAAAATTGCATTTTTCTCTCATCGCAGTCTTAGCTTTCTTATTACTTTTCTCTTTGATTTTTCTTTTTCCTAAAGTAAATAAACAACAAAAATTTTTTTACAGCACTCAAGAGGTTACATTCTGGTCATTTCTCATTTTTTTTTTCCAGTGTTCAGTGAAAAAAGAACCATTTTTTCTAGCTAAGACCTAGAATGGCAGCAGTCATGTAAACCACGATTTCTAAAGGATGAAGCAATCTGGCTGGATCCACCTGTTAGAGAAATCCTGGGAGCCCCAGTGACCTTGGGTGCACTAAGCAGATTTGCACTAGCTGAAGAGATCTTGTGTTTTTTAACTTCTGCATCCCCTGACATCCCCAGCACTTTCTTAACTTGTACCTGATATACACAGAAGCTACTAAGAAAGAGTGTGCACATAACACTTTTATTTCTAGCACTTTGCACTGTTTGGAGGTGTTACCAGCTTCCTCAGTGTTCGTTCAACCAGATACTTGTCCATACCATCAGCAGGACGTTGCTGAGCAGAGAGATCAGCCTCAGAAAAATGAGGGCCCGAAGGTTGCTGCCGCTGTGCTCAGTCTCTTAGCGTCTCAGCTGGCAGGACTGCTGGGGAGCGAGGTGGAGTTTCTCCTGCTGATTTTGCAGAGAAGCTGGTCGCAGCCACAGGCAACCTGTCATTTTCTCAGCATAATCCAAAGCAGGAGGAGACCTAGAGAGTAGCTCATCTTTCCTGTCTGGAGGCAGCCCAAAGTCCTGGCTAAGGGAAGATTCTCCCTTTGGTATCTTCCCCTCATCTCTCATTTCCTCTAAGTTGCTCCTTCCAGCTGTTCACACATACAGGGGTTTTATTTTAACTGGAAGTTCTTCACCATTAAAGGAAAGAGACTGCCACATGACACATGCAGCACGGCCCAGGCAACACCTCTGCTTTGATTAATGCCTCCTGCAGGTTCCAGGTATGTTCCCATCTGTCATCAGCTCCATCTCCTCACAATGAAAACAGATCACCAGTTTGCATTTAATCACTCCGAACAAAAACAAGCCATGCAAAGCAGAAAGGCAAGTTAGGAGGCAAACCGCTGCTCAGCAGCATTCTCTCACTGTGCTTTGTGCCTCGGGATCCATTGAGAATGTGGACAGAAGGGTCTCAGGGACAAAATACCATTCAATGAGCTCTTTGCTGCCTAATCTAAAGAATGCCAAGCAGGGGGTGGAATAGCAACAGGTCAGGGCACAGCTTGTCCACTTAAAAACCAAAAGCAAGAAGCATCAAAAACTTTCTTGCCCACTTGGCAGCGACAGTTCCCAAAGGAGTAAGTGCCTTCTTAGATGACTACCAGCGTCCACATTGTGAATTCAGATGAAAACAAAGTGTGGTCATAAAGGACAGTGGCTGTTCATGTGTGGACACTTCTGTTCTCTCCCAGTACAAGAGGAAAGTGTTCCTTTCAAAGTGGGAGAAGGTGGCCAGCAAATGGGGGCTCTTGGTTCTGCACTAAAGAGTGGTCAGAGTTCCTCAAAAGCAGTTCACCTGGAATCGCACTCTGAAGGCAAGCTCTGAAGTCCTTCTTGCTTTCTCTCAGTCTGGTCTGAGTTTCTAATGATTGCCCCATTACTGCTGGTGACAGGCTTGTGATAACGTTGCCATTTCATTAGCTGAGTATTGTTCAGGAGATTGATGGCTGGCAAGGTAAGAAAAATTGCATCTCCCTCTGCAGCTGCCTGTCCCACAGACAGCATTCATCACGGAGAGAAGGGGAGTGAAGAAAAACATACAGGAGTAGGAACTGGATGCACTGGCATCTCATCGATGTCAAATGTCTATCTGCAAGAAGGTGTGAGGATCCTGGAGTCCAGGCATTTTCCCTTCACTGCTCCAACCCCAGGTGAACATCTTCCAGAGAAAGTAAAGAAAACATGAGTGCCATGACCACCCTCCCCAGCCTGAGCTCCCCGAGCTGGTCCCAGAGGCCTCACTTCTCCTCTGTGCTTGAGAATTATTAAACAGGCAGTTCCAAAGGAAAGCAAATATTGACATCAAGCAAGAAAGTAAATACTCCTGGGTGCTTGAAGACAGTAGAAAGGACAGACAATGTAGAGCAGAAGGAAATGAGCATATGAAAAACTTGAGAGACACTTAGGGCTGCTCCCCAGCCCCTCTCAGCATCTCCACACTCTCCTTTTGCTGGGAGGAAGAGTGACTGGAGGCTTTCTCATGGAGACAGCAAGACTGCAAATGCAAAGGGAGGCAGCAAAGGTAGAAAGCAGGCAAAGAGAAGGATAAAAGTAATACCAAAAAAAATGTTTGCTCAGTTGTGTCTAACATTCCATCTTTCTTGACTGGCTTTCGCAAGTTTCTTCCAATATTGATGAGTGGTTCTCAGGCTGGGTGAAGCCAACTGTCCAATTTCCAGAAGACTTTCTCCCATGCTGAGCAGCTCCTTCCATGCCTTCAACACCTCTACTGAGCTGAGAGGGGGTCTACGTGGTTTCCTACCAGTACTTGCATGGTGTGTGATCCTAGGAATCTTGCATTGTTTTGGCACTGTTGCCAAGGACAAGTTTTCCTAAGTCACCGATTGCCCAGCAGTATGTTGTTCTGCAACCAGGACATTTCCTAGGTGCTAGGAGGAGCCCACTCTAGTGCCATGGGTTTGTGACAAATAACCCCAGCTCATATTAAAGCTGCAACCTATCCTGCCACTTCTGGAATATCATCCCAGTTTTGTCTGTCCCTTTCCATCCTTTTGGAGGCAGTTTCTGACGTGGGAGGCCTCAGAGAGCTCCCGATGCGATGAATAAAAACCACCTCGCAACTGTACACAAAAAATTAAAACCTCATTTGTGTCTGCTGAGCGAACAAACCACAGCTAATTAAATCCCATAACAATAGGACATTATACAAATGAGTACCGCCTCCTTAAAAGCACAGCTGGGGACAAGTACCGTTATTCGCGCTGTGCCCCTCCAGAGTCAAGGGGTGACAAGTCTTTCATGGCAAGGCTGTGCAGCAAAGGCGGGAGCTCCCTCATGCCCTGACAGATGAGCCAAGAAAGGGGTTTTTTTTCCCAGGGAAAAAGCACACATAGACACACGCAGACAAACAGCATGAATGCTCTCCCGCTGCCTCCCCAGGGAGCGCTTGAGCTCTCAGCAAGGGCTCCCACTGAGGGCTGGGGGAGTTCCCAGCGTGCTCACAACAGGCTCTGTGTGCAGCACCTCACACCATGGCAGCGCAGGAAGGCTGGAGCCCCGGCTGCTCGGGGAGCTGAGGCACAGCCAGGCTGCAGGCGTGCTGCCGAGCACGGCCGTGGTCTCTGTCCTGCCGTCTGTCTCGTATGAAGTGCAGAAGCCTGACATGGAGAATTTATTATGGTCTAACATCTGTGCCAGTGAGACCATATCCATCTCCAAGGCTTAAATAACCTCTTTTGCTATTGTATAGCATCTCCTCACTAGCTTCACACATCCTTATCACACGCCTAGGGGAGGGGGGTCATGAGTTGCCTTTCTCCCTTTTTTCCAGATAGAGAGATGAGAAGCACAGAGAAATCTAAATGACAAAACTGGGCCAAGAAACAAATCTGCACCAGTGCCAACATCTGCATCCAAATCTGATCCTCCATGACTGCCCCCCGCCAGTCTTCATCCTTTGCACCCCGTGCCATCAACCTGGCTGGGCTGGCATCTCGCAGGGAACACTCTGCCCCTACCCACAGACATCTGCTTGAGCAGAGCAGTGCCACACAGAAAGGGAAAGGTCCCTACCCTGCTGGGGACCAGATTACTAAGCATCTCACAACTGAGACCCCACTTCTCATACTGTTTATTTTTCAACCTATTAGCTGGCGTAATGTGCAAAATGTGTAATGTGCCTGCTCACAGCACTGCCTTTGCAGTGAACAGTATTTAAAAGTCTAAGGGTGGATTGGAAAAAGACCTGCTTTGTATTAAAAGGATGAAGTTCATTCAGCTGAGCACAGTCTGAACTCCTTGAGCAGGAGGAGGACAAGAGCTCCTTCACTACCTACACCCACACAAGCTCAGCCTTTGTGATCTTTTTTGTAATATCAGTTTACTTTCATTTCTGGACAAAATGGTGTCTCCTAAAGTAAAGTGGCAAATTTTTTCCATTTTGGAAATGTTGAAATGGGATGATTTGCCTGTATCTTGCACTTTCCCACAGATAAATTTGTTATTGCATTTCTTGTAAAAATTGATTGATTTATGAAAGCATTTTCTGCAAAGAATTTCAGTTTCATTAAAGCAGTTTTCTGATGAGGAAGCAGATAATCAGAGAATACCTGACCTTACCTAGTTATAGCTCATCTTCCCTCATTAGTACTGAGGAGCTTTTCTGACACAGTCTGCCAGTTGCAGAAGTGGAAGGGCTGGATTTCTGTGTTAACCGTGATCCTGGACCAGGCATGTTGGGGAGTCAAGAAGTAATCAGGGAGAGAGAATCCCAGCCCAGAACAGGCAGGAAGCAAATGAGAAATTTAGCTCTTTTCACCCTGACTCTCAGTTGCTGGCAGTGTTGGCAGCACCACTTCTCTCATTTTGCAGTGGCTTGCATGAGACTTTTTGATCCCTGGGGGAACAAATGTCACTCTTTTCAAGCCAGTGGTTTGAAAGAGTCTACAACTGCAATGAGAAAATTAAAAAAGAACACAAGACTTCATCTGGTTCTGATGCAAAGTCAAACCAAGCCACTAATGCTTTGTACCTTCTATCAGCATCCGTGAGTTTGGCTGTAGCCACATGAAACACAATCCACAAGCACTGAAACCCAGGTAAGCGTATTACCAGTGTAATTCCTCCATAGAAGTCCTGGAATATGCCAAGGCACAAATGCTCTGCTTTCTAATACTGCCCTTAAGTATCCACAATAGTGCCTTCTCTTAACGCTTTACCTAGGACCATTCCTAAAGCCAGAAGTCTGGCAGAAAAGGAGAGAAACAAAACTGAGAAACCAAGTGAACACAGAAGACAACCAGTGAATGGCTGTGAGGGAGGCAGAGGCTCAAATCTCTGAATTTACTCTCAACACCGAAGCCTGCTCTGCGTTGCCTTAGGTTGGAAGGGACTGTTCTGTGTAGTTTTGCATTGAGGACTCAGGGAGTGTTGGTAGGCTTTTAAGGTTTTCATCCGGATTTTACACCAGTTCTGCAGTTTCCAGACTGGCTGATTTGTGGCAGAATCCCCAGTGGCCATGCAGAACTCTGTCTCCTCCCCCACCTTCACTTGCTCCTGAGGGCAGCTTAACTAACTCACCTGAAAGATTATTTATTTGGCAGTAAAAGCCACAAATAAAAGACAGCTGCCTAATGAAGACAGCTTGGTAAGTCTGGCCCATTTTTAATTTTAATGTTGTGTGTAATCTCCCTTCTGGTCTATGGACTTGTCAGTGGTTTTACAACTTCTGATTATACGAGTGCAGTAGGCAGAGACAGCTCAGTGGAAGAGCTGGGAGAGCAGCATTAACAACTGCCTCCAGGGAATCCAGCCAAGGGAGCCAAGGACTTGTCTACACCATCATTGCAATGACAGAAAGCAGAGGCTGAGCAAGCACTCTGTTGTGGTGTCCTTTCCACAACCTACCTGTCTACTTATTTATAGGTAGTCAAGTAGCTCTGGGCCTTAAAGACAACGAAAGAGGACACTTCTGCTTCACCATCCATGGAGAGATAGACACTTCACTGTGTTTTACCGAAGGGCAACTGTTACAGAAGTAAAGCGAGCACTGAGTATTTGCCCATGGGTACAGGGCAGAGGGGTAGCAGCTGACCTTAGGGTCAAGCCTATTGCCAAGTTCGCAGTCTCGGGCTATCCACCATTGCCCGACTCCCCATTCTTAAAGCTATCTCTGCCAGTGAAGGGTCACATCGATAACAAGCGAGCCAGCCTCCTCTCCAGAGCACTGTCCTGCCAATAAAGCCCTCCAGACTCATTCACCTCCTTCCATTAGACAGGCTCGGTGCTAAACAGCTTACAGATTGGAGAGTAAATGTATTCAGAAGCTAAGGATTTTCTGACAGAAAGATGGATATAGAGAAAGCAGTTTCCTTCCCGGCATGAATAGCGGCAACCAGAAAAGGGAGTGCGCATAAAAGGTCAGCACTGTTCCATTCAGAGCCCCATGACCTCAGCCATCCTGCAAGGCGTGCTCTCCCGCCTGCAGAAGCCCCAAGCTCCCTGCTTCCATTGAGCCATGAAGGATGCTCTCCTCCACCGCTCAGCAAGCACACTGGCATTTCTGCTGCCCTGCTGCAGTGGGCAGCTGTTGGTCCTCCTGACAGGGAAGAGAACGCACCAAGGAATGCCTGGAGAGCCCAGAGGCCGTCGGGGTTAACACCACTGTGGGCTGAGGGAGTTGGATGCTGTCTCACAGCTGGAGACTTGGAAAGGAAATGTGAGCTTTGCTCCATGGCCAGTTTTACCAACCCAGGATCATGGTTGAAGCGGTTGACAGAGCAGCACGTGGAACTCCATTACTCTCCTGGACATTGCGATGGTTGCAGGAGCAGTCTCAGCCCTGAAATGTTTTCATTCCTCGTACCCAAGGTAGAAGGTACCCCAGCTTTTATGGATAGGAGAATTGGGACTGGGAAAATTATACAGATGACTTATAGGGAGTCCATGGCAGATCTCAGAGTTTTATCCCAGTCCTCCATCACTTTGCCCCTCCCAGGACTCAGAATAAGGTTTAATCAAAGCTGCATCCTTTCTCTTTACAATGATGTAAATCAGGAGCGACTCCCCTGGAAGTACGCTGTCCTCACCTGCCTAGCAGCCTGCTATAAGGTGGTGAGCTGCGGGGCTGCACTCATAGCCTGGCCTCGCAGGCAGACATGAGTTGGGAAGGTGGCCAGAGAAGATGCTTGACCCTTCAGTCCCCCAGCCCTGGACCTGCAGGCTCTTTCCTGATGCTGGGCCCCTTTTCTTCCTGGGGAAATGGTACTGCAGTGCAAAGAGTGCTTGGATAAGGTCCACAGGCATACACCCCCAGTGAGAAAGGAGTGGTCTCATTCTCCTGGCTCCCCTCCAGGGACCAGCATGTCAGCCACACAAGATGCTTCTCACATGAAGTGCAGAAACTGCCACCAGCTGTGGAGCTGGTGAAAACTAGCCCAGCCATTGACAAATCTTTCTCTGGAGATGGCTGACTCAGATGCTGCTCTGCCTCCCAGGCGTCTCCTGTCATGTAGGCCCTGTCACTTCCGTGTCTCAGAATTAGCCAGGAGGGCTTTCTGCCATCCGAGTTTGACCTTCTAAGGATGTTCAGCATCTTTCAGCATCTGGCCCATTAGGGATGTGACATGCTTCACAGATGTGCAGGACAGCAGGCTTTGCAGAGCAATAGAGACCTCATTCCTCCTTCTTGCTCACCGTCTCTTTCCAGGGACTGAAGGCACACAGTCTGCCCCACTCCTTCAGGTCCCAGCCGGGACTCTGGGGCAACACACAACAGCATACCCAGGTGACCATGATTCTTTTCCTGAAGGAAAAAACATTGTCTCACCTTTCCCTCCAAATGATGCTCTCTAATCTTCATGCTAATCCTTCCTAAATCTCCAACCTGGTCCTGCCCGAGGGGTGGTGAAGAGGATAGCTTTTGCTCTGCTCCTGTTACCTTGCAGGACTGAAGCACCTGCAATCAGTCTGGCTTTTAGCTACTCCGTTGCCAGCATGCATGTTAGGAAGCATCTTTCTGCTGCTGCCACCCACTGCTCTGCAACCAGACCCCTGGCAGAAGTCTCTGTGGGATTATAGGCATTCAACTACAAAGCCCGGTAAACCTCCTTGGGCCTGTGAAGGGGGATCTAACTCTCTCAGGTGTTGTATCACTGATTCTGAGTGCTGCTTAGCTCAGTCCCTTGACACATTTATCTGTCTCCATCCACAATGGAAATTCCTGTGCACTTCAGGGGCTCACCAACCTGGGCTGCAGTTTGGCTTTGTACCAATACCTGAAGCTATCCTGCTGGCGGGGCTTCCCAAGGGGCAAGGAAGAGGCTTGTCTGTCTTTACAGGTAATTAAATCCAGATTAAAACAAGATCTTACTGGAATCCAGCCTGGGGGAAATTGTAAAGGGCTTGCTGGAAGTGAAGATCTACAACCAGAGCCCAGGCAGTGCAGTGCCCTTTCTCTCTCTCCTGAAAGCAAGGTGGTAGTGAAAAACTGACAGAAGCTGGTTTGGGAACCTGTCCATAGTCAAAGACCAGTTTGGATGCTCCAGCACAACACTGCCCATCACATGCAGCTCTCTGTTCCACCTACAGGAATGGAGGTAACCATAAGAGAGCACTGACTCATGTAAAACCAAGCTTAGTCCCTAATTCTCCCTAAAATTTCACATGCTTGGCTTTGCGGGGCTCCCAGGAGCGAAGTAGCAATCTCTTCTCTCCTGCACATCTTTGGAGAGGAACTGGCCCTGGACCCTCAGCAGGACCAGAACAAGTGGAGCACTGCACAGTACTCACTCCTGCTGGGCAGCTTCAGAGCTTGCTCAGCTGCCTCTCAGCATTGCCCCGGCTCCAACGCTCCTGCCGCAGAGGGGTGGTCAGGCTGCATCCCTCTGGAGGAAGGAAGGTCTGGCTCACTTGACCTCAGATTCTTCAAGGAGAGGACGAGGCTGGATTGAGATAGTCTTCCACTGGAAGGACTGGTCTGCAGAAGTGCTGGGCACCCTGCAGTTCACTCCTATCAGCACAACTGGCAGGCATATGCTGTGCTCTGTGTCTTATCCCCAGAAAAGCTTTGCTGGGTGAATCTGTCATTTCCTTTCCCTGTGCCTCAGTTTCCCCAACTATAAAATGAGGCATCAATGGGCAAACTGGTCTGGGCCCGTGCCCTCCTTGGTAAATTGCTTTGAAATACACCAGTGAAGAGTCCAGGCTGCTCCCCTCTGCAAAGTATAACCCCCAGCCCACCGCTGCCTTGCACCCACTTCTGTCACTGGCTCCTCCTCCTCCTCCAGCCTGCTGGGCATTTACCATGGTGTGTCCTTGCGACCAAACAGACATCAGGGCTTGTGCTCCCTGCTGGATTCCCACAGCACCCCCGCCCATGCTCTTCCTCCCGGCTGCTGCATAATGGGCCTGAAAACACAGAACCAATATGCAAATCTGACATTTAATTTGGACATGAGAGTTTAATGAGGCTGTGGAGATTCTGCCACTTGCAGCCTCCACATCCTGCAACCTGCAGTCACATTCCCTTAATTGAACACGTCCCCACTACACATGTATGAATGCACACTCACGTGCACGTGCTCTCCAACACAATCCACTCTTTGCAGAACAGTTGCTCCCAACTCCCCTCTCTGTCCGTGCCTCCTCCCAGGCTCCTAGGGCCACAGGGCAAATGTAGGGACTGTGATTCTCCAGTAGCCACATCTGGCCTTTCCAAAAGCATCTCAGTTCAGAACAGATGCATATTTTCCCACCTCAATTTTGGGACCTCTTTTAAGGTGGTGCTTTGTTTTGCTGACTCCTAAAGCACTTGGCTCTGCTGCAGGAGAGGCAGGGCCTATTTACTCTGAGCCAGAGGGCTGGGAGCATACAGTTCATGAGCTACTGTGCTGTCTTGCTCTTGAAGAGATGGACCATATATCAGGAATTGGCTCTGCTGAGAGCTGGGGCGAAGAGGGAAGGGCACAGATCATGCCTTGCGAGGCCTCTTCTCCCATCCCACAAGATGTGCAAAGCATTTCCCTGCCAGAACAAGCACTTCAATCGGGGAGAATATATCCCATCCACTAGCTCCCGTGCCAAAAATACCTTGTTGGGAACAGGATCAACTCTTCACTTTAATAGCTCCATACCAGCCTCCTCCCTGAGCACCCATCTGAGCAAAGGCAGCATGGGCATCCCTAGAGTCCCCTTTTTGCCCTCCTCTGCAAGGTCAGAAAGGAGGAAAAACACATCCGCCCCAATCCACGGGCTCACGTTGACATGAAAGGCACCCCTGGAAACTAGAGCTGAACTGTAACAAATTGAACCATAATCAATCTGCCTCCTCGACTGCAACAGCCTGAGACGAGTGTATTGCTGAGAGCCCCAAATACAATGAGCATAAGATACATTGGTCCTGAAGAAGGCAACCGGCAATGAGCTATCAGGCTGTCTGAAGAATTCTTAAAACTCCCAGTGAAGAAGAAAACAAATAATCAAACAACAAAGCCTAAGCAAAACCCAGGAACTCCTACATCCAGCAAGGAGATTCTCCTTTGTGCCACCTGCCTGAACGCAAAGGCTTCCACGAGCTCCCAGCACAGAAACTTCACAGCCTTTTTATTTGAAGAGGATTATGGAGCTGCCATTCAGTAAATGAAGTGCCACTCCAAACGCCTGCACTGTGGCCTGCCCTTGTTCAGACAGAGCGCCTTGCTGGGGCCGCAGAAGCTGCAGGCAAAGGCTGCTGCCGGCCTTGGAGCTCTGCAGAGCTAAGTAACACCTCAGAGTGCATGCACAGGAGCCAGGAGAGGGGTGAAGAAGCAGGAGGAGAGCTTCTTTTCATCATTTCTGCTGCTCCTCTGACAGGTACAGCCAGGGTTTTCTTCTTCAGCAGCAGCCTTTCCTCCCAGGTTGCAGCCACAGCACTGAACTGCTCCTCTGGCAACTGAAATATAGGTCCTGTTTTCCCTGCTTTCCTGGGAGGAGGCAGGAGGACAGAAGAATATGGGTCACTCCCCTTCCCTGCTGCTTTATATCAAAACAAGTTGCTCCCAGAACCCATTATTGCATGGCAGCCTCTGCAGAGGGCTGATTACCCAGCATCACAGAAGACAAAGAAAGAGAGACGCAAGCCTCAGCTTTAAGTGTGCCACATTTAATTGCCAGGGAATACGAGCTGAGGAGAGGCTGTACAGCTGGTGAAGAGACAGGGAGACCCAGTGTGGGGCTGGAAGCGGGGAATGTGAGCTGAGCCACGGCAGATCAGAGGGAAGAGGCAGGTACATGGGACATGAGCTCTCTTCAGCACGAGCAGGCTCCGGGATGAAATATTAATGCCAGCATCCTGAGAAGGCAGCAAGCAGCGGTGTCTGCGCCACTTGGGCATGAATAAAAGATGGTCCTGAAAATGGGGAAGAGCAGCAAATTAATTAATTGAAGCAAAAGTCTCTCCACTCCCATTAACGAACAAGCCTCGAATCCTCCCACATGCAGCTCAGCTTGGGGAACATGCAGGGGCACAGATGGAAAGAGGACAACAGCGGCAGGGTCTTCTCCCAGTGACCTGGGATCTCCCACTGTCCAGCAGTGCCTTTAAGATCAAGTTCAGGTCCTGGTTCAGCTCCCCATCATGTCTAGTGTGCCAGCTTTGAGAGTTCAGCCTCTGCAAGCTCGGACTCCTTGCCTATGCCCTGGCTCCATAAGGTTTTAACTCCAAGCCCATGCAGGCTCCTTCTCGAACCTCTGTCTCTGCAGGGACTCTGAAAAATGGCCATCATTTCCTCTTCACTCGCCTCTTTCCTTTCCTTCCCCTGGGCCAAACCCCCCCGGACCAAGGTCAGGGGGTCCCTCTGGACACAGGACTCCTGGGTCCCAACACCTCCCCTGAGGATGCAGGGCTGGTGAAGGAGGAATGGGAAGGAGCAGCCACAGCTGAAACAGTGCCAGGTAAGGGGTGAGGTGGGAGCTGCAGCTGGGGTCCTGGCCCAAACTCCAAAAGTGGCTGGCAGGAGAAGGCAGAGGTGCCACAAAGCTGCTGTATCACCCCAGGCAGAAGCCAACACATTGCACCAAGAGGCACCGAAGGAAGGCTGCGGATACCTAACCCTGCACTCCGAAAGCTGCGCAGGCTGAAACAGCCCAGCTCTGAGCCAAGCCCTGGGGCTCAGCCAGCTGCTCTCAGGAAAGCTAGCGGGAGGACAGGGCTCTCTCCTGGGGGCAGGTGCTGGGGCAGGACTCAGAGTTGCTCCTGCCTGCAAGAGAAGACAATCCAGTTCCTCTTCATTCAGAGCTGGGAATTTTCTGGGTGCTGCTCGGTGGCTGCCCTGCCCAAGGCTAATCCCTTATGCCGTGCCAGTTGACTGGAAATGGAGCAGTGGGAGCTGCTGCAGATGGAGAGCCACTCTCGGCACCAAGAGACGACTGATCTCCTCTTCTGAAGCTTTGCCCATAAATTATAGATTTTAAGCAGTGTTTGTTTAAAATATTCAGCTTGCCACTTAAAAAAGAATACTCACACACACCAGGAATGGGGAGAAGGCTGGGGGCTGCATTCCCACTGGAGGAGGGGGAGGGAAGCAGACAGGGGAGAGGTGTTTCCTCGACTAATGAATGAGCCAGCATCCCTCCCGGTGGATGTGCATCCACCTGCACTGCAGTTTTGCCTGCCTCTCCCTCGGGCACACAGCTCAGGCCCAGCAAAGGTCTGCAGGAGCAACAGCCTCTGCTTTTTCCACGCCGCATCCCAGCATGCAGGTCATTCCACAGGCTTCCCTTCGAGCCTGCAGGACAGCAGTGTGTTTGCAAAGTCAGAGCAAAGACAGCTCAGGTGCTCTGAAGGCAGGAAGGAGGTGAGGAGGTAGGAAAACATCCCCCTCTACACACACACCTCTTACCTAAAAGCACAATCATTGCTTTGATTAAAAATTCAGCTCTTCAGCTGACGTGGCCAAGGGGCAAGTCTGTAAAAGGTGAGATGCAGGGAGCAGTAGCCGAGATATTTCTCATCAATGAAAAATGCTCCTCTTGGTCCCTGCTCTGGGCGCATCCCAACCCTGCCAGTCACCAGAGCCTATATTGCCGCCTGATGGTGAAGAGGAGGCAGGGCCCTGCTGCAGTATAAAGGGATTTCTCCTTTAGGTTGCAGCATTTCCCAGGCTAAGGCAGGCTCTCACTATCTTCCGGGGTGGATTTCACATGGAAGAGGCTGCAGATAGCATCGGTGAAGAGACATGACCTTACAGGGGATGACTAAAGGCATACCTCAGCTTTTCCTGCCCCAAGAAGCTCACTCATATACTCCGGTACATCGCAGTGAGGTTCAGGTAGCAGAGGTCCAGTTGCAGCGGGATATTCGGGAAGGCACAGATGTCCTCCCAGCGAAGAACGCAGGCACAGCAACGGGCTGCTGCTACGCACACAGGCTGCCCAGCTCCTTGTGTAAAAGCATTGGAGGAATTCTCAGAAAGACAAAAGGCTATCACTGCTGTGTGCTCAGTGCTTGGTGTTTATCGAGGCCTCTGCCGGGAAAACTGAAGCGGCTGGAGGAAAACAAGGCAGTTACAGCCAGGGTACCTAGAAATGCCATTACCTGTGCTGTGTTGTTAACAGCCCCTGAGGGGAGCCTGACCCACAGCCTTGGCCTTGCAGCACCAGGTGCTGCAGAGAGCTTTAGGAAAACCCAGCCTAGCTGAGGTCAGTGGAAGGTGAGCAGCCATGCAGGGTCCGGACCTTGCCTGGAGGAGAAAGACAAAGTTCACCTTTAATAAAAAGGATGCAGCTCAGGGTCAGATAGAGCTAGTGGAAAGGGCTGCAGCTTCAAATCCTAGCTCCCCCACATCTTCTGTGATTTTATCAGGGTCACACCCAGCTGGGAGCTGGCTCTCCTGAGCCTCAAGTCGTTAGCTCTGTGGGATCTACCTGTGATCTGAGGATGGCTGGCTGCCAGGACCACCAGCCCAGGGGCACTCTGCCTTTCCTTCCTGCCACCTGGGTGATGCTCCAGGCCCAGCCCTCCTCCTGGCACCTCATGCACATACATGTGCCTGAAGTGCAGAGACAGATGCCTTAAGCAAAGATACCTTCTTCTAAAGGGCCCTCCCAGGCTCACCCTAGCATGCAGATAACCTAGGGCATGCCCTGGGGATCATCCTGTCCAGGGAATACTAAGTGCCTGCCTGGGAAAGCAGGCGAGAGGTTGTCCAGGATGCTCCTAGTTCCAGCAAGGGCAGCTAGGTGTTTCGGTCGGCAGGCTCAGGGAGTCTGCAGCTTAAACCAGCCTTGCCTGCATCTTAAGCACGCTTTGGGCTGGCTTTACCTCACTCCCTCCTTAGGTGCAGAGGGGGAAAAAACACCCTGTGTCCCCAATAGGCAGAGAAAAGCTTGGTGCCTGGTCACATTTCCTGTGTGACGGAGACAGAGCAAGAGAGCACAGCAAGCCTTGGGAAAAAACAGACAAAACTTCTCCACATACCTGCTGCCTCCAAGGGCACTCAAGGGCTAAGCCTCCCGCATTCGCTCCTTCTACAGCACTCAGCATCCTGCAGGGCTGGAGATCTTTGCTCAGCCTGGTCTGCTCACCAGCATGTCCCTTCTGGCCCTAGCATTTTGCTCTAGCATGGAACAACCAAATAAAGCTCACCAGGCCCTCCCTGGAGCTCAGCAACATAGCAGCTGCAGAGACTGTGTCCCCTTGAGCTTCCATACATCTCAGAGGTTTTCCCAGCCCACAGGGGCTTGAATTTGGCTCCCCTCCTGCCTGTCCCCCAGCCAGGAAACGTCATCCCCTGGCCAGCCACAACCCATTTGCCAGCAAATGGCAAGGAGCCATGGTTGGCTGGGGTCTCCCAGCTGAAACCAGGGGTGTTCTGGCTGGAACATTTTTGCCAGTACCCAGCTCTGACCCAAAACAGGGAGTCAGGACCCCTGGTTTCCCCACAAGCAATTGAAATGCACCAATAAGGCCAGGGAAGCACTACTGGCTAGATTCAGAGGAAAGGCATGAAAAAAGCCCAGAAGATCAAAGAGCCAACAAGCACCTGCTGATCATTTTTACTAGACTGTCCTCCTCTTGCAGCAATGTCTGTCTTCAGGTATGCCCAGCACCTAGGCCAGGCCAGGGCTATTTGCATTGCCAGAACATACAAGGAACACAAACACTAGCCCTGCTGCTGCAGCCCATGTGGCCACCAGCTGAGGGTGGGGTCCCTTTAGCCTCTGAACACCGCCTGCCTCCCCACAGTGCAGAAAGACTTAACACCTCTGTCCAAGCCTGAGCCCAGCTTCTCTCCATGACCCTGGCAGGGACATGTTTCTTGCTATCCCTCCCAGGAGACACTGACCGATCTGGCAAGCTCTGCACTCTATTTTTAATAAATTAGCCCTGAACTCCATTTGCGTGGATAAATATAGCATCAACCACTCTGCCAAGCCGTTTTTCTCTTGGTTAACACATTCATCCAAGCTGCTCTATTTGTCTTTCCTCCACAGACTCATATTCTTCTGGATTCATTTTGTCAAACAAATTGCACAAGCTGGACTGCCCATTTACCCAGTGCTGTTTGATTACAGGGGTTATTTATGAAACAGCAAGACATATGGCATTAAGCTTCCTAATAATAATAATAATGGGAGAAGGGAAGGGGGAAAGCACTAGAAGAGCGGAGGGGGAAAATGTTTTTTATTACAGACAAAAGCTCCTGCCACGGGTGATAAATTCCAGACACTTTTTCCAGTTGCTCTTGTGCTGCTGGCTTGATGAGTGGCACAGGCATCAGCACGCAGCTTGGCTGCAGGAGCTTGGCCATAGGCTGCAAGGAAAGGAGGGAAATGCCAGAGCATACACACGTGGTGAGGCTGGCTGAGGCGTTCAGGGACCACTGGCCAACAGTCACCAGGCGGTTCACTTCACAGGAGGGCTGACACTGGTTGCAGTGATACAGACGACACACAGCCTTGCATACCATCAGCACCATGCCTGGAGTCCCTCACATTGCAGGCTCAGGGGAACCTTGAAGGCAACGTAAGGGCAGGTGACATGGCCATCCACAGCACCTTGCCAGTCCCCTGCCAGCGTTGCCCCTCCCGAAGCCCAGCTGCTACAATCAAGTGATTACTGGAGAATCCTGTGTTTGGGGAGCAAATTATCCTCTAACTGTGATTGCAAAGCAGAGCCTGAAGAAAGAACATAGCAGAGAGACAAGAAAGCCTCAAACTACTTACTACTGAGCACTCAAATCTTGTAAAACTGCATCTACAGTGCAGTGAGAGTCTAGATCAGGTCACCTCCTTCTCCTACATTGTTCCCATGCTGAATAGTCTCCATATATGCAGCTAGTTTTTCTATTGCAACTTGTATAATTTCCAGGTGGTACTCAGACGGCCCAAGATATTTAATTTCTGCATAACTGAACTGCTTTTGAACCTGTTTCCTCCTCTTCTCTCTGATTTAGTCACTTCTTCCTGCGAAGTGTGGGACCACTCCACTCACCACAAGCAGAGCCCAGTTAGGTCTCTGAACTCATCCCCCTCTGACCTGGCCATCCTGGCTCTAATGAGGGCTTACTGCAATTCAATCAAAACTTCTTTCAAAGGAAGATGCTTGATTAAGGGCCTGGGAGACCTTGAAAGTAGAGTCATTCCTGCAAGAGGAAGGTAATTAACTTTTTAATCAGTGGGCAGTGATCTCAATGTCTAGAGAACAGAGTCAGCAGCAAACTCCCTCCCACAGATACATAGCAGAGCCCTGCCACAGTACTGGAAACCCCAATGAAAGTGCTGGGAGCTGGACTTGGTAAGCATCAACCTGCAGAGCTGCTGCATCATCTCTTCCTTCTCCCTGGTGGGAGCAGCCCGGGCCATTCCCCTGGGGCAGAGGCACCTTGTGCTTTTCCCCCTTACCTCTGCCACGCACAAAGCTCCTGGTCTTCCCTTCTCACCCTGTCCCAAAAAAAGCTTGCATTCAGAGTCAGCATCGGTCTCTGGCGATAATTCCTTAGCAGCCCAGACTCCCCTTACTGTCTTACAGGGAAGACCCTGGCAATGGGATAAACAAGCTCAAACACTGAGACTAAAGGCTTTCCCCTGGCAGATGCAAATGGTTCTGCAGTACCAGCCTCAGCTTCTGCTTTCTTGTTCATCAGCTGGCACGGATCTGGGGATGCCGAGCAGGCAGAGTTAATCAGGCCTCGTTTGCGATTACAATGAACTCTTGCATTTCATGGCCTGCATCCTAAACCTTCTTTCTAATTCCCCAAGGGAGAGGGATTTACACTTTCAATTTTATGTCTAGTTAGTTAATGGTCCATTACTGTCAAAAGGATCAGTAGCTAGAAGTTAAATCCTACAGGATTTACGATAAGGGAGAACCAAAGGCTGCAGAAGAAAACGTGCCAGACAGAGGGCACACGGAACACAGAGGGGTGTTTGCAGGTCCTCAACGCTGTGACACTGGTGGCTGGACACTGGCGCAGTAACAGCTCTAGAACAAGGTTCACCCCATCACTCCCTGCTGGCTGCTTCTCCCTGATATACTGTACCAAGTTTGTGCCTCAATTATCTCCTTGGAGAAAGTTTACCAGCAGGCTGCCAGGAGCAAGGGAATTCAAGTAGAGTAAATTCCCCAGCTTCCAGCAAGCAGGAATCTGAATTACTAGCCACACAGAAAGGTCCATATTGAGCCACGTAGACCCCCATCCTCCAGCAGGATTCACCACTGAGACTGAATTCAGCTGGGGCAAACAGGCACCGTGCTAGCTCTGCATACCTCCTCCCTGCCCCCATCTGGCAATCTCTAGGCAACCCCAAGTCTGCAGAAGACTGTGTGAACTTGAGCACGGCCTGTTAGGAACTCTGCTTCCCTACCACGAAAACTCAGGTAATGGTACTCCAATACTGCTGGAAACTAGAAGGGCTGAGACAGGCAATGCCATAGTACACATACAGTATAAAATAGATTTTGATGGGAGCTCCAGAGTCCAAGTTACTTCTCAGCCAGGATTATGCTTGTTCCCAACATAGCTCCTCCTTACTCTCCCTCATGGAAAAATACAGAACTTGAGCATGGCATACCGCAGCCCTCACCTTCCCAAAACAATTCTGCAGAGCCTCTTGAGGGGGAAGTCAGGTCCTGTTTCCCCCACCCCACAAAAGTTTTCTTGGGCTTTTGCCCCTACCCAGAGCTGAGCTAACACTGCAGACTCTGCAGGATTTGGCCCCTGAGCCACCGGCCAGTATTGCTGAGTGACCTTGAAAGCTACTGTATTTCCACACACAGCATCACTTAGGTGAAGGCCTACCATTGCATCCCATTAAACTGCATGGGAAATCAGGTGGCCAGCACATTCTTAAGCTCTAACCTACCTTCCATTAATGCCACTCATATAAGGATCCCAAGCTCTGCTGTGGGTAGCAAATTATGCAGCTGTCTGTGAAGCAGGGTACTATCCCTATCCCATAGCACAGAGAAGCAGTCATTGCTGCAGGCAACCAGCGGCTCAGAGTGAAACAGATGCTTTAGCAGGACTGGAATGAGTTTGCCTTGTTCATGTTGAATTCCTCCCCCCCTCCCCACCAAAAGACACTCACTGAAAGGTCTCCACTTCCTTAGCGAGATAAAGGCTTCTGTGAAGTATACACAAGCCTGCCAATAGCTGAAAATGTCCGTCTGCTTCTGATCCCATCCCCTGAGATGCATGGTGTTGCTGCTGTCAGAGCAGTGGTATTAAAGCAGCTATGCTGAAAGGTCTGTCAATATTACAGAGCTTGCTGTGCAGGCGTTTATAACCTGTCCATAAAAACTGAAGCAGGGCAAACAAGGTCCCCATGCCCCTCAAGCAGGGAAGTGTTATTTCCTTTTTATTTTGCAAACAAGGTAATAATTTTTTCTGCTGCCTGAAGTTTTTCCAAGTTGTAAATGGTGCCAAAGAGACAGAGTTTGGCCAGATGGGGGACAGGAAAATATTTGAGTGATCACAGAACTGTTACTGGTTGTGTTTAGCAAGAGGCTGGAAATGATTTTATAGGTCATGGTAGCTTGAGCTGCCACCAGGCAGGCAGCACAGTGCAATTCTGAGGTCTACAGCCATCAAAGCAGGTTCAGGGTCCTCCTCAGCCTGATCCGTACCTGCAGAAGAAAGGCACATTAGGCCTGGAAAGACCATCCAGGAGAGCTCCCAATTCTAAGCCCCTCCCTCCCTCACCACCAAA
Organism: Burhinus bistriatus; assembly: GCA_013397275.1. Classification (NCBI taxonomy): domain Eukaryota; kingdom Metazoa; phylum Chordata; class Aves; order Charadriiformes; family Burhinidae; genus Burhinus; species Burhinus bistriatus. Next base: position 525,835 of record VYXH01009546.1, read on the forward strand.
CACAGGTATGCCAGCAATGTTGCTGTCCCTGGAAAGCTCGGGACAGAGAAGGCAGACTTGAACCCTGTTCAGAGACACTACGAGTCTGACTTTCCAGCAATGCTGTAACTCTCGCCCTGCCAGCACTCCCCACCAAAGTCTGCCTTAGCCCTTTGAAGCAACCATACAGCTTTGTGGAACCCATTACACACACCATACACATCATTGTCAGCATTCAGAAGTTGTGCTGCTATTACTTTTAATCATTTCATCTAGTAAATTTCTCGGAGATCAGCATTTTTTAACTTCTTCCCACTCCCCCTTTCTGTACAGCTAGGAGCACTCCTCCCCGCTGAAATCTGTGCTTCTCCACTACAGCCCTGCCTCAGTAACTTAGGCCTGCAAACATATACACAAATTCAAGCGGTATGACTCATGCCAACATGAGTCCATGAAGCTCACTTTCATCCCTCCTGTCTACCCTACGAGGGAAGGCAAGGCTAAACCCTGAAAACCCAAGGATCACTTAAAAAAAAAATAATAATCAAACCCCACCCTACAAATGGACTGCAGTCCATAAACAGAACTTTTGGCTTTTACAATGCATTTCTTTTCACGTGTAAGAACAGGCCACTGCAGGACCTTAGGATCCAGCCTGCTCCACCCCAACAAGCCTCACAATCGGTAGGGAAAACAGCAGCACTACAGTGGTTCCCACAAGCACACTCCAGCAAAAGGCAATGCTACCCTCTGGTGCTTCCTAGCAGGATAACCAATCTGCCCACTACTCACCAGAGCTAACACATGGGCTGCAAACCAGGGATACTAACATCATGCTGCTTCCCCCACATCCCTCCATAGAGCCCAACTTAACCTGTATCGTGCAGCTTTATCACTGAGAACCCTAGCACCCTAAGATACTACACTAGAAAGAGATGACTGACCATGCTGACTGACCCACCCCTTCACCCCAGTAACACAGACCACCTTTGCCATGGAAAGCCATTAAATACAGGTAGCAAGGTGCAAGGGGCTGTGCTCACACTCACCTGTGCAGGCCAGGGAGCTGTTTTCTTCCCCTCCCCTTCTTAAAGCTATTTCTGACTCAGCTGCTTTCAGTGTAAATTCCCAAAACAATTAATGTAGCATTAAGGGGAATGGAGGAGGAAGCTAGCTTTTATCAAATCATTGCTTTGCACGAGGAGGATACACAGAGACTTCAGGGCAGTCTTTCTTGGCCCTTCACACTTGATTAATTCATATTTACAAAGCTTTGCTTCATTTGAGTGGTGCTTTTTGTGATCTATTTCTAATATATTTTCAGAAATGTAGCCCAGCACAGACAGGAGTTGCATTAAAATAGGCTGTGGTTTGGTTCCTAGTTTTTATTTACTATTCTTGTAGTAAGCAGTAGATTTCATTGTTTGTGATACTTAATAAATCCCCTTTTTGTTATGTGTTTGTTTGTATGTAAATAGAGCCTTCTCCTGTGTCAGTGTGCGTGCATGATTATAGTAGCAATGTCTTCTGCTGACAGTATGTGGTTTTCATCCAATTCTTTCCCTGTCTTTCTCATTTTGCCCATCTCTCTGTCCCTGCCTCTGATTTTTACACACAGAACTTTCCATTTTTCCCTTGGTTGCAAGTAACTTGATCTTTGCGGGGGGTGGGGTGGGGGGGTGTGAGTTTGCTAATGTGTGGCCTCAGAAATCCCTGTAAGTACTTCCTTCGAGTTAAGAAACAGCAAGAAAGAAAAGGAATCTTATTGAATAAGATGCACAGAAACATGCATATTTCCCCTGGGTAACAGCTGCATAGATTCCACTGACATATTGAGGAATATATTTTCTCTGCTATTTCCTAGCCTTAGCCTAGATTGTGGTCATGATCCTAAACACTGCTTTTTGGAGTATCTTGCCCAGCACACTTTTTGACTGAAATGTGAATCTCTTCAAATCAGAGATTCACAACATGAAAAAAAAGTCTATCTCATGGAAAGCACAAAATGACACGTGGTGTTATGACTGACTCATCACAAACACCCTCCACTGCTCTCATAGTAAAGAACTATGTAAACAAACATAGTTTATGTTTCTGTGTAAATAAACATACTATATAAAGTATGTAAATAAACATAATAAAGTCAAAGGATTGACTATCGTTGCAATAAAAAGCTGAGAAACATACTTGTTCAAAACATTTCTAAGATAGCATATGAACTTAAATAGCAATTTCTTTTTTTTAATGATCTCATGTTTATAAATTTCTTTTATAAACTTTATAATCTCATATTTTATAATCTTGTTTCAGGACTATGAGTGTCTCAGAAGGCTCAGTTTCAGCAATCTAGGAGAATAGTGTGATACTCAGACTGGCCAGTGTTTTGGATCCAGCAATTTCAAGTCAATGAAAAGTACAAATCCACTTGCAGGAAGAGGAAGGATGCAGACTTTAGAAGCAGAGCTAGAAACAGATAGCTTAAATCTTTTTTTCCACCTTTTTTTCCTACCATTGCACAGGAAGGGGAGAGAAGGGGAGCTTCTTGATAAATTGTTTTATAAAAAACACTAAGGAGACCACTGAAAAATAGCGATACCTTCCTGGCCATATACTATACAGTGACAGTATTTTTTCTTGTAAAGGACCTAAAATATTTTGTTTAGAATTCAACTCCAGAATGATATAAATGCAAGGGTTTATGGATTTGCTCAAGAAATCAGGCTGGGCTGCACCTGTGTGCTGCTAATTGCCCCTCAGGTGCTGCCAATGAAGGCTCCTGCCCCCAGCATCCCAGGAATGCAGCTGGGATCCCTATAAGTAGCTTCCCAGCAGCAGGTGGAAGTTTTTGCTTGTGCTGCCGTCTGGTGTGAGGGAGCTGAGAGGTGCTGGAAGGGTCCTCAATATTTTCAGGATTAAAGCTTCGGAGAAAAACAGGCAGATACAGGTATTTGGCTGGAGGTTGGGTATAAATGTTTTCAGAAACAGTAAGAGTTCCTAATGTATTTTTGGATGTTGTGGACTTCATATATGAGCTTACATTTTACTTAAGTGGTTGCCTAGGGTGAGTAGGATAGTCATCAAGTTTTTTCTAGCTCTGAGTTAACAATTACAATGCTGTGGGAGGGCCAGTGAGGCTGGGTGGTCCTGGAAGCATTGGAATGCCAGTGGGAGTCCTGCCTGAGCAGGGAAGTCAGGTAGCTCATGGAAGGGATACAAAGGGATGGTGTTCCAGGCTTAGCTTAGCCTGGATGATGTGGTGCCTGCTGTTGAAAAACAGATGGCAATGGGGAAATGTGGGTGCTTTAAGAGGGCAGTAGAGGATCACTGTTCAAGAATGGCTTTGGGACCTCTTTGCAGAGTCCTATCTCCCCTTTTTAGCTTGGGAGATCTTTGGGGGCCTTGGGGAAGGCTAGGGGATTGCTGAAGGGGGGTGCTGGTCTGCCCTGTAATTTAACAGCACCAGTCTGTGATGACAAATCTTTCCCTTGCTTGATAAGTTTGGGGCGGGCAGCTGCTCTGAGTTTGTGGGGTATGCTGGTGGCCTGCTCTCTGGACCAGGTTTGTCAGGCAATGTAAATGGTCCTGGGCAATGCAGAGTCTAATCTGGGGGCAGGGGGGAGGCACTTTGCAGCACTGAGATGCCCCTTGGGTGGTGAAGCCTGTGTTAGTAGCTTGCTTTGGCTTTATTTAGGCTAATTGCCAGTGTGCTTACTGTGGGAGAAACACTTGTGTAACTTTCTAAAGTGGTTTGACCCTGGAGGCTTAAGTGGGTACATGGAGGCTGAGCCGCCTGCCTTCCTGAGGACTCTCCGCTGGGTGTTGGGGCTGCGCTGCTTGTGCTGCCCCTTCCCAAGAAGTACCAGAGCTGTAAGGGGCTCCGAGCACTGGGCAGGAGCTTGCTGGGCAGCCTTCCTGGCCAAAGGGCTTTTTAACCACTGAAGGCATAAGTGTCTCTCCTGGAGCTCACTGGGCACAAAATAAAGCCATGGAAAGCCTAGAAAAACAACTGGAGAGAGAAGGCTGCTCTGCCAGACCTGGCATTGTGTGTCACTGCTGGTATCTGCATATTGCCTGCTGTAAAGCTGTCCCCTGCCTTGAGACTGTTCCCCTCCAACAAAATTTCTTGTACCTTTTTAGAGTACAGCTGTAGCAAACTGCTGTTTTGCATTGATTAGTACTGGATCCAGGTGTTGGTGGATCACCTAGCAATGAAGGTGTTACCCAGACCACTGCACAAACAGACTTTGGTCCCATTTGCTGCTATGTGCAGTGTTGTTTGTGCTGGCTGTATCAGCTGCAGGAGCACAGATGATAGCCCATCTGGCATACACCTGCTGGGATAAATCTTCCTCCTTCAGGAAAAAAAAAATAAATACTGGAACTCACATGAATCAGCAAAGTGAACTTGCACTGATCCAGCATTTCATGTTGACACAGTAATTCCAACCTGGTAGCAGGCACCCAAGGCCTGGATGTGAGCTTCCAGTTCCACTAGACATCAGCCCTTTAACTTGTGAGAGAACCAAGACTCTCTAGAGAAGATAATTTGTCAATCAGCTATGGGGGGACCTGCTTTGCCTTGCTCAGGGGTTCTTCTTGAGGCTCTTGAATATTGAAAACTGAAGTCCCAAGTCCCCTGGAGCGGAGGTCACTAGACAGCTCACCACCTCACCCGTGAGGCTGCCATATAATCCCAGCCTGCCCTTTGCCTGCTGTTGTCAGTCTGGTCTGCAAAGCCTCTGCGCAATCCCTTTTCCCGCCTGCTGTGCCGAGAAAGATGATGGAGTAGTGGGAATCGAATGCCACCCTGGTATTCAAAGTACACTGACTCAATGCTCAAAGCTTTCCCTTCTGTAGCTACCTGGGCAAGCTGAAGGGTATGGCCAGCAGCTAGCCCTGTGGCGTTAGACAGCCTGGAGTAAGTTTTGTAGGCAGAGATCCCTTCGCCCTGCTGCCTCTGCTGACTCAAGGTTGCTGGCGTTTGTCTCTGGCAGTTTTCCCCAAGCCTTAAAATGACCGCAGTAGTTGCCCAGTCAGGTAGGATCCCTGGGGAATTACCCACAGGGCTGCAGGCTGGCCCAGGACTTTGTTTAGAGGAACATGTATGTTTTTCCTGCTAACCAAGAGAACCTCTGTGCCGTTGGAAAGATCAGAGATCTATAAAAGAAATGCTTAAAAATGCATAGAAAACCAGCCATATTTCCTTAACTTTTATAGCACTTTCTGACCGCATGTTCCAGTGCAAAGCAGCACACTCCCTTTGGAATTGTTACCGGCAGAGGAATGATGCTGTCGAAGCATTTGTTCTGGGAAAAAGCAGCACAAATGTGGAAAAGATTAAAACGGATGCATTTGTGTAAAAATCATCTTAAGTGGGCGCATGTGGTTGAAAAGTTGGGGAAGCTGCATCAGAGCACATAATGCTTACTTTGAGTTTATTAAAAAAAGAAACAAAGGAAATGAGAGGTCCTCTTGTGTGAAGCCGAGCTCTGGAGCAGCCTGTGGCTGGCCATGGGCCGGCTGGAGCAAAACAGAGGGAGTCCCCCAGGGTCCAGCTAGGAAGGGCAGGAGGAGAGGAGGGATGCTGGGGAAGAGACCACGCAGGCATGACAGCAGTGAGGGCAGGGACGGGCCGTGTGCCAGGACGCAGGGGGACAGAGCTTCTGGGGAGACGTTGTGCTATGTCCACAGAGAGGTTCTGGAGAGGAGAGCTGGTGGGGGGCCATGCGTGTCGCTGAGGGGGCTGAGACCATCCTGGGGCAC